>WEIU01017918.1:42257-112213 GCA_013389925.1 Aegithalos caudatus
CGCAGCGGGGGGGTTGGAGGAGGAGCGAAATGCCGGGTTTATTTGTTCCCCGTGGGTATCGATCGGTTGTCAGCACATACACCGGCGAGACTCAGCGTGAAAGAAAACCAAAAATATCAAATAGAGAAAAGAGGTATATAATCACTTCGGGACTACGGGAGAAGAAAGGAAGAAAAAAGAAATCACCAGGCTTTTGATAATACCTAACTAGTTTGCTCTGTTGTGGTAAATTGCTTTGACTTCCTTCCTTTGTTTCTTATTTTATGCTCTATTTAGTTTTTTCAAATAATGGGCTAAAATGAGTATCAAAATAGTCCCATCCAGTAAATTTCTCTAATGAATATTTTTTGTAGGAAGTATGGCACAATTCATAGTAGTACCGTCCAGATTACACAAATTTCCTTAGCAGGAAACTGCAGCACCTGTGCAGCAGATCAGTGCTGATATATTGGCCATGCTGGCCCTACCATGTCAGTACCTATAAAACAGAAAGTAGGACTGTGCAGGGGATGGAGTTGCTAAAAAAAGCCATTTCTGTGTTACATGAAGGACTGATGCTGACTGCTGCAGACAGATTTTCCCTGGTAGAGCTGCTGCTGCATGCACAAGATGGTAAGGCCTCAATAATGAGGAATAATGACTTCCATCCTGGTGCAGAAGCTCTCAGGATTTGAAAAGGATGAGACTTCTCGAGGCAACATCAGACATCTTCACCACACTGGGAATTTGGAAAGGTTTTTTCTTGTCTCCTTTTTGTTTTGTTTTGTTTTGTTTTGTTTTTTTGGTTTTTTTTGTGGTGGGCTTTGTTTGATTGGTTGGTTGGTTCGTTAGATTGGGGGTTTGTTTGTTTGTTTGTTTTTTACAATGCTATTAGGGTAACATATCCAAAGTCTTTATTTAGATGTAAAATAAAAGCAGCTGGTTTTGTTATTTTTATCACTCTCATATTCCTTCAAGTCTTCTTGCCTGTTAACCCTGTTTTTTTTCTTTCTTATTAAAAGACACAAAATAATCAATGGCACTCCACCTATTCCATGCTTTTTGTGGAAAGAGGTTGTCTTCAGAAGTTTTCTAGAGACAAAGGTGCATTCCTAGCACATGCTGGGGTGAGAGGGGAAGAAGGAGAAATCCAAACCATCTTCCAAAAAAAAAAACCACCCAAACCAAGCCTACTAGCCCATCCTACTGTACTTAGAGATTCTACAACTGACATCCAGCTAGCAAACACAATTTTAGGAACAAAGGTTAACTGTATTTTAAAGCCAGTCTTAAAGGTTCCACATATCTGATTTCAGTGGAAGTATGCTTTGGGGCTGAAAAAAAACAGCACTCCTTGCAGATGGGAATCCCAAAGTACAGTTTTAATGCAGCAAGAGGTTGGACAGAGTATTTTTCTGTTGTTCCACTTAGCTCTGACCAGCAGCAGAAGAGATATCTAAAATTCATATCTTCTCTTTTTTTTAGTTGGTCAGGGGTGGGGACATGTCTTTTTTTTTCCAATACAACAAGTATACAGAAAAGGTAGATGATATGGGTCTGTGCAATGGGAATTGCACTGGGAAAAAGTCCTTTGGAACAAAGTGAAAGGCTGATATTTTAATTCTCTCATTACAGGACAAAAATAAAGACGGAAGTGAAAATTCTCGCCTGCACACAAATGTACTACTGGGAGAGCAGCTTCAGCAACTCCCTTAGGCTGGGGTCTCCCACACTGTCAGAAAAGGATTAGGAAAACAGCTGAGAAGGAAATCAAGGGAAGAGAGATAAGGCAAAACCTTGCTAGTCAAGAAAGGTTGCTGAACTACTTTGGAAAGGATGGAAGAAGGAGAAATGGAGTCACCCAAAATGACTTAGGACCCTAAAAAAAATACTTTCTGAAAACCAATCCCCTCATTAATTGAGCACATCTATCTAATTGTCTGAACTGTATCAGCAGTTTATCCATTGATGAAAATCCACTTTTGTGCCTCCTGCCCCCAAATTTTTTTCTGTGATTTAGGCACAACATGAGCTTCCATAGGCCCATTCACTGGTGTCACTGGAGCTACCAGCCAAACCAGTATGGGCCAGGACTCAGAAGTATTTCCTAGTCTTGGGCTTTAATCTTCATTCCTGCCTCCCTCAGACACTTTCTTTGATAACAGACAGAGACATTCTGCATCACTCTGCAGACACCCTCACCTCACTCTTACCATGGAAGAAGCTCAAGCTCCTTCCTTATTCCAAATTGCAATGTGGGAGTGAATGGCCTGAGTACCCCCTGCCTTCCTGCCATCAGCCCCAGGCACCAGAGGAGTCCACACTTCTTGTCCACCTCCATTCACCCAAGCAAAGGAATAACTGACCTTCCTCCATCTCCTGAGGTTCCCAGAGACACCTCCCCACCAGTAAGGAAGGATGTCCCCAATATGTACAGGCACCCTCCTCCCCAGGACACTGCCCAGGCCCCTTCTTTCTCCTTCACCCTGGGGGAGCAGTGGCTGCAGGAGGAGTGGAGAGCTCCTGGGAACACAATGGGGAAGGGAAGAGGCAGACTGCTGGAAGAAGGTCCCCTGACATCAGGAGAGTCAGAGGAACATTGTGCATCCACATCAGCCCCTACCCTTTCTTTTGATGCTTTCTGGTTTGTTTTTTGTTTTTTTCAAATTTTTTTTTAGTTTCAAGAAGGAAAAAATAGAGAAGGTAAGTATAAAGAGCATTAGTGGGCACCACAAGACCATGCGGGAGAGATCAATAGAGAAAGAATCAGAGGAACAAAGGAAAAAAACATAAAAGAAGAATTCTAAAAAAGATGTTATTGATGGGGAGGGGAAGAAAAGAAAGAGAATCTAAAAGAAAAGTCGTCTGAAGAACAGTGCATCAAAAGAGATAAGTGCAAAAAAAGTTCATAGATTTTAGGTAATACATTCCTTCCACTCAGCAAAAAGGTAGAAAAGTAAGTCACATTAAATAAATATGTCATTGCCACTCATCTTTTAAAAATGAAAGGGGTGAAGGAATAAAAAGGTGGATAGAACAGATAATGTGCATAATGAAATGCCTCATTTATGTAATACCCATGCTGAAGGAGCAGCTGCCAGGTTAAGAGGAAGGGTGGGAAACATTACTCCTTTTGAAAGATGATATCTGTGATGAATCTAACAAGAGATATCAAAATCTAGTCAAATCAAAAAGAAAGCAAATGAAGGTGAATGCAGCAGAATATACTTTGGGAGCAAAGTACAATAAAAATTGTGCAAATGCCACTAACAAGCTAACATTTACCATCGTGTCTTAATATTGTTTGATATTTACTGTCCATGTCCACACTTGTAAATAAGGACTATCATCTAGCATTTGAGCAGGTTCTCAGAGTTTATTGTCTAGACAATTTTTCTTTTGCAATTTACACATACAGATCCCTTACAGCAAATAGTGATGATAGTACTCATTCTCATTCAAGTGTTTGTGTTAAAGAGCCAGGCCAGCAGATTCCTCGCTCTTGCATAATGATACCTGAAGATAAAAGGACTGCAAGTAGTGAAGGAGGAATAAAAAATAATTTTAAAAGATCTTGGGAAAAGTGAAAGATGGTCTGAAAAAAGACAATGCTATTCAAGAGACAATTCCAGGCACCTCACTAATCCAAGAAGAGTCAGCTACACAACAAAGGGGAGCAACCATCTACACTTGTCTGAACAGGATCAGTAGTGGCCATCTACTGCAAAAAGGGTAAGTCCTGTAGTTTTGTGTACGGGCAAAAGTACAAGAAAAGTCCTCTGCCCTCCTCCTGTAAAACCCTACTGGGAGTTCCTGCAAGCACCATCCTCCAAGAAATTTGTAAGAAGCCCCAGTCCAGAGGAGAGTAATAAAGTCACTCAACACTTCAGAGAACACCAGTAACCAAAGGAGGCTGCAATGTTGCAATGTCCATTTTTGTTGGGAACATATTATTGTAGTGACTGCAGCAGCATGGTCAAAAATAAAGGCATAAATCAAAGAAGGAAGATTCTGTTTAGATATTAGGGAAATAAAACTTTGCAGTTTCAGAGATAATGACTGTCTGGAGAGACTGCGGCCCTCAAGTCAATGTCAATACAAACAAAACACGTTGAAGTGTACACTTGCCACTTGAGGACTCCACAGTTTGCAACAGCATGAATCCAGCCTCAGAGAACTCATCCTCCCTTCCCCTTCACCTCTTTAATATTGGGACTTCAGCATATCTTCAATTCACAGGGGACTAAAGCAATCTGTTAGCACAGTCAGATCAAAAGGCAGACTGGTGTGAGTCATAACAACTTAGCAAATTGCTTAAAAGAATTGTGGACACAGAATATGGTCAAATAATTTACTGATAATTTCCCTTGAACATGTTGGGATTAAAACCCTGTTTTCTTTAAATCCCTCTAGCTATTACAATACTTTTAGCAAAATTCCTATGTTTTATGCCCCTGTAATAATAAGTCCAGTGTTGTGCACCTACTGTAATAAGTGCAGTGTTAGTTCTATGCACAATATCTTTAGCTAGAAGAGACAAAGAAATGTTAGTTTTAAAATCTAAATTCAAAGAGCTGTTATTCACTGCACATAAAAATAAATAATTAGAAGAGACACAAATAAATCACTAGCTTTTCCAACTCTTAGTTCCAGTTACATATCAAAAACAGCCTTTCCTTTCTTTGATGGTCTGCTTTGGCTTTAATTTTTTTTGATAAATAACATCCTAAATGAATTCATACAGGTCTTGTTTTCTGCTATTGGTTGTTGCCCTCCTACTTTTTATTTCTTAGGGTACTGTCTGGTATTTATATCACATGATTCCAAACAATATTAGGGGTGCAATTTGAAAAATGCAACCTGGATATTTTATTATTATTCAGTATTGCTTTCTAGATGAAAAAAATGTTCTGGTTGGGCTTTAAGGCATTGGTTATAGTTGGTCTTGCCTGATTTTTCAGGTTTTAATTCCAGCTCAGCATGGCTGTGGCCAACAGGCTGGCAATCCACCAGCTGCATTCTGCCTCTCTGGTTCATAATTATTCATATCTCCAGTTCTCCTCCGTTGTCAATTCTATTCTGGTCACCACAATTAATTTCCATTTCTTAGTCCTGTGTTCACCTTCAACTCATTAGTTTTTGGCTGTTTCCACTACTGTTTTGGCTCAGCAATTTATCTCATCACTATTGTAAGGCCCTTTTTGTCCCTCTTTGGTTTTCTAGAGTGGAAGGACTGGCTTTACTTGCTTCTAACAGAAGAATGGTTGAATACTTTGCTGTTGGCAGGTAGGTGACAGGGTATCTTCCACCTCTCCCACCAGCCATTTTCCTTCACAGGCTGATCTGAGAGCACGAAACCATCTGAAGTGTGCAGAGGCACCATCAAACACTATCCTGTAGGCTATGTACAAGGATGTTTGGGGAAAGAGACTGACTGATGAACCCTAACTCTCAGATGAAAGTTTCAAGCTCCAACCAGTTATTTTAAGGAATATTACAATTAATATCCCACAAGGGGGTTTTAAGCTTCTTGGGCAGAGCCAGGAGGCACTGACTGATGGCTTTTCCCTAGAAGACAAGAAATATGGTCCCTTCAGAGTGATTTTCTTTCTTGGTCCTTTTTTCCTCAGCAGATTTGTAGCCTCACTGACATTCTTAATTGGTAAATTATTGTGTAACCAGTCATACTGCAGCTGTTCAGTTACTGTAAAAGCATGCCTTAATCTCAGATAATCTTAATTCTTGAAGTGGATATTTGTATAAATTTGGAAACACAAATTTAGCTTTCTCTGTAGGGAAGCAAAAGGAAGTTTGTGCCTGCTTGGAGTTTCCAGTCCCCGTATTGTATCACTGGCTGATGACAGTGATGAGGTGAAGTATCAAAAGATTGCAGATAAACCTTTTAAAAATTGTTAGTTGTAGGATTGGTTTTGTTTGGGCCAAGTTCACTCATATGTAACAGTGGAGTTTTATCAGTTGGAACAAGCTCAAATGAAACCTTAACACAGCTCCCTGACTACTTTGAAATCCTTATTAGTAATAAGGTTTTACTTTAGAGACATCTTGTTAAATCCTGTGCAAATACAGGGAAAGACAGGCATTCAATACAGACTTCATATTTCTTGAAAGGAAATGTCCTGGATTTGTCTGGGATAGATTTCACCTTCTTCCTAGCAGCTGGTGCAGTGCTGTGGTTTGTATTTAGCATGAGAGTACTGTTGGTAAGACACTGATGCTTTCGCAGTTGTGGAGCAGGCCTTACCCTAAGTGAAGGACTTTCCATTTTCCCATGCTCTGCCAGGGAGCAGGTGCACAAGAAGCTGAGAGGGAGCATCCTGAGGACAGCTGGCCTGACCTGGCCAAAGGGATATTGCATGCCATAAAACACCATGCTCAGTATAGAAACTGGGGGAGTTTGGTCAAGAGGAGCCGATCACTATTCAGGGACCTGAGCATTGGTCAGTGGGTGGTGAGCAATTGCATTGTGATCACTTGTCTGTCTTGGGTGGAGGGTTTTATTTCTTCCTCTCTTGCTCTCACTTTCATTAAGATTACTGTCATTATTAATACAAATTATTTCAATTACTAATTTTTTATTGTCTTAACCCATGAGTTTTACTTTTTCCTCTTTTCCTCTCAGTCCCACTGGAGGTAGCAGGGAGTGAACAAGTGGCTGCATGGTACTTTAGTTGCCAGCTGGAGTTAAACCATGACAGGAAAGAACTAGAAGAAGTACAGAATGGGTTCAAGAATACAAATACTCCATGACTTTTTATCAACCAGTTGGTGTTACAAAGTGATTTGGAAAAAAAAAAAAAAATTTCTTAGGGTGAAGTTGCATGAAGTGCCTAAGGCTTGAATTTGAAACATTAGGTATTTGAAGGAAGTGATTCTTTGAAGCAGACAGTGGTATCTAATTAGTTAACTACTAAGGCAAAGGAGGCAATATACCAGTTGATGCAATTGGTGGCAGCAGGAGTTTGGAAATAAATATCTCTATTTGGCACCGAGAAGTGAAGCACAGCTCAAATTTCTGTGGATTGCCTGGCCCCAAGCTCATGTCTCAGAGCTCACATTTCTGTGGTAAAATTAAATCTCAATTTAAGATCTGTGATTCAGTGTGGTTACCTACTAAAATTCATCTGACCTCCCTAGTTTGTGAATATTTTGAGCTGACCTGCATGGAGGTCTTGCTAAGATCTTGATAGGACCCAGCTCTGATGGGGTTTTTCCATAAAAGCTTAGCAGAATTGTGCTAAAAAAAAAAAAAAAAAAAAAAAAAAAAAAAAAAAAAAAAAAAAGACACTTTGGAGCAGGAATTGTTGCAGGAATTGTTGTCCTAGTTAGAAACCAGAAACACAGTGGCATGTGAAAACAATGAGCAAACAGAAATCCCAAACCTCAAGAAACCTCAACTAAGCAGAATATGGGGAATAGCCATTCATGGATTTGTAATGCATTTTGTACTGGGTTCACTCAGACTGCCTCTTTGAAGATGCTGCATTCCTGGTTATGGCTGCACCAGGCTGCTGAGAGTGCTCCCTGCAAAAGGCAGCTCAGCTCCCTTCTGCCCAGAGCTGCTGCGTGCAACAGTCCTGTCCCTAATGGCACCAATGCAGGTGGTTTTCCAATGCTCAGTGAGATGTCTCTGGTATTAAGGCATTCAAGTTGATTGTCTGCTTGTATCTATGACCATCCCACTTTATGTGTGCATGTTTAGGATTCACAGTCCCTTTGAAACAAGATTCTCAATATCAAACCAAAGTCAGCATGACAGATGGTAGTAAAATTGGCTGTCCTGAGTCAATTCTGTGCATTGCTAAAAAGGCTTGTTTTCCTGTGCACCCTACCATGCCCTGGAGGTACCAGCATTTTGTCATTTGACTTAGTTCCCATCCTTTCTTTTCCACTCTGAGATTCTGTCTACTACCCTTACATCACCTCTATCAGTCGACAGTGTTGTTTCTTAGGCCAAGCAGATTTCTGGATCCAGCTCAGATTAGCTTCGGAAGCTCCAAATCTACTGTCTCACAGGCAGCCTCAACACACTCTCATAAATCTGTCAACAGGTCTCTTGTGTGAGTAAGCTCAGCAGTGGACACACAACAGCATCCCCCAACAGAGCCTTGGAATTAAAATGACAGTCTCCTCCTGTGTTGCTACCGGAGGGTTACTCCATGGACCACATACTTAGGACTCCCAAACCACTACCTTTTCAGCTTAAAATGCTGCCTTGCATCACAAGCGACAGCAAGGAAAAAGCAGCACTGTCCTTCCTATTTAGCAAGTGTACCCTTGTGCTCTCAGGCAGCTTTGTTCATTCCTAAGGAAGTGCAGTCCAGTCCATCCAGTCTGGTGCAGCGACTGATTCGCTGTGCAGGCTGCACTGTTACAGAACGGGTCTAGCTTAAAGAAAGGTTTGCTTATGCGATGATGAGCAAGCGGGAAAGGTCTCTCTGCTGCTAGCTTGATAAAAAGAAAAGAAAAAGTAAATGGTTATCAATAAAGTGTGTTTGATTAGGTGTCACTGAGAGAAAGAAAATGCCATTTCATGTCACTTTTTTAGAAAGCACAAGGTGTGTAATTTTGGGGATCATTTTGCTCTTGACTAATCTTCAGATTCAATATTAAAATCTCAAACTTCCCAAAGGAAAGAGATTCTGCATCTTTTAATGATAGATAAAACAACAATATAAACATACACAAATTTACAGAGAAAGGATCAACTTTAATACATCTGGAGTAAAAGGTGTTCTTTTTTTAAATATGGTATAAAAATAAATGCAAGAAACATTAACAGAGAATATACAGACAACAGACAAAGACACAGGCTTTCTTTCTCAATGTGAATACATCAGTGAAATGAAACCTTCTGTGCTAATTTATTGTGCAATAAATGTGATGCCATATGTATATTTATTAATATATGCATTTTTTACATTTCTTCCAGTTTTTGATTGACGTATTTTTTTAATAAACTGTGCCTAGCAGAAGCTTTTTTTTCACTGTACTTGAGCTTGCAGAAAATAAAAAGACACAGATCCAGCTTGATATGAAGGAGGAAGTGAGCAGACAGTTTTCGAAATGGAGGCATCGAAAGGCTAGAGAGTCCCTCGGAGTCTGTAATGCCTTAGTATACACAAAAGAAAACAAGTCAGGTCCTTGCTCATGCAACATCTTGTTCTACTGTCCTCTGAGTCAGGCAATCAGTGAGCTACAAAGTATGTATAATGATTTGAGTCTGCTTCCATGCTACAAGGTGATCCTTTTAGTAGGACTGCACTAGACTGGTTAACCTCTTTGATGTGAGCGATTTCCCCTGAGGAAAAGATAAAAACAAAAAACAAAAACAGAAAACAGAGGCATGATCACTGCAAACCTGTTCATCAGCAACCACTCAGTGTTGCCACATCACTCTCAAATAACTAGGGGCACCAACTGGAGTCTGTCAAAGCTTTAACCACAGGAAGGCCTTACACTTCAACACCTGCACTGCCAGTCAGCCAGATTATTTCACAGAACAAGCCAGCAAATTTAAAGGCCATTTTTGAACGAGATTGGTTTTGGCTGATGAGAAACTGATACTGAGGTTTTTGCTGTCAGTCACACCCAGAACTTGAAGGCTACCACAAGCAAGAGTGCCTTGTGCTGCAAAGATGAATGTGTAAACTGCAGTAGCTCTGTCACAGAGGACACAAAAACTACTTTCAAGTTAAGGTAAGAAAGTAAGAGGCAGATGGCGTAGAGGCAGGAAAGCAACTTTTCTATGAACACAGCTTTAGGTTTGCTGAGACCATATTTACTATTTATCAGGAACATTGGTCAGGTATATTACGTGTGACTGCGTAACACTGCTTTGAAGGTGTTGGATTTCCACATTGTTGTTTTCCTCATCATTCCTCCTGTTGCAAGGATGTGGTTTCAATTTTTTAACAAATTCTTTTAATAAGGTGTAATGACTGTCCCACAAGAGTTAGGTCTACAGCGTGAAGAAGATTGTGTAATGTATGTCACTCTGGTATATTTCAGGCAGATTTGAGCTTTATCTGAGCCAGACAGAAACCATGGAACAGGAATTAGCTTTCCTACGGCCACATAAAAGGAGTTAGCTCTCCAAGGGCCATCCTACTGTGGCTCTGATACAACAGAGGCACAGCTGGCACAGCAAGCTGACATCACAGGCATACCCTGGCAATGTAACACAAATATATCATAAAACATTAAATAGAAAATGCCTCTAGCTCACCTCAGTTAGATATTTAATACTTACATTTATTATATTGTTCATTTTAAATGCCCAGTTCAGAAATATCAAACTGATTTCAAGGAGAATACAATAAAAATACTGTAGCTATGGAGAGATGCTTCATTTTCTGAAGTAAATGGTAAATGAACTTATTCTGCCATATTAATAAATTGCTAAGTCATCTGCAGTGTTATAACTCAGAGGAATTACACAATTTAATATCTATTGTCATTATCAATTAAATTTAAGCTCACAGGGATCTCTAAGTTGGTCTTGAGCACTCACTCAAATGCAATATATCAGAGTGGGTCTCCATAAAAGGAAGGATAACTCTTTTATTCTTTGTGCTGTGAAATACAAGTTGAACTAATTAGGATGAATACTTCCCTTACAATGTAATTTGAAAGGGAACTCATGATTTGCAATGTTGGGTTAGACTGCTCATCCATCAGGTTCCCCGTATCACCTGACAGTATTAATACCTACTTCTCTGAAAGATGGAAAGTCTCCTTCATGGCACTTTGTCTTCCCTGTATCTGCCACTTTCTACCTATATTAAATTCACAGCTTCTTGATATTTTTAATCCTAAATTATGTTTTTCTATAATGCAGCAGGTAAGCTGTTATAGTAAGATGTCTTTTCTTTTTAAATTGTCAAAAAAGTCTCAACAGCAGTGTGACCTTGGAATACAATTTAAAACATTAAAAGCACTTTCGAGATTAATGTTCTGCTGGACAATTTTTTTGAGACAATTCATGACTTTTTGTGCTAGACACAATCTCAGAAAATATTGAACATATGCTTATCTTTGCCTTTCATTAGGTTATTTTCACTTAAGTTTACAGGTGTACAAGTCTGGCTACTTTCTGTAAACGTATATGAGTTTCCTTTAGTACTGAATTACATAACCCACTTAAAATATTAAAACCAGGCCTTCTTGATTAATTACAATTTCCTCAATACTACACTGGAAAGCTTCATAAACACTTGTTGTAATATAAAATCTGTGAAATAATTGTTCATTATTATTTGCAAGTACTGTTTAGGAGTTTCAAAATTTCTGGAAGTTCTAGATGGACCATAAGCAAATTCCAGCATTTCAGGAATGAATTATGTTATCACATAAACTAGGAAGTCCTGACACAAAATCAGGCCAAAAAGTTATTAATTGATCTGATTTGTATGATCATTTTTGATTCATGTTTGAATTTTTCCCTAGAGACACAGTGAGCTGTCATGACAAATTTTTTCTGTATTCCACGTAACTTGCTCCCTGGATACTGCTGATCTTTGGGTATTTTTTCTCCAAAGCCCTACGGTAATCAGGAACTCTCTGGATGGTCCTCTCCTTCAACTCCCCTCCCTGCCTCAGAGAAACCTCCATCTGAACAAAAACAACCTCAACGAATGGTCTTTTTCCACTAGTTAGTAGTTCTAACTTATCAAAAAGTTGGAAAAGTGACAGATTAGAAGATACACCCTCCTTAAAAGATCTTCTTAAATGCTTATTCTGAATCATATTAAGTTCTCTGATTAGAAAAATAAGCTTTTAATACACAGAATCCATTGCAGCTCCAGATATGGAATTATCACATCTTCTTATTAGATTGGCAGGGACTTGTTATTTTTGACTCGACAAAATATTCCTTTCAAACTCTGTTCCAGAGTATACTCTTGCTTTAGCTTTCTGTGGAAGTGTTTCATAATTACTGCTTCTAGGAGATTTCCAGATTTACTTAATTCACAGACTGATGTAAGGATCATCCATTGTGGGTTGTAATTTAAGAGCTAAGCCTAGCTATTTCGTTCAGATACAATGTTAACAGCATTTCCATAAGCCAGATTTTGATTTGAGAACCTGAGTCTAACAGGCCAGTTTTCAGAGTTGTAGCCTATGAAGATGTTTGCTGTTCTAATGAGATTAAAGAATATTGGGGGGGGGCAGCAGGGGGAATCAGAAGTAATAGATGTTTATCTGAATAATGAAAAGGAGATCCTTAATATTTTCAATATATTCTTGCCATCAAAATTTAGGAAGAATTTGGCCAAATTCTAAAGATGATTAGGTTTTTTTGGCTGTATTAGTGCACTTTGAACATAACAATTTTAAGTATTTAAGGCTTTTACTAATAAAGCAGATGCCAAAAGGAAACCCTGCACACATACCCTGACAAGGGAGTCAGAGCACAAGAAAGCAGCACAGCAGCTGGAGTGAAAAGCTACATCTAAAAATAAGAAATCAACTGGCCTCAGCATTCAGCCCCTATTTGAGCATACTAACTGCTTGACATAGAGTTGTCCTTCCAGCTTTACTTCTAGCGAATTTAGGGGGAAAAATTGTAGAGCTGTCCGGATGCTGCTAAATACAGTTGCACTGACTGACCCATTTATGCAGAATGACACTAACACCTCAAATAATCCAGCAAAAAGTCAGCAACAACCTCCATACATATGTGGCTTAAAAGATACAAATGTGAAATGTCTATAGGCATTGGAGTTGAAATGTGTGGTAGAGAAAGATCACGTCTTTTCCTTTAGAAGATTAATAATCTTCCCTTCTGCCAAGCAAACTCAACTGCTCCTTTTTCATGTTTCTTTATTGCCAGTGCAGGTGCTACTCCCTAGGACCTATACTGGTAGCACTAGGAAAGAGAACTGCACGCATATGATGGGGAAAGAGAGGTAGCATCCCACTGTGAGCAAAATGAGATGTGGAGAGAAAAGCAACCCTCCTTGGCCTCAGTGTTCCCCATCTGCTCACGTGTGAAACACCTGCAGCACACCATCAGCCCAGCCAGATCAGCAGGGAAAGCTTCCAGGTGACATTGCAGTGCACTACACACAGAGCTGGTGTGTTAAAAGCCCCTGACAGGAGCACATCTGGAGAGACGTGGGAGAAGGAGCAGTAAATCCCTTCCCATGTTGAGGCAGCCCTTGCTCTACCAGCACAAGGGAATTGCTTCAGCACTGCTCTGGGGTTCAGAATTCTGCTTCAGTTTCCACAGCAGCCCAGGATGCTGCTGTCAGCCATCTGTGCAGGTGTATTTCTCCTTCAGATGGGAGGAAGGGGACAAAGTTAGTATTTACTGAATTTGAGGCACAAGTTGTCAGCACAGCTGCAGTGCTAAGTGGTTACATGTGCAGGAAAATCCTTCTGCCTCTGGCTGAGATTTGCAGCCCTTTGTTCCCTTCTCATTAGGGCCATACTGTTTCCTGCAATGATCTGAAGCGGGAGGGGCGGCTGAACAACAGCTTTCCTGTTGGCTCACTCCAAATCCAGTGACAAACATTTCTTTCTCCTTTTGCACTTTGCATTTACTGATGAGCTGCTCTCATTTGTGATTAACCTTGCCAGATGGAGTAGCTTGAACTTGAATAACCATCTGAAATGTAGGTTTCCAAGAGACTGATGCACAAGAAAAATATTTTTAGTATGTTTGTTCTGGGCCTGACTCCTCAAGTTTCCATACTTCTCTGCAGTTCTCATTCCTGCAAACAGCCTAAGAATCAGGTAAATATTTGTCATCTGGAAAATGGCAGACACTGGCCCAGTACCTGACCAGTCTGTGCTGGCTCTTCACTTGGATGAACTTGGTTGTGCAAGTGTTACTCCTAAGCTTCTCACTTCCATCAAAGAGCACAGCAACTTAGCTCCAGTCACTGCAGAACAGCACAAGGAGGCCAGTCCTCACTGGCATGACCTTTATAATTTTCCTCTGTGGGCATAATTCTTAAAAAAACTCCTAAAACTAAGGGGTTTTTACTAATTAGTAGCCAAAATAAAAGTTTCAATTATTTATTCATTCTTTTTATTCAAACATGAATAAGACATCCTTTCCTGAAATGGAAAAGGCCTTTGTTTCTACAAATAATCATTATTTTCATTCTTGTCCTGTATTTGTCAAATAAGGAGCTTTGTGATTTATATTTCTCCTGACTGTTGTTTTTTTTTTTGTTTAAATTTTGGAAATAACCTGTAAGTAAATTCAAAATAAGATTCCAAAACTGAAACTGCATTGAATTTCTTGGACAATGCTATACTTGAGAAAAATCTAGCCTTTGGCAGGGTTTCAGGACTAGATGGACTTTTCGTCTGGCACAATAGGACCTTGTGTACACAAGTTTTACCTGTTCATACAGAAAAATTTCTTGATTAACAGATGAAATTGACTATTTATCTGCTTTGTTCCTCTATAAAAGGGATAGATTTTAACATGAAAAGAGATTACACTTGTTTAAACATCTAGAAAATCTATGACCCACTGACAGGAACTGAGGAAGCTACTTTTACGAGTTTTAATTTCCATCTCTAGGCCATAATTCACAATGTCATGTTAAGTGACATTGGATTGAAACACAGTGCAAATGTACTCTGTTCAATTTCATATCTCATGCATGAAACTGTCTATTGTTACTGGTTTGGAGAGGGAAAAATTAAAGGACTCTGGTCAGCAAGTTCTTTCAGGTAAGTGTGAGAAGATAGGTGGAAAGGATACGGGTAATGTAAGATAAATGGTTTCAAACTCAGAATTATTAAATGGGGTCTTGTTTATGAGAGGAGATAATTATACTTTGATGGCTCTCTAGTTTAATATATGAACCGAACTTTGTCTGTTTTGTACTGGCTGTATTTCCCTAAGACCTCACAAATGTACAAGCACCTTTTTTTTTTGTGTTCTGTATAACTGTGCAGTGCCAGATGAAATGCTAACACTGATGGTGGTGTCTGAAGTCGTATGAGGATGGTGTGTCTCCTCCCACAGCTCTAAGGAGGGAGGCTATTCCTTGCCACTACTTGGTTCCTGGTGGGACAATAAAAATTTGCATGGGGTGGAAATGAAATTAACTCGCTCCCCCTGTAAAGCAGGTCCCTGTGTCTCGAGGGTTCCAGGCAAGTAATCACAGCTAAGCACCAGCCTGGGGCTCACAAAGTTCTGCTCAGACTGTCACAAGTTCTGCACACACATGAGAAATTACAAACAAAATTGTTCCTTGAAGAACCTCTTTGTTGCCATCAACATTATCAGTGTATATTCACCTGCTTTTCCCCCCTGTAATGTAGATATTAGCACTTGAGGTAAATTTGCTGAGCTTTTTAATTTTTAAATTTTTTATTAGTTTTTTTTCCCCATGTGAATTCTTCAAAAGAATTTCAGTCTTTAAATGCCACAGAAACTGCTGATTTCAGTCTCTCTACTGCTTTAGCATGCAATGAGATCCTCCTGTTTCATGACTTAGATCTTTAACTTCCCCAGCCCCTTGGGGAGTGGCAGGTGACTGGACTTCTATTACTCTCAAAGAGAAAGCTGAGGTGCTGAGCTGGGCAGGGGGGAGCCCAGAGCAGAGTGTCACTGCTCTCTGTGCCTCTGACTCGAAGCTGCGACACACATGGTTGCCCCTGTTAGTCCAAGGCAATTCACTTATCCAATGGCTTCATTCCAGTAGTGCTGAGGTGTCTCTGTTCTGTATTTCCACACAGGAGTGTAAGTGAGGCAGACCAAGGATAGCTGGGGTTACTACTCAGATACAAACTATAAAGTGTTCAGTAATAAATATTACATACAGCAAATGCTAGCTTGCTATTACTTCTGTGTATTTTATGTGAATGCAGACCTGCTTCTAACACTATTTTGCACTATAAAATCTACAGAGCGGCTGATTAGTCGGTTTTTAAACTGAGAATTTAGGCCTTTTATGAACTGCACCAACTTACTGAAAATTTTCTGGAAAGGAAAACCCTTCCATGTCAAAGAAATGCAGAGCTGAGCCTAGTGTATAGCTCCATTTTATTTTTTTCTCCATTAGACTAAAATAATGACTCATTATGACAGGCTATTTTCATGTAATTCATGAAATAGTACAGAGTAATTGCCCTCTACAAAGTTTCTAAACTTTCTAGTTTAAGAAATGCTTTGTGTAGCAAGTATAACCCAATTTTGTTTAACATTGATCAGGAGCCTCTTAGAGTCAACAATCAGATAATGAATTACAAGTGCATCTATTCAGACTGAGTCCCTAGACACAGCCAAGGTTACTGGGTTTTTATTAAACACTTCCAGTGGAAAAAAACTGAGGTCTAATTTAGTTTAATACAAACCCACTTTGATATAACTGAGAAAAAAATCCAGTGAAAATTAGTCTAAATATTGCAAATCATCAGAGAAGAGAAACTCTAATTTTCATCTCACTAAATCAGAGATGATAGCATTTATCCAGATTGTAGAAGACCCTTTTCACACCTGTCTTCTGTATTAATCAGTAGAACAGATCTATTCCACAGTCCCTCACTTCACAGTTGATCAAGTTAATCAGTACACTGTAGAATATTCCAAGAAATGTTTCCCTCATCCCTGCTGGTTGCAACCATAGTACCAAGAGAGATAATTACATATTTTAAACTCATCTCAACCAAGAACAAGAGTGTAAGAACAAGGATGTCTGATGGAAAGAGGTCCTGAGGAAGTGAGTGACAGGAATTCAGTCATCTTGGAAAAAAGGTTTGCATTTCAGCATCCTAATACTCTGGATAAATTTGCAAGCCTCAGTGCTGTCAGTCTAATAGAGATTATAGATCTAGCAGTGACATATTTTTCTTTCATACCTGACCCAACTTGACAGACTCCACCCAGGTTAACAGGTAGTAGTTGGAAAAAAAGTAAAACCACAGATTTTATTTCAGTTTGCTCTGTGAAAAAGAAAAAAAAAAAAAAAAATCCCTCTCTTCTACTGAACTGCTAGTGTCCAGAAATCCTCCTTTCCATTTCTAGTTCACAGCTGGTTTATTGGGCTTGCCTTACATCTCTAGCATGCTGCTATTCTGGTACTTCTGCCCTGAGATTAGCAGGATGAAAATCAGGCACAGCTGCAGGGCACAATGCTCCAGTGTTTGTGCCCAGAACTTCTGGTTTATCTGTAAGGCTGCTCTGGGAAGGATTTCAGCATCTCCCAGTCTTGTCTGCACATTTTCTTTTTCTGCTCTGTATTCCTGACCCCTCTACCTGCAGCTTGCTATTTCCCCCCTCGTGGTTATTACTCTTTCCATAATGTTTTCCATAGCCAATTCCTGACACCTGGGCTGCTCAAAATGCCATGAATAAATGTAACATTTCAGTTTTTCAGGCACTGTAACAGGGGAAAAAGTCTTGCTCTTAGAGGTCCCGGATGTGTCACCCACTCTATGCACTCTCTTTTAGACTTTTTATTAATATGGAACTTCCTACTGAATTATAATGGCATTATCATGTATAGTGCTATCATGTACAATGTTGTTGTATAGATCCAACCTGTTTAGACAACACACAAATCACACTGCAACATGCTATGGCAACACCACCATGCAAAACATAGGGGTTTTTGTTTCAAACATTGGGATAGTTTCCTTTGTGGTTGTTTATTTACTTTTAGTGTCCTTTACTGACTTTGTCCCATTGAATCCAAATTTCTTCCTGATTACAGTGGATTCAAAGCATATTACAGGAAGCCTTTACCTATAAGAAAGTAGTTAAAGAATTACTGTTTTGTTTTTAAAAGTGAGATATTCCCACAGCCTCACAAAACTTCCACTGTGTTTATTTTTTTGATTACTGGAAAGCATATATGCATTTTTTTAATACTTGAGGCAATACTCTTGAGCCTCATTACAGGGGAGACAGTTTCTGACAACTGCTTCTCCCTCCCTAGAAACTAAAAAAAACAAAAACCATGATCTTTGCTGAAAGCTCTCATATTTTTCATTTCAACACACACAGCTCCACTAACCAGGTCACAGAAAAAGCCACAGACGCACACGCACACACAGCAGCGTCACCTGCACAATTCAACAGACAATGCAGACAAACTCGAGTATAATCCAAGATCTTTCTACCTCTTTTCATAACAGGTTAGTGCTCGCCCTCAGTGTTGGTGTACAGTTTTTATGGCATGGAAAAATAGGGATGTTTCTGCCCTACAAAAATAAACGCGTTGAATTCTTTAGTTGGAACTTTCACAATGTAAAAAAAAAAAAAAAAAAAATCCCAAAGAAACTGGAGAAGTAAAAAGAATCACAAGTATAACAAAATCAGTGGTCTTTTGGCAGGTGGCAAAAGAATGCCCACACAAAATCTACCAGCCTTCATTGTTTTTTTGCCTTTGAGAAATAGCTTTTGAAAGTTATACATTGAAAAGAAAAAAAAACAGTTCTTGTAGTCCATTATGAAAATGAATCCAAACCCTTGCACATAAACAGCATGAATTCTTTGGTCCTGTAGAAGCTGCTAGACATTAAGGAAGATGGGAAAATTATTATAGTTTCTTTTTTCCCTGTGCCAAATTAAAAAAAGGGGGTTGAAGCCTTTTTTAGTAAAATAAAAAGAAGATAGGATGGAAATCCAATGTATTCAACTGTTTTAGACTTAGCATTTTAGATAGCACCAGAAAAAGAAATAACATCAAGCATGTTTTCATAGATTCTTTACTAAAATTATAGGGGGGAAAAAAGTGACTAATTTCATGCTTCCTAATGCAAAAAGCATGGCTCCCAAAGGTCCATTCCTCCATGTGTGACTATTGAGATCAGTGGGAAAGGGACTAGGGAGCAGGGGTTGTAATGAAAGCACATTATAAAGCTGTCATTCCCAGGAAAATTCACAAACTGTGACGAATACACTTTTAACCATCAAGTTAGAGAAGCAAAAGGGAAAGTAGGGATCAGTGAGGGGAAGGGGAAAAGGATGTCCCATCAGGCTTACTAGTCTTCCGAGGCAACAAACTTACCACATTGCGAGTGAATTTCTCAAAAGATGTTCGACGATCCAGAGTGTTTTCCAACTTAAATTTGAAATAAATAAAACAAAAGAAACAAAAAGAAAAAGGAGGGGGAAAAGAAAAGCAAGAAAAATGGAGTAGAAAAGAAGGTTTGATGTAACAATGGACTGCAAAACAAAGTTTGTATAAATCAGGAAGCAAACACAGGAATGAGGCTGTAATGGGACTTGGCAAAACAGGGGATGGGCAAAACAGATACAGTACTTGACAAAAATAATTTTTCATGGGGATCAAACTGGTTTGAATTTAAAGAAAAACTGAAAGTAAAAAGAAATAATGAAGTGCACATCTTGTGTTAATGAACTGACATTCACAAACTTAAGGACTTCACACGGACAGTTGAAGCTTTCTGGTATTTTCAACATCTCTCTCTATATTGGATCTTCAGAAATCAATGTTTGAACAAAAAACAAAATCACACAGTACTTTCATATAATTTTAGGTTGTCATTATTAACAATAGAATGTTACCGTGTTAATAACTACCTTGTTCCAGTAACAATCGGGGCCCTGATTTTGCAAGGCACAGGGCTCCCAACTGATTCTAGGAGATTACTGTTTAGAGCCCACTAATAGAATTATTTATCATCATGGAAATCTGCATTGTAAAAGCTGCTCCACATACTCTGGGCTGTGAATATTCAGGACCCATTCCATAATCTGGACTTTTCTAAGAAAATATTACATACCCAGACATGAACCTCTGTTTGCCAAAGTGTGATGTGATCAGTCTTTCAAGTCAGATTCCTAGCCTACTCAAAACTATTCATGTAGTAATAGGGAAAGAAAGAAAATTAGGAAGCCCCTATATTTATAGATGAAGTTAGAAGTTATTCATACGAATAAGATTGTTTCTAAACACATTCTGTAGCTTTCATAGGTGGAATAAAGAGAACAACAATTATTACATAAGCAAACTTGCAAACATGAAAGACTATTCTTCTGGGATTTTATTTTATTTTTTAATGTATTTGTAAAGCACTTTGCAATTTAAGGTGCTTCATAACAGAGAAAACAGTACAATATGGGATGTAAAAATAAAAATAAGTTTTGCTAGATTAACTTATTGAAACATGCCCGCATGCAGGATATATACACATATATGTATATTGAGCTCCTGTGTGTATGTGACCCTCCAAAAACGCCAAGCTGGTCACCTACCAGATATCCAGTTGCACTGGCACAGGGGAGAGAAGACTGAGTATTGTTGCAAACATAACCACTGCTTTGCACAGTGGCAAGACAAAGGCAAGATGGACCAATACCTTTTTCTTGGCCTGTAGCAGCTCCTGGTAGGCACTGGATCGTATAAAACGAGGATAAGAATCACTTTTCATCAGTTTGTAAATGTGCTCCTGAAAAGGAAAGGAGGAGCTGTTACTCCCGTAGAAGAGGACACATGTAAAATGGGAGGCAGTTACATGTTTTGGCTGTGGAATGTACACCACCTAGCACTACTATGGATAGGAAGTATTACAGGATAGCAGGTTTCAGGTCTGAAGCTAAGGCTTACTTGCTCTCTATACTTAAAGCCAAAATCCCACCCATCTCGTATGCATAATTATACAACACACCTTTCTTTAATTTATATACCAAATTTTCCAGTACAAAACAATTTTCTAAGAATTAACAACTGAGTCCTAGCTTCAGGTCCAACTTCAAACCTCCTTAGTTAGTTCAGCTAAGTGATGAAATTAAGAGCTGTGGGTCCTTCCTCATCAGACTTTTTGAATTCATTTCTGGAGATACTCTTGTGATTTCAGAGGCTAGGAAGAGGTACTAGGTTTTCAATTCAGCAACACAAATAATGCTCAGGTTAGTAAGGATTTCCCCTGTCTACTATTGAAAACATCCTTTGACAGATGTTTAGTTTGCTCTCCAGCTAACAATATAAAAAGAAAAATACATATGTAAATTGAAAAGCAATTCCAGGCTAATCTAATTTTCATTATATTAATTCTTCAGAGGCACATGAAAATTTGGAAACCTTTATTCAGAAAATAAATTACAAGAGCAGCTTAAAAAATTTTTAATTTTGGAAAATTTTAGTTTCTGAAAAAGATGAAAAACAATCTGTGATGTAGAACACTGAATAATTCTAGTTCTGATTATATGCTAGAGAAAACATTCATAGAAAAAGCAACAAGAATAGAAAATACTCTCAAAAATATTTTTTTAAAATCTTGAATCATGTTAGCTATTTTCATGGAGTTTTTCTTTTACTCAAATTCTATTTTTTACTGTAGGAAACCTGTAGTACAGCAATTGGGAAACATAAAAAAACCTGGAAAGAAAATACTGTTTCTCAGCTTGGTAGTGCATAAAATTAGTGAACACAAGAAACCCCAAAACAAACAAAAAACCCAAACAAAACTCCCCACCTTGTCTGAAAATTGAGGCAAGGTAAAACTAGAACTGATATTTAATTTTTGCTACATTAGAAACTGTAAAATTTATTCTAAATGTCATTCCTTGTATTTCTTACACTAAGCAGAGAAATTCTGATGTATATTCAAAACTTAGACTGGTTTATTTGGGGGAGGTTTTTTTTCACTCAGTGTCTGTGAAAGCGGACAATGCAGTGAACAGAGAGCTGAAAGTGGTGGTGGGCATTAAGATTTTATTTCTGTACAAGAAATATTCCTGTAAAAGCAAGAATAAATTGGGCTATATTAGTATTGTTAACATACACATTAGCCAGGTCACATTAATGTATATATTTAACACAATCAGGGTATTTATACTTATGTGTCCCATTTTACTTATGCACCTGCATTTGACAAGGAGTTTCATCTTTCTGTATATGCAGTCCAGAAATGCTTTTCATACATTTTTTAGCCACAATTAAGTGACCCACCAACAGCCAGAATAGCACACCAGCGGTCTCCTTCCCAGCTGGCAGGCCAAAAAAAGCCTGTTGCAGAGGCAGAGCCCTCCTCCTGACAAAACCCTCCACCTCAGACAGGACACTTTAAAGCTCCTAAAACTTCAAGTGAGAACACAGCAAGTGCAGCCTGTCCCTTTTCCAGAGAAATTGTAGCTTCCAGGTTTAAGGTTTTTTGCTGAACTGGATGAACTAAGCAGATGTCCTCTCCAGGTAGTAAAGTCCTGCTTGTATAAATACTGAATACTCCATGTCTTTCATAAATGAAGGACAAATTTAATAGAAGAGAGATCTGACAGTAAAAGGGTATTGAAATTTTACACTTATTATTAAAAAAAATACTGGCACGGAATTTAAATGTCCATTACTCACTCGACTGCAAAGAAATTTTTTTTTTTTAATTTTTAGTCTTGCTCTATTGTTTACTTTTGCATTTATGTCTTCGCTATACACTGCATTCTTAAATCTCCAGGGGTCAGCAAATGCAAGCAAAAACTGTATGTTTGCTTTAATGCATGGTGCTTCAAAACAATGGCTATGACACAGGGTCTGACGAAAATGTCATTGTTTCTTCATGGGTTGCTATTCTCATAATGGAGAAGGTAAAATTATTCCACTTCATATTTAGGGCAGAAGCATTCTCCCAAAAAGTAGAAAGCCTCAATTCAATTTCCTTCTCTCCTTCATGGGGCCTGTAGCAGCATCTCCTGACTCCCAAGATGATGACTTAATAATCAAGCTATAGGAAATTCTACAGGGATATGATCTCAATCTCTCCTTTTGACACCATTTCATTTTGCATTAATAATTAAATTTTCATTGCTGGGCTGCTGATGAAAATGGAAGATGGTACCAGTTCTGCTACTTTTACTGTGAATCCAATTATTTTCTATTGCTTTTCTCAGAAGTCTTCAAAGATGGAATATTAAGTTGTAAGTCACACGAAGTGCTGCATTTAATATACAAGTACTTAGTTTTTTCTTCACTACACGCTTTCCTCTATTCAAAGTCCACTTGAAAACTCTCCATCAAGCACAGAAATTTCATGAAGAACTTCATATGCCTCATGAACAAAGAATGTTACACATCTGCATTGCCAAAATGGTATTTTTGGAAACAGGGCATTATCATTTAATCCTCAAATACATCCCATTTTTGTATATAGATTTCACTAGCCAACATTCCATTTCAAATGTCCATAAACACTGTTGCAAACTGACCTGAGCATCTTCAAATGTGTATCTTCCAGGTTCCTTCACATTCTGAGTGGTTTTGTCATAACTTTTTGAATCTAGGTTGATAGCACTAGGTGCACCTGGAGCAAGAAATTCTTGCCAGATTTCTTGGACGCGAGCAGGAACTTCACGCATAGGCCTCTTCTTCAGGTCTTCCACTGCTAACCAGAACCTAGGGCACAACACAGCATCTTGACTTCCAGCTCAGGATAACCACTAATGAAGTGCCTGCATTCTTCCTTGCTCTTAAAAAAGAAATTAAGGAATTGAAGTTTTCATGTAGGCATGCTAAAATAAGAAAAAAGCTGAGTGATTTGATGTTGGGATCAAAGCTGAATGATTTGATGTTGGAATCATTCTGGTACACTGTCTCAAGGCAATCAATCCACCTAGAGGAGCAATTATTAGAGGGCTCTTCATGGGACGGATAGGAAATCCTTCATTATTTATGTATGGGTAACATGCTTATAGAAAGATACCAGATTTAGCTGGAATTAAACTGAAACTTCATTTTGGCTGAACCACAGGGCTTATGTTACTTATAAACTGACTGCTTTTTGACACTCCTTCAACAACTAATAATTTACATTCTTGCTACCTACATGAATCTCTGAGTCCTACTAAATCCTAAACTGTGTAACTCTAATTTTGTTACCCACAAATCATGCATATCATTGGAAAAGCATTTGTTTTGCTAATTGTAATTTAATTTCTCCTTTCAATATTCCATTTATATGCATATTTTTGCTAAAAATGCTGAATGGAATTACACATTATCCCTTCTGCTGCTGAGCAAACCAATGCTGGGCAGCCATATGTAGTGTATCCTCACTCAGTCCCAGAGTGAGATCACTAAAAATGTCTTGAGCAGTTTATGATCACAGCTAACTAGCTGTAAGCTTTACTTCATTATTTCTTCTACTGGTGTTCAGACTCTCTCCAGCACTAAATAATCCTAAATTAATTTAGGATCTCATTCTTAGACATGGTTCAGACCACTTAGTCCTCAGAGCTCAACTCAAGTTTGACTTTGGTAAACATGCAAAATCTACCATTGCAAATTTTCATTATTGTTCTGACACAGCTGATCATATGAAACAGCTAAGTTGAGCCTTGAAGTGATTTAACTTTGAAATCATCTGGATTTTCCAAGGCTTAGAAATAAATTGGGTGCACCTTTAAAATGTGGTTGTACCCTGCTTATACTGTGAGATCAACTTAAGCTCTCTTAGCTTTGTTCGACAAGGATGGGCTAGGGGAGAAAAACAGTGAAATTCAGACCCCCAAGAATGCAAAATGACACCATCCCCAATCCAAATTCTAATTTAATTTAATTATTGCAAAACAGTTAAGAGAGGATAGTAAAGCATAGCAAATGCTACAGTATTCCTCCTGTAAGATATTCTTCCCTTGAGAAAATTTACCTTTCAGGAAGCAATTATTCCTTCATAGTCCTGTTTTGAAATTTCTTTTATAGCACAGATGAAAGGAGCCTGTGTTCATTTTCCACAAGCCAGTATGGTCAGTTTCACGACACCACAAAGACTATTTTAGGTATTTCTACAACCTTCAATTTCAATAATACATAAGCACAATTTTTTCATCTAAGATTCTCCAAGATACAGAGAAGCAATATTGTCCAAGTTTTGCAAATACATTAATAATGTAATAATGTACAGTGGTTTCTCCAAGGTCACAAAGAGGATCTGTGCCAATAGAACTCCAGTTTCAAAACTTCTGGGTAGCATCACTTTTATATATGAACTACAGTGTGAATTGAACATAGTTCTGCACAGAGCCTGGGGATATGAGAACCTGATGGCAATGCAGCAAGAAGAAATGCCTGATAACTCAAGTTTAAAAACTGCAAAGCTCACAAACTCTGACTCAGTTGACTCTCTCAAATTTGGGCAACCTACTTTGATTTCCTTAAGCTGCTTTCGATATTTGCATTTAAAAGCACATATCCTGCAGGGCTAACCCCTTCAAGTGCATCTTCTGGGATTGACTGATTACTCATGTGTCTCCAAGTCAGGTAAGGAACATAAAAATGAAAGGGAATGATGCTTTTTGTAAATGCACATTTTCTATCTCCCTGCAGACATCCTGCTGATCTCGCTCAGAAATGTCACTTCCTTTTTTGTTCCATTGTATCACTGCCAATAATTCTGGAAGTCACTGCAAACATGCCTTAGGATGCTATTTTCTTTTGCAAGTAAACTGTTTTCATATAGTAGGTTATAGTCAATTATGGGGAAATAGATAGGAGATAAATTTCAATAAATATAACTTCTATGCTTGCAGCATAGAATAGGGAGGTTGTATAGACCCATTCTTACAGGCTGAACACCAGTTCTTTGATAGATTAATTTAATTTTACACTTCTAACAATAGAATTTGAAGACTCTTATTAAAAATGTGAAGCTCTAAATATAGAAACTGCTCTAAAAGTGGGAAGAATTATGATTTCTGTGTTATGTCTAGGGTGCTTATTTCACAGCCAACACACATTTTAAGATTTTAATCTACTTACTTCTCTTTTCAGAAAATATGCCTGCCCTCCTCCCACAGTGAGTTGAATTCGAATATTCAAAGTTAGGAAATGACAAAAATAAGGCTGCCCCCTCTTGCATTTTCAAAAATAACTTTTTTCAATATCCCATGGCAACCAATAGCACAGATGAAGCTGCCTCATGAGCTGAAACCAGAGCAAGGAAGACTCCTGTAGCAAAAAGCACACAGTCTTCAATGTTAACGTTGTGCAAGGGCAGGAGGGAAGAAGAGGAATTGCATCTTTTGGGAAATGATATACACAGACTTGGTGCTACTTCGTGTAAGGAACTAGAATTCAGTCTGGCTGACCTTAGATGTACCTGTATCTCCTGCTGATGGAGGTTTGCCTTTGCCATGGAGACCCTTTCTAGCAGATGCTCAGCACTGTTTGAACAGAGACCCGAGTAGCTGAGTGTAAACCTCACTGCTGTCTTCTTCCCCAGCTTTTGGGCTGCCACATGCTGGGTCACACAGCAGACATACAGCAGAGGGAGAGGGTGTGTAGTAGTGGTACATCCAGCCATATGGACTGGTAAAACACATGTTGCAAGATATCTGGGGATTAAGTCCTCCAGCTGGATTACTTTCAAAGCCACATGGTGGCCTCATGGTTAAATAGCACAGCTGCAACACAGCTTCTGTCCCATCAACTGACCTAAATGTCAGGTGCAGCCAGATTCCAGACCAAGCTAATCAGTTAAATTTAGCCCGCAGGAACAAAGAGTGGGAGAAAGGCTGCAGTGGTTCTCTGTGAAATGTGTGAGGTATAGTCAGAGTGGAAACAGAAATGGGAATAATGTGAACTTTGCACTCAGTGCATGTGACACAAGTAAGAGGCCAGACCTTTCAGCATTTTCAGCAAAAGCAAACAAAAACCTAAACAAACTCTATTAATAAAATCACATAATATTTTTCCAGGGGCAGGAAACACTGGTGTCTGGTTTCTAGAGTCCACCTTCTTGCCAACTGCAACTTCAAGCTTCAAGGAATAGTAGAACTGAAGGATTTCAAGAAAATGTCAGAGAAACTCATTAATTTTGCGATTTCTAGTTCTTTCTCATGTACTCCGCAGAAATGGCAACATTGCTGGCACTTGGCATTTAAACTTGAGTCTGAATGAGAAATAACTCACAGGCAATTTCAGCTTTGAGGATTAAATTCTGGTCAAGTTATTATCACCCACAATAGGGCCTCATAACCACCAGTGTAAGGATAAACACTTCACAAAATGTCAGCGTGCAGAGGGATGGTTAGACAAAAATTATTGAGGGAAAACATCCAAATCTAGCAAATGTCTTAGTTCCTCTCTTCCTTTTCTGGATAGCAAGAATGAAAAGTCCCTTTTCCCTACTAGTCACACATTACAGACCTAAACAACAAGCATCAAAGGAAGAGGAAAGCAGTCCAGTGGCTTTTCCTTTGGTATATCATGGAACCTAACCTGTCACCACTCTCCCTTCACTAACTTGGAGGGTTTTTCAGTCTTAGAGCTGCTTTGGAGATCACACCCACTGCAATACTGCATAAGGATTTGGACAAGCTTTCCAGTTGGCAGGTCTGAAATTATTTAATCTTTACAGGCTGCAATTCCTACAAAATAACCAGCTGGGAGCAAACCTATAGTTCAGCATACAAATATTAACTTTCCAAAGAATTCTGCTGCATTACAGACAAAGGAAGGACAAGAAGAGGAGTACAATTTCCCACAGAAATTGAATACATTAGGTCTCCAGGTGCCATGTTGCAGTAAGTTTGATTTCATAAGCTCACTCTCTTTGAAAAGTACATTTTTAGTGCTTGGAAAACCTTGTGACCAAGCTCAGTAACACTGGATCATGTTCAAACTTTAGTCTTGTGAATTTTAAACAATGGTCACCATTTTTGTAATAAACATAGGGAATTTCATAAATCTATTATCCAAATCATATGTTACTTTAGCTATTTGTTCTGTGTATTAAGGAACACACAAAGTAGTTCTTTAAAAAATCTGCATGGTAACAAGAGATCACAAGTCATACCCTGCATTAGGTGAGTGCATAATCCAACCTGCACACTGCAGTCACACTGGAATGAAGTTATTGCACTGACAGAACTGCTTAGACAGTTTTATTCCTTTGCTATGCTTTAAACACTCCTTCAGAGAGTGAAATACTATTAAGCCCCATTTACAGGCAAAAAGAAAAAAAGCACTGAGATACAAAGTCAGAAGGTAATATTCCTGATCACTGCACAATTTTTAGTATTAATTCATGGCTCAAATTCCTTCATCCCTGTTGTGTTCTTTAAAACAGGATGTGCATCCACCAAGAATGATATTCTCAGATACCTTAGACACTCTCAGATGAAGTCAATGTAACGGTAACTGGGACTTTTTGCTAAATAAGATCATTACACTTGAATAGAAATGGTGTATCTAGTAGACTTATCATTTCATGGTTCTGGTATTTGTTTCACCAAAATGAGGTACAAAACATTCAATCTATTAATACTGGAGCTCCTGTCATGCCTGCGGGCTCTGCTGTACCCTGCGTACTCAGCTGGAAAGCTCAAAAGCAGGGTCCCAGCTGTCTATCCAAATACAGGCTTGGCAGTGTTGTAAATTTTATCATGATTAGATCTGCAAAAGTACAAGAACCAGTAACTATTTTGAGTTGAATTTGTTGCAGTGGGAAGATGTGGGTGGACATAATTACTTTTCTCAAAATGGCTGTCAAAATAATAATTTTAAAAATGCCACTAAAAACCCCCAAATTACCATGATGGAGTTAACAGGTGAGCAATGAAAGTGGTTGCCTTCTAAGGTTTATTTAATGGCAATGCTTGAAATCATCAAGCTTTTAACTTCTGTTATTGACATCTAAAATATTTTGACAGCCATACACAACGAGCTTTACAAATTCGTGTTTTCTAACCCAAATTTACTATGTGAACTTAATAGATTGATGTCCCTACAGCTTGGGAATGTACAAACATAATTCTGAGCTTCTGAGACAGTTTCCCTTCAGTTAGTTATCAGAGAAAGCATCTTTTCAGAGTGAGTTTATCCCCTGCCTGGCTGTTAAGATCATATTCACCTTTACTCAGCTATTACATTTTATAATGCCAATTTAAGAATTTAGAGGAAGAGACAGAAGAGTAGATGGCATGTCAAGGAGTCATCTCTGAAGATATTTCTTGAGGGAATTTTTCTAGATCAGTTACTTGCAGTTTGCCTGTATTTAGTGTTGTAAATAGGATTAGACGAAAGAGTTAGGGATTATGTGGGTAACAGTCTAGTTGGCAGAGAGACAAATTAATCACAGAAAAGCACCAGAAACTGCAGCACACACTGGGCTCAATAGGTTCATGTCTGAACAGCTGCTCTCCATAACAAATTACCAGGATGCTCTTTAAATAATCATTTTTTTAAAAATTACCTTTTCTTTTCTTGGTATTATTCTGATTTTTAAAAACTCATATTACCAATTGGAGCTTTTAGTAAGAAAAATCTGTATCTGTGACAAATGAAGTCATCAACATACACATACAGGTTGGGCTGTATTTGTGATGCAAAGTTAATGTTTGAATATGAACACGGTCAGCAACTTAGAGGACTCCAACTCCAATTATTCCGTGGATAAATTTGAATTAGCAATGAGAAGATCTGTGCAATTACTCGGCATTTATAAATCAACACCATAAATATTAAATGCCTCTTGTGAGATGCTACAAAAGCATAATTTTAGTATGAATGGCTACGCTGCACCACTTTAGAGTGAGAATTGGCATAGGAAAAAAAGTAGGTTAGGATTAATCTGAGTTCTAGAATGTAAATGCAAATAGGATTTTATGCTACTTATGTTATTGGTGAATGGGCAGTGATACAGATGACATCTGAAAAGAAGGTGGAATTAAGAGAAAAATATGTTGCCTATATTTTTGTACTATGCTCAGCTTAATTTTTCTGTCTATATAAAGGCTGTTATTAATGTCTCTGACATAACTCTTACTGAAATACTACTTTCTTAGAACAGCAAAAACAAAATATGCTATTAACCAATGGATGGATTATTATTTTTAAAATCAAATATTTTTCCCCTCACTTAAAAGTAATTATGTAAATATGCTTTTTAAAACATACCCTACATGCTTCATCCACTAGGAACACTTTTCCATTTTACAGTTAGTGAGGAATTTGAGAGCTAGATGTCACCCTTCTTCAGCTGTGTCAGATGCACAAGTACTAGAATATTAGTGGAGATTTTCAAAATGATTCTCAGAAACCACTCAACCTGTGAATTTTACTTTTAGATCCTTTATTTATTTTTAAACATTTTATTTTCATTTTACTTTTCTCATAATATTTGACTAAATAAAATATATTGAACAGGCTTTGAACGAGTCAGTTTTATACCTGTTTAAAAGACAAGCTGAGAGAAAAGTTCTTATATGAGGAGTTTGACCAAAAGTTGAACATGAATGGAAGAATATGCTTCATGTGAGGCTCTGTTAACTATATGAATATTCCCCTCAGCCTGCACATGAAAGCGGGAGAAATCTGGATGAATTAATTCTGAAAGTTGAGGAAAATTTTTGAAGGGGTCAAAAACTGAAAAGTATCAGGAAAAAAAAACAGCAAAGCAAAAACCCAATATAACTTACAGGTTATTAAAAATCAAGTAGCTCTCATTTACCTTAAATTTTCTGAACTGAATTCTGACTCCAAGAATTTCAGAAACTGTTCTCTTCCCACAGGGTCTTTCAAAGCTTCATCCATGCCAAATCCCCACCGTTTCACCCTCTGCTGTCCTGGCTCTTTGCTACACAAGAAAAAACAACAGAACCTGAAGTGAGCAATATTTCAGTATTCTAACAACCTGTGTTCATAATTTAGACTAAGTCCTAAAGCTCCGTGGTTTTCTCACTTTTTAGAGTGCTCACATCTGTGCAAAGTCCAGCAATGAGCAAACAGACTGTTAGTACTTACAGAGGATGAAGGTAATACACAGAAAAGTAAAGATTTCCAACCAGGAATGTTATCAGATTTTAAAAGCTGTCTTTCTTTTTTACCACACTAGAAGCCCAGAAACTGGTTACTGTAACATTTTGTGCAGATTTATTAATCTATAGCACTTCCCATCTTACAAAACTGTAAAACTGGAAAGCCCAAAAGAGTACTGCTTTGCCCTTCTGCCTCAGTATCTTTCTGCAGTAACTCTGTCTGAAATCTTCACATTTCCAGAAAAGCTTGTTATACTCCCTTACTTCCAAAGAAGAAATAAAATTATATACCTTGCCTCCAGTTCCCAGAAAGTGGTGTCATCTGATATCCAAGGGTTTGAGGGATCAGGGGGCACAAGAAAAGGATCATATTCCAAATACTGCTCTGTATAAGCTAATAGACTAGGAAAATAAAAGAATCAAACATTGTCATGTCAGGAGAAGAAGAATCCTGATCAGGTTACCCCAGTTGACAAGTTACCCTGCATCAAGTGAACCATGGTAATTGTGCGTGCACACACTCAGAAGGCAGCTACAAGCTCAGGGTGAAATAGATGTGCTCAAGCAGTTTGAAAGTGGACTTCTGAACAAGGAATGGTGGCACAGGTCTACCAAGGGTAGAAATAAAATAAGCTTCCCTAATGCTTCCACGTAGCTCCATTTAGGGTTCCTTTAGGCACTAATAAATTAGATTATACAATCTCTTCCATGCACATCTGTTTTCATAAAGGATCATATTTTANATGATACCCAGGTTAGATCTATTTGCCCTGCAGCTACTAGTACACTTTTTATTTTCTCTTAAATATAATTAATATTTTTATTATTTCCTAATCAAAGGACACTATTTCCAGGTTTATTTTTTATTTTTTCAAAATTAAATCAATTTTTTCCAATATTTTATTTTTTTTTATATTCAGGATTTCGTCTGACTCAGTTGCACAAGCTAAAAAACTTTCCCTGTATTCTGGTAATTTACATCTCCCATTGCCCTTATTTCTGCTTGCTGTTTCCTTTGGCCTCATAAATTTTGTAAAATTATTGACGAGTGAGGACAGCTATTCTTTCTTTTCAATTCCTATTATATTTAATGTACACTATATTTTTTACTGTTCAGCAAACAAAAAAATCTTAACCCGTTCTCTTTATAAATAAATATTTATATGTATTTGCATATGTATGCACATGAACACATATATAAGTAGGCATATATGCACAAATGTTTATAAGAGCAATTTGTATTTGGCTTTATTTCCTTTACTAAGCCCTACGCACCTCAATTTTCTGAAGTGTTGGGCTTTTTGTTTTATTTGCTTTCTAGACCCTTCCTGAGAAATTTTCATCTTATTTGGAGATAGATTCCTACTAGTGTTACATCTGTGACCCAAACTGACCTCAAACTCACTTTGTTCAAGCACTGGCTGAGTTCCACACCAGCCAGTTCCCTTGCTTCAGCAGTGATTGCCCTTTTGAAATACCAAAACAATAACCTCAGACCTATTCCCACTTAGCCTCCCTGCCAATGAAAGGTGAAACCTGTGATCACTTGATCAGAGGTTCTTCCAGTGACTCAGGTTTATCAGAAGTGTATCATGAAATATCTGGAATATTTTTATCACTAAAAGAACTTCATAGTTCTCCACTTAAACCCTCATCAGTTATTTCTATGACATCTAAGCTCCCATTCTCTCTTTGAAGACCTACTTGCTGTGAATAGCTCTTTGAAGCTATTAAGTACTGACATTTTTCCCAATAGTTATCGGTCTAATTGAAAAAAATAGAAAATGTGACAATATACGTACCTCTCTGCAACTTTTGACATTTTTAATCTATGTCTGTCTAATTGCATTTGCCAGTGCTTAATCTGCAAGAAAGGAAGGCAAAGAGTTTCATGAGTAATTTATTGCTTGACGCTATTTCTATAACTTTTTTTTATTAGGGCTGTAATTGAACCTTAATTTATTCTAGGGCACAGAAAAAATATATCTGAATTAAAACAACATTTCACCAGTGTAGCTCTAAAATATTAAAGAGAAGTTTCCATTAACGAGAAAAGATCATACAGAGACAAAAAATGTGCCCAATAAAATATTTTCCCTAAAGGTTCATCAACAGAAATCCAATTAGCCCTTTTTTATATTTTTCAGGAGAACTAATACTTCTTCAGACATTTACCTTCTCCAGACTCTAACATCTCAGGAAAGATTAACAAAGTTTTAACTGCAGATAAATATGTGAACCTACACATGCTTACATGGAGTGATAAGTATACCCTGAAGCCTCAATTCAGTATTGAAAGAAGAGCCAGCTCTCTACAGCTGAAGGGGTTAATGGGCTTAGCTATACAATGAACCCACTCACTGGCCTACTTCCCACTGCCTTTAAGTGTTTAACACACAATGCAAAAAATTCAGGTTTTGCCCCATTAGTTTTGAGGAAGTTACATGCCTAACCCATATACCTTGAGACAAGGAAAAGGTTTATTAAATGTCCGCAACAGCTGTTTTAAATAACTTCCCAGTTACAATAATTTGGGGGTTTATACCTAAAAAGTTATTTCCTAAAAAGTTCATTTAAAAGTACGTTTGTAGTCATGTTTCAAACCTCTTGGTGTAGTTCATCTTCTGTGGGTGGCTTAGTCTCTGGTACTGGCGTGTGCGTAGGGCTGTGACTTCGAATGTCATTTTGTAAGCCATAGACAGACTGTGCAAAAAAACATGGAACAATGATGGTTACCTTCAGGCAATGCTTTCTGCACACATTCATAGTAACTGTCACAATCTAGTGCACTGTGCTCAAGAACTTAGCCAAGATCATCCTTCCCTAAAGAAACTGCAATAACCCATGCACTCAGATAAAATCGTGCTTCTGCACTAGAGTGCAAAATAAAGGCTCCCAAACTCCCACAATTCCATAAAGCCACACAACAAAGGATCTACTTTTATTACGTCTCTGTATTAGCATCATGGTAAACATGGGGAATGACACTGAGAGATGCTATTACAGTAAGTGGAGATGACTGGTAGGTGGAGTATCCAGAGAGGTACACTAACACACAGATTATTTGTAGGATTTCCAAATTTGAAATTATTGTCTGGTAAATTACACTAATCTGGACCTTTCACTATCATAATTAAGCTAATCTAAAACTTTCTTTAAATCCACTTTCCTTCTTAAAACACACTTTTCCTATGTGTCAACATGCACATACACCTCAAAGGAAATACTTCAAAGTGGGAGTCAATCTACATGGTTATGGTGCATAGGATTTAAGTGTTGTACATACCTAGAGAAGTGACACTTTAATTACAACCTAATTTAGATAGAGCTAACTTCTTCCATAATTTTTAGTCATCCATTTTGGGCACAATTGTAAAGTAGGGACACCCTTTTCATTAAGACCAGGACAAGAACTGCTGTTAGAGTTCACGCTGATTTTTTTTTTCCCCTTAATTACTGACAGAAACTTTTAATGTGCTTTATTCAATCTACTAAACAACAGGAATAAAGAATGCAAAAATGAATTTTATCTTCAAAATCCCTTTCTATTTCTCCAAAATCTTACGTGAAAGCATTCAAATAGCATTACCAAATTTGTTAATACTAATTCAACTAAGAGCTTATGAAATATTAACATACGTTCATGCATTTGTTCCTTGCAGCTGTAAGAAAAAAGTGCTCTCAGAAATTATGGAAATTCATTCTATAAATTTCCTCCACTTCCTGCTTTTGATATAATAACCATACTTACCTTTCTTGTTTTATGTGGATTTCTCATTCTTGAAGATTTTTTGATATCCACTTCCGTAGTGTTTACACAGCCAGGCTATTAAAAGAAAGGAAAGCAAAAGGCTAAATCTGTGAAGGAACTTCTCAGAACTACTCCTCTTCAGTGTGCAAGACTGAAAAATAAATTCCACACCATGAAATTGAAATTAAATAAATTGCCAATAAGGGAAACCAGTCTGTTTCTGCTTTGCTTTTGCCAAGGAAGTCATTCATTACATTCTAGCTATCCCTCTAAGGAGCATGGTTGACCTAATGAGACAAAATAAACAGAATTGTGCAATATTCACCTCATCTGTGGACTTCAGGCTCGCCTCAGGAGCATGTGGTTTTGGGACAATTTTTAAAGAGGATTTTCTTCTAAAACAAAATTAAAAAGTACCAATATAGGGTTTGTTTCTCCAAAAACGAAAGGAAAAAAACCAAACCAAAGCAACAAAACAGGATTCTGCAGCCTAACCAGAAGACTGACAGTCTAAATAAAATTACTCTCAACATATCAGGTTTGGGTTTCAGTGGTCCAGTCTCACAACTCTGTGGCCTCCCAAAGCACGCAAGTACTCCATTCTCTCCTAATTCATCTTTCTTTGACACTTACCTCTAAGTACAAAATCTATCTGTAAATCTGTTTTTCACCCATTGCTGGAAACAAATAATGATAAGAGTTTTGCTCTCAGGTGAATTTTGTCTATTGATTTTAGAAGCATTACATTTGACACTGAGTGGAAACTGCAAAATCTGCTCACTAGTGGGAGCAGATTATTTAGTGAAAGAAGGTTAGGGTTTTTTAATGGAAATAGCTAGATATTGAATTTACTTGCCCAATAGCCAAGCTGGACTTATTATTGCTCTAATGATACAACCTCTGTCTTCTTATCATAATGAAAAATGCTCTATGTGACTAAATTTAATAAGACAAAATTTAAAAAGTTTCTTATACAGGCTAAGAATTTCTTATATAGCTAAGAAAAAAATAGCTTTCATTAAACAGAGCTATGGTACTTTGCCTCTGGAAAATATTCTAAACAACAGACTGATTTTTAAATCCAGTATGGGGTTTTTTTTAATTAATAAATAATTACGTTTCTATTTCAAAGTAATAAATTAGTGTGCATTTGATCATATAACATTTAAAGTAGAAACAGTTCCTCAATGCTAATAATAAAAATAGACAATATTCTTAAGGCTGCACCTGACACACTAGAATTGGGATGGTACCCTTTGTGCTTCTGAACAAAAATGGGAGGTTTTGAACTCAGAAAAAACTTGCAAATCTCAAAGAAAAAGAAAGGTTGAAAAATACAAAGTTCTGCATGATAGCCAATTTAAAACCAGATAGCAATTTTCCAGAACAGTATACTGAGATACAAAGTTTAAAAAAGCCAAGTGCATCTACTTTAGGATTACAGCAGCAGCTGGCAGTGAAGATGGCAGGGCTTTAAACATCATCTACGGCCTTTGAATGTAACAATTTGAATAGCAGGCACACTTACATAAGGCACAAACTGTTATTTGTTCAGTTTTCAGTTATGTTTTGTTAAAAGCATGTCCTAAAAATGGATAGGGGAAAAAAAAAGACATAAACCTCCTATGAAGCCTCTTATTTTTAAAGATTTCATGCCCACCAACAGTAAATTGGTACGGACAGATCTTGCAACTTGCCTGGGTAACTTACATGCCAGAATTGTGCAGATTGACACAAGGGGGATGAGAAATTCTGGGAGACTTTTAGAAATGAAACAATGGCAAAGCTTTTTCTGGTTGCAAAGAGGCCCCACCCAGCACTGACAGTGGATCCTTAGTGACAGGTGATGTTTAAAACCTCTCACACTGCAGTGAAGTTGCTCGGGCAGGGGCACGCAGGAGAGGCTGTGGGGGGAGAGGCTGGACCAAACAAAGTGGGACTGAAGAAAAGCTGACATGAGAGCAGCCCCAGGAAGGTAGAGGCAGGGAAGCAGCAGGAAGCTTCAGTGCAGAAGGGGAGGTGGCTAAAGGGTGTACCAACTACTCTGACAACCTGGGGTAACAATTGGTGCTTAAGACATATAATCACTACCTCTATATAATACCATTCTCATAATTTGATTTAAATCATATGACTGGAAGTACCTAACGTACTTTGGGACACAATTTCTGTCTTCTTCTCAGCTGAAGTATATTTATTAAATTATACTTGATACGAGATGGGTTTTATTGCTTTTCTGATGTTGCCAAATTTCATCTGTCAATATTTAGGAATAAATATCAAACATCTTTTCAATTAAAATAAACACAAAAAAGTTGCATTATATGAACATTTTGCTAAAATAACTCAGTCTTTGTGGGAAAACCTTTGCTGGACAACATTTAATTTCGTTTGTATGCCCTCATTAACATAATAAGTTTGTGTTTGAATACAATTATATCCAGCTGTGTTTTCTTTTTGTGTTGTTTTTTTTTAACCGTACTACCATAGTTCAAATAGTGAGATGCCTGTCAGAGTGCTCTGCTGCAAGATTCCCATTTAGTGTGTGGTATATAATTTGCATACTAATACCGTAAATAGTTTTCAAACAGATTTCCTGGAAGACTTGAGAACTCTTCTATATGTGTAAATAGAGTGCTCATTTCTTTCAGGAGTAATGTTCTGTGTGAAAACAATTTTCCCCCAACACACAGACGAAAGCCTTGTGACCTTCTTTAAATTATCATGCGGCAAGGTCATAACCCAAGCAGAATCTTGTCCTCATCAATTTTTAAATATCTGGGTGAAAAACTGTCAGACATTCACTTAGTTTTTTTCATCCATCTATTAGCATGTACTTATCTCAAAGTACAAATGCCCTTGTATTAATTTACATCAAAGGACAAGCCAGTCCAGTCGTGATAATTTCACTGTGGATATAAATGGATACAGATAAATAATGTTAAAAAATCCACATATAAATTAATTCAATCCCTACTTCAATTATTGGATAACAACATCAGTATGAATCCCAAGCAGCACCACTTTCTACTGATGCTGTCTAGGAGGATATATACCAGGATTCTGCTAAGAAATACAAAAGGAAGAAGCCTTGTCTGTAAGCAGAGGAGGTACCAGAACATACATGCTTTGATCTGGCTATCACCAGCATTTGAAACAACCAGCTGAGAGTATGCTGAGTTAAAAAAAGTCCACTTGATACTAATGTTCTATCCCTGATAACTGTGGCAGTAGTGACTAAATTAATTAAGCCCTTCTAACAGTGTATTAATTTTAGGAAACCTGGAAGAGCTCTTTGGAGGAATTAATTATTTACATAAAATGGCATGCCTGAGCCATGGTACATTTCCATCCAAGCAGTGCAGAGTATAGAGTATTTATAGTCTGCTTGCTGTACAAAGTTGCACACTCCAAGTACCCTTTTTATTGCCTGGCCATATAGCCCAAATCAACAGCTGTTACTGCCTTTTTTGTATAAAAATTTCTTTGCTATGATGTAATTCTAAAAAGTGCAAAACGCTCAAGAGAGAGTAAATTAATATTTATAATCAGGTCAGCTGAAATTTTGATTTTTTTTTTTTTTTCTCAAAGATGTTAATTTAACTGTGAATGTACTTAAGCCAAAATAACCAGAAGTTTTCTTGTATCTGAGACAAATATACCCCTGTATGTGGGAGGGAATCAGCTCGTGCATTGCGATAGGCTGGGAAGTGTCTGTCTGTATTGCTGCTCTGTAGGAAAGGATCTGAAGGAGAAGCTGAACATGAGTCAGCAGTATCTCTTTGCAGCAATGCAGACAAACCACATACCCAGCTGCATTAGCAACAGCTTAGCCAGCAAGCAAAGCGTTTGTTTCTTTCTACTCAGCATCACAAGGAAACTTCTGGAGCACCAAGATTTGTTTTGAGCCCCACAAACACAAGAAATATATTTCAAATGAGAAAATCCAGTGGAGGAACAGACTTGTTTTATGCTTGCAAAAGGGGAGAGCTAACCTTTGCCTTTTGTGCCTACAGGGGGGCTTAGAGAACACAGACCTTTTCCAAAAAGGGGCACTGTGGAAGGACAGGAGACAGTAATCTGAAATTTCACTAGAGGAATTTCCAGTCAGATATTAAGAAATATGCTTCACTAGAAAAGTAGGAGAGGCTGTGGTCCATCCTTGGTGATTTTCAAAGCTTGTTTAACCCAAGTGCCTGGACAATCTTAATCACCTTAGAAGTCAGCACTGGTTTGAGCGGAGATTTGGACAAGAAGACCTCCAGAGGTCCCTCTCAGCCTACACTTCTGTGGTGCAGCCTACTCTTCACAAGCTGCAGGGAGTGAAATTCAAATAATCTACTTTACAGAACACTCCAGTCAAGTATTCACATTGGTGTGAAATTCATCTCTCTGCCTTCCCCGCCCCACAACAGCAGAGTGGAAACAAGACTGGTATTTGTTTCCTTACTGCTGCCCCTGCCCTGCAGCAGCCTGTGGTGCTTTCTAAACCCATAGAAACAAACCTCGGGTTGATTTAAGGAGATGTAATTTCACAGTCTCTTTAGCTAAAAGTACACAGGTACTATTTAAAATAATTACCTCATTCCAATATGCACACCCATAAATTCAGAGTTCATTAAGGCAGTAAATATTTAGGTAGATTGATTCACATGCCTTATGCAATTTCATTGCATTTCAGTGTCAATACACTGTAAAATAGTTGGGGTTTTTTTTAGGCATGGCTAATTTGTTAAGTGAAATTGCAAAATAATAAATTCCAAGATCTCCAGGCTTTCAGGTTTTAAAGACTTTAAATTTAAATTATGGACCTGGGTACAAACATGACAAGTCATCTCTTTCACTGGAAAGGATAAAGTCAGACACACAAACATAAAGAAAAAACAGATTGAAATCTTTCTTTTACATTATGTGATATAGATGATTATCACCAAAAAAAGCTTAAAATTTGAAATTTTCTGAGTGTCAAATGTTTGAGTTGGATTCTGCAACAATCTATTCTGCTATTTCTGTCGTTGCTGCTATTCCTGTCATTTTTCTAGGAGTCTTCTAACCCTCAACAGTAACTATTCATATCACTTTCTAAAGTAGAGGAAAAAAAGCTAATTAGGCAGTGAGTAATAAGCAAAACAGCAGAATTCATCTTTATTTGTACGTTTTCTATCCCAGTTTACTTGTGCAGCTATCTGAACAGTGCGTAGTTAAAATCAAGGGGAGAAGATTATACAAAAGAAATGCAAGATTACAGAATAAAGGAATAAGGAAAAAAATCAGTGCCACTTAGCTGGAAAAAAATCAAAGGAGTTACTAGCTGGAAAAATACTCAGTTTGACTTTGGTAATGTAGGAAAGATTTTTTTCATAGGTAGTCTAGCATCAAAGGAGACATTAAAATCCTATATTGAGTAACTTGTCAGTAATGGCTAAAACTGAAGCTCTCATAAAGAAAAACACAGGCTACATTCTCCTGCACTGCACCAATTTTTCATTTCACTGAGATGGAAGTTATTGGAGTGTGCAGAATCCACTAAGGCTTACAAGGAAAAGTTGAGGTTTAGGTAATGATTACCACTGTATTCTGGGATTTTACCTCATTTTATACACTTCAGGGTCAACAAATAAAGAAGCTTTTTCCAGTGGAAGAGCTGCACTATTAAAAACTTTGCTAGTACAATAGAAAGTCTCAGAGGAACGTTCCAAACATACTGAGTACAAGTGGTCAGGTCTTTTAACAGGATTTGGAAAAATGGCTGTTATCTTAAGGTCCAGTCAAAGGACAGCAAAACTTCAAATCCAGATAAAAATTTCAGAAAATGCACTTTTTAAAAATGTAGCTCAGTTTATAATTAGAGATCAATGAACCTCAACTAAGTGATGAAAAAAATAAACCCAGAAGCCATAGCTGCCAGAACCTGCAAATCTGTAGGACTATGCACTGGTAGTGCTGCTAGGGGAGCTGTGATACCACCCAAGGCAGCAAAGGCAAACCAAGGACCACAGGGACTGGTTTACAGGAACCACCTCCTTCTGGTTAGAAAAATATACTGGTACTTGAAACTGCAGAACCTAATCATGGGGTTAATTTACAATCAACTAGGTGTACCTAATCTGAAACACTCCTATGAACTTTATGATCCTCCCTATATGTGTATGTTTTAATTACCATTTCCATTTGGTTCAGCAGTTCTGTGAAAGTAACTCAGAAAAATCAAGTGTGTGAACACTAAGAGTTGACAACACCTCTAGTAACAAGATTTCAGTAAATCAGCAGATGTCTGAAGAAAGAGGGAAAATATATTCTGAATTTAAGTATTATGACACAAGTGGTGGATTTTATTTTTTCATTATGAGGCATAATCCCATAACTACAAACTCTAAACTAAATTGGATAGGTCTAGCTACTTAATAGTTGTATTATATAATGTTATAGTACTTAGAGTTTCAAGCAGTTGTGTAGTAGTATAAAATATGAAATTATCATATTTTATGCTACTTGTAGTAGTCCCATAGTCCAAGCTTCTGCACCATTAATTTTAGCCCAACTATCTCTCTGAAAACATGCCCTTTTGATTCAGACTGACAAACAAGCAGTGTGACTGGAATTCCAATACTTGTTGGGAAATCACAGTGCTTGTGTTGAGGTCCCACTTGCATTATAGTTCTAACAAGAAGCAAACACAGAGTCACTAATATTTGGAGCACAGTCCAACAGCCATGTTAACTGCAAACATAAATTGTAGTAAGTGTGTTCTTTCTTTGGAAAGAACTCCTATCAAGACTTCACCTCTCTCTACAACTCCAGACCAAACTTCTAAAATTAGCTCATGATGTTACTAGCTTTTCCTTTTGTCTAGCAGACAGTTTTGTCTGCTAGACAAAAGGAAGCAAAGCCCAAGATTGTTCTCAACTATAGATTCTGCATAAGCAAGATCCATGTTTTATTTTTTGAGGCCTCATAGATTTGCCAGAAAATCAGGGCAAAGTTATTAAAACCTGATTTTTCTACTGACTCATATTTTCAATACCTACAGTCTTTTCGTTATGTATGCGTTATGCTTCTAAATACTAGCTTTTCTGGAATTCAGGATAGGGTAAAAAATTGCAATGTATGGATTCAGTGTGACACTGAAGTACGTGAATACAACTTGGAACTGGACTTGCACAGAATAACCCCAAATTTGTTCATATTTCTTAATACAAATCTATTTTTAAAGCATGCAATACAAAAATCTGTCAATAAGCTGCAAATATACCTGAAAATAGTGATCTACAGTCAAGTAGGATAATGGAAACAAATTAGTTGTACACAGCTTAACTGCTAAAATCAGCTCTCAGCTGATAATAATGTAAAACCTACTGGCTTTTAATTAAGTAAATAAAAGCTTTTCATTTTCTCTTATTGGCTTATTGGACTGATATTTCAGGCCACAGAATGTTCAATCTTATTGAGCTTCTTCCTTCAAAGGAAGGGATTGTCTTAATTCATAAGAGTTAATAAAAGCTTTGTTAGGATTAAGTGTTCTCTTCTGTTGAAGGTTTTAGTAGAGAATTATGCAGATAGTATAGAATGAATTTAAATGCTCAGTACTTGTTCTCAATAGCTAATTTCATTCTGACTCATTAAATAACAGAGATATATAATAAAAAGTTACAGACATTTCTTAAACTAAAATAAATGAGCAATAAACATTATTGTCTCATACACTAGAAATATATTGATGGAGAAATAATGAATTTTGTATTTATGCATAAGTTAAACACACTGTAGAGAGCCCCACATGGAGGACAGAAAACCTGCCATTGCACCAATTAGTAAAATCAGTACATCCTTTATTCAAGGATTGAGATCACTGACTGCTAACAAAACAACAGTAGTTTCACTGTTGTTCTGCAATGGACCTAATCAAAACACAGTAAGGTGTGCAATTAATGGATAAAAGTTCAACTATGAGACGTTTCCCTTATTTGGACAAGACAAATGAGGTTCAAACACCACCAGATAAAGGAGAGAGATTTGATCAATTAATTTGATCAAACTTTAATTATGTCTGCAGCAAGGTAAAACGCAGATGATTTTGAAAATATCTTTCCAAAATGAAGAAACTTACACTGCACCAATTTCCACTTTATACTTTTTTTGTCTTCTCAAACTAGAGTTCAGATATGTTCCCTGAGTAGTATCAGACACACTAGTCAGTAGTATTAATTTTACTTAAGGCTGTATTAAAATGATCTCTGTATATGTGAGGATTCCAGTATTTGCAACACTACTGCACAAGGAAATTATTTAAAAATGTATCTAATTTGTTGCCCCTTGTGCTAAATAGTTAGATTCGTCATTGTTTTCTCAATATTTTCTTTTCACCCCAAAATGCAGGAGACTGCTGATTTACAGATTACATACAGAAGAAATTTAGGTTATTCACTTGAAAATAAGTGGCAACAGAAAAGTCTACCACATCTCTGAAAACGCTGATGGCAAATATAGGTGACATTTAGAAATTGATTGTACGCCTTTTGACTTATAAGAAGATCTTTGACAAAATGCTTTGGATTAAAGCAGCAAATGTAATAGCTACAGATACGAAGATCAATGTATAAACATCGCACTTACCAAAAAAAAATCCTTATATTTACTTCTTCAGGTTATTTTCCTAGTTTCACACAGAACTGGGTCTTACTTAAAACCATATTGTCATATATTTTTTCCTGGTGTCTTTCCACCATCTCATCAAGTATTTCACAGCTTGTGATCTCTAAATTTTAACTTCCAAAAATTTGTTTTGCTGCACTGTTGCAAGAAACTTGGCTTCTTTTTCCCCATCTGCCCCACCTTTACTCAAGTATAGACTAAAAATACTAAATAATGTGAGTACAAAATTTTCTACAAAGGTCTTAGTTAGCAGGCCAGCTAGAGGGCTTATAAATATTTGCCTTAGCTACACGCAAGTGTGGATTATAAACATTATAACCATTTTTTGAAATTAAAGCATTGTACCAGGCTTTGTTTCATTACCAGAAGAGCAATTATCTGAGAATGACAGACCCTGGTTTGGCTGCATTTCCTGTCTTCTGTAAAGGTTACTCCCTTGTGAGGATATATGGTCAAACAGGCACAAAAGAAGACATGAGAAATATAAGTACATATATCACTAAAGAAGTTGGATGGCATGATTTACATTTGCATTCTGATGATGTTTAAATTTTTTCTGAAAATATTATGAAAAAGTAGAGAGAAGTGTTCTCTGGCTAAACAAATTACTTGCCCGGAGTGTGAAAAGCAAGTGTGTGCGCACCATCTTATCAAATTCACTGTTTTGACAGGTCTCTGAGGCTGATCTTGAAGAACAGGAAAATGTTCTTTTGTATTTTAATATAAAATACAAAAATTTAATTTTGTATTTTATATTAAAATACAAAAGAACTCACTGCTTGGCCCTCAACACCTGAGAAGGTTATCTGCCAGGTCAGAAGTCAAGGGTCATGTTCAGACCACATAAAATACAATTAAAAAAATAAACAGAGAAAATTAAATTAATGGACAATCTTGTAAAAAGAGAGAGAAGCAAAAGGTATGGGATATGTTACAAAGTTGTAAATATTTGAAGAACACTGTTTTCCTAGTTTGGTGCTAGGAAACAAGAGCAAGGAACACCCAAATCCAGAAATTATACCTATTTCTGAATTTTACAACAACAGTGAATTACCATAAACTCACCCTTCCTCTTAATATTACTGTTTGTCCTTACTAGACATACTCACCCCTGATACTGTATCAAATGTCTGTCCTGTATCAAATCACACCAATACTGCTATTGTTTTTCATCAAATCATAGAATCATCTAGGTTGGAATAGACCTTGGAGGTCATCAAGTCTGACCCTTATCAATATTTTATATAATTTTTTTCCTAAAGAGCCAAATTAATCATCATACACCAGCAAAGCAATAACAGCAATGGGAATAGAAGTCCTGTGAATTGGGTTTAACCAAGTTATAAATGGCAGAATGGAAGAAGTGGCTCACACTGACTCATGCTCATGCTTTACCAAATCACACTATGACTAAATCATAGCCAGCGTTTAAACTTTGCAGAGGGACACACGCCAATGACATTTTCCAGCACATTTGATGTGTATTTCCCATCTTCATTTTAAAAACAACTGCAGAGAAACCTGCTAAATGTGACTGTAATACAACCAACACGGACTGATGGCAAAGGTCAGAGAGGCACTGGAGAAAATGAAATGCTTTTTCAAGTTTTTACAGTTAAAAAGTATAGAGGTGACTTTCAAAAGTAAAGGATGATTCCCCCGTTATGTTCTGATTTAATCTGAATCTCAGCAAGTATCCAAAGGGCCTTTTTTAATGGATGAATGTCTAACTCAGGAAGAAAAGTGAAAATGCAGCAGCAAAACATCAGCTGTCTTGCTCGTTACCTAAAACAGTTAATTTTACAGCAAGCCACAGCCAATTTGCTCTGACTAGTGTGGGTTTGAGAATGTTTTAGAAGATTTACTGCTTTAGTACTTGTTTGTCCCTTTTTAAAAAGTGTAAAATTATGGTGTTTAAAAAGAGATAATAATTCAGGAAAGCCGAAACAAGTTCTCTTTCAAAGACTTTAATAAGGAGCATGAGATTTCTGTTTGAACAAAAGCAGCTTGTCAATTTCTTTCTCCTGGAAGCAACTCACTTCACCCAATTAGCTTGATTTGTTATTGTTTTTGACTAACACCTTAATCCTCCTAACCAATTTTTGCTTATTTCCACAGTCTGTTATCAACAGAAGTTTCAAAATTATGAAAATAATACACTTTCTAGGCAGGTGAAAAGAAGAGAAAGATTTTTAAGCTATGTTTACTCTGCCATCAAAAAGAGAACTGCATCACTATATGTGAATACAAATCTCAGACCTATGCCAGATACTAGCTCTACCTTAGAAATAATAGCATGGACTTTTTCCTAAGTCTGATGTTCAGGATTGCAAGGGAATACAGCTCTCCCTGACACAAATTTCTCTGGTTTTGCTAGTATCTGAACTAATAAAATTAAAACGTGTTTGGGAATGTCTCTGCAGGCTGCAGTTATCTACAGCTGAAGCTCAGCCATACTCTTTTTAACTGCAAGCTAAGATATTTTTACATAAAGCAGAAATTGGGATTTACAGAAATGACCAAGATTGCATTGCATTCCACATACCCTGAAATGCACATAACCCACACTCTCCCTCCACCCCCCCCCCAAAAAAAAANGGGAAACATCAATTAAATAAACATTGGAATGGAAACTAAACAGCGAGATAACAAAGCTGTTCTCTTAACTGTCTCTCAGAAGAAAATTGAGGAATGGATGATTATTTGAGTAAAACTTTCTGAATCCAATTCCTCTGGCTCATCTCCAAACATCTCAGTCTGAAGACCCAGGAAAAAATTATGGGCCAGCCAGTCAAAAGTAACAGTCATAATGACTTTCAAGAATTTGTCTGCCCCTCAGACTGTGACACAAGTCTTCCAGAACTTCTGTAATCACCTGCAGGGTTGCTTTTGACTTAGGACCCATGAAACAATGGTGTTTTTTGAGGCAAATCCTCTTTACATGTCCAACCTTGGTTCATTTCCTTTATTTTAAACCCATGAGTCACAGTGATGTTTCTGATACCTCATCATCCTCTTTTTCTGCATTGCCATTCTCCTGGCTCCACTGCCATACAGCTGTTCTCATGTCTCCCATTCCTGTAGTGCATTGCTGCACTGATCTTTAGGAATGATGGCTTGCTTCCCTCTTCTGCTCCTTTAATCATTTTGAAGTTGAAATACAATGCAAATTTAATATTCATAGTTTACACTTTACATGTGAATCTTCTGTATCAGTACTGTAGCTGGATAGGTAACAAATACAGCAATAAGGCAACTAAGGAGCAGGACACCTTTTATCAAAAGGTGAAATACTGTAAAAAAAATAAGCACTATACACAGATTCTCATCCAAACATTACCTTAAAAAAATGCTTAAAAACTTTAGCTCTCCAAAGTTGCAGCAGCATTTCTGTAAGTTTTTGGGAGGCCTTTGGGGGGCTTGAAAATTCACTACAAATTGTGATTTCGCTCTAGCATCGCCCTCCTCTTTCCAGTCTGTTTGTGTTTTATCTTTTGTTCTTTTCAAAAGAAGCTTCTGGCTTTTACTGTGACAGTAAATTCATAACGGTGTTTTCAAAAATATTATTTCAATGGCTCTTGAGAGGAGCAGTGTAGCCAAAGTATGAACCTCTCCATTCATCTATTTATATCTTCTAAAGCCAGGAGCCTACATTGCTGACTGTAAGCCAGTCCCTGGCCTCTGATATTTCCTAGGTATGTTTACAGCCAGATTAAAAACATCTGCTGGACCAGGCAGATTTATCCACAGTTCAGCCAAAGCTCTTAATCAGATTCAATTTCATCTTGTCCTGGTCCCTTTACTCTCTTGAAGCTTCAACAATTCATCTCTTCCAAACCTGAAAATAACATCTCATTCTCAGATTCAAAACCTTTAGATCCGTTTCTGCAGCAAATATAAAAGCTCTCTGCACCTTCACAGGTCTCAGGTCCACAGACACTTTGTGTTTATTCCCCATATAGCTCCAATCTACATCAGATGGAAAACTGCTTTCTGTTTTCCTTCCTTGTTTTATGTCAGTGATTAGACAAGAATGTCCCAGTCTTTTTGCATCTATTTCCTGTGGCTAGAATCTTTCACATCAAGTTATTTTCACTACCTGACATTCTAAATTCTACCTAAAAACCCATTCCTTCTATGATCCTTCAGTTCCACAGTCACAATTGTAAGCTGACCATCTTAAAGTTTATTTTTTATTAAACTTTCTCATTGCATTCCATTCTTCCTCACATCATCACCTAATTTTACTTTCCCCACTAAAAGTAGCTTTCCCCCATGTCAGAGCAAAAGATATAGTTCATATATGGCTGCACTGGTAATGATACCAAAAACTGCATAAACAGAAAAGGAAAGCTTAACTCTAGGCAAGGGAAACCAATCTTGCTCTCTAGTGAAGCAAAAAAGTACTGTTTTATTGGAATTATTCTAACATTTGACATTCTTTTTCACCATTTTAGCACTCAAATATAGTTGAATATGTAAGAAACTTTCTTTTTTAAAGTTTTGTTTCAGATGGACTTTGACAAAGAACTCAGACAAATCTTGTTGAGAAAGTGTGTGACTCCCACAGCACAAAGCTAATATCTAACCTTTATGTACTTCAAAAATAGCTTGGAAACATAACTACAGTGAAGTTAAAAGGCTTAGCAAGCAAAAAAGCAGACTATAAAAGAAAAAGAGTCAGACTTATTGAAGGGTATTTTTAGTTATGCTGATAATTTAGGTTGTGTGACTCATACCCCAAGAAACCTTTGAGATGATAATAGTCAAAGACAGGTACATTCTGATTCAAGAGATGAGGCACAACACATCTACTCACTAAAAATCATGAACTGGATGCACACACATCTGAAGTCTACATTATCAGATTCATACAAACTCTAGATGCTGAAAGGAGGGAGGCAAGCACGAATCCCTCACTCTACTGCTCTTTTACTTTCCCCAGGCTACCCCAAAGCTCCACAGAAGCTGGCATTTATCAGCAGCCCTGCTCACCTGCACTGAGCAGACCCAGTGGCCCCACCAGCACTCACCACAGGACGATGCACATCCCAAAATGCTCGCTCCTGACTGTCAAGAATCTTCCTTTCTATCTTGTCTCTCTTCTTGTCAACCCTGTCAATGTCACAAGATATTTAAAAGAAACAGTGTTGAGGGCAGTAATTTTAAACATAAAATGTGTCCAACCACTTTTCTCCCCCTCCCCCCTATCAAAAAGCATGTAAAACAAAAACTCCTCATCTCCAAAGGAACTTACTTTGCTTGTGCTTCAGCTTGCATAAAAATAAACTCCCACTTCCGAGCAAAAGCTCGCTGTAGCCTGGCCAAACTCTCCTGAAAATACATTATTACAATTTTAGGTGGGTTAGGTTACAAGGTATTTTCTCTTTGATAGCTTCTGGCTTTATCTTTCCCTCCTCTCCTCGCCTCACCTTCACCAAGATGTAATTCATGATACTTGTGTCAGTGTAAATGGACCTTCCTTATCTGATATAAAATTTTTTCTTGACACCAAATGAGATGCAATACTTTTGAATGTCTCAACTATTTTAGTTTTGAAACTCTGATAAAAAGGGTAGATGCATCCTTCAGCAGAACATGAGATTTCTGAAACACTTTTATATACTGCGTGTTATCTTAGCAATTTTGAAATAATACAAAGAAACATCCTTCTTTAGAAAATATGCAATAATGAAAGATAACAGCAGTTATCTCCATACAGGATGATCCACATGACAATTCCTCATCAGTCATCTATGCAAATGGTTTCCACTGAACAGTGCTGGCTGTCATTTTTGGTAGTATAGCCAAACTTCCACAGTTATGCTCGTTTTAAAAAATGCAGACTAATGTTCTTCAATACTGTACAAGAAATGTATCTATCCTACAGCCTACTAGTAATAACAGCAAGAAAACTTCTTAAATCATCGCAAAATTCTTTCATCCATTGATGATGGAAAATTTTCACTGTCTCCAACAGCGCTTTTTAAATCTCTTCCCAGCTTAAACAGCAGCAGTATGCAGACTTCTTAACTAAAAAGGTGTTGCTTTTACTACATTTCTATGCATTGCAAATGTATCTCTGTGTCATACTCACTGAAAATGAAGACTACAAAAAGAGCAGACTTTCTAGAGACCTTGTCAATACCAGAAAAGGCTCTCATGGATTGTACACTGAAGAGGAGTTTTCTCAAGGCATGTGAGTATAAAATTACGCATACCCCACAGTGCAGTACACTGAAAAACAAGCTTGTGCCAGAAGAAGCAATACAGTGTCAGCATGGTGCTGTGGCTGGAGTGTCTGGTTGAGAGGCCCGGCTGACTATCCTGCTAGCAGGTCACAGCAGCACAGCTGGACAGCTTTCAGCACAGAGACAGGGCTGTTTGTGAGTTTTATGTTGACATGCTGATGAAAAATTCAGGAACTTCTTGGGGGTAGAGTTGGAATTCAAGACATCTCTCTCCTTATAGAATGCCATCTTCATCAGCTAATCCAGCTTCCTTTTTTTCAGGCTCTTCCTGGCCCCAATTATCTTACCTTGCCCGAGGCACAGCACAACTGCCAGGGAGTAGGAATGCCTCTAGTCTGACCCTCTTTGCCTCTCATTTAGCCCATGGGAAAAGGCTCAAGTGTCAGCATCACTTATAAAGAATCAGATTTACATTTCTACATCTATCAAGAGCTTTTGTAAGTGTTGTCAGGGATCCTTCGGTCAAACTTTAAATGGTGTAGAGAACAACTGCTTCCAAACACTCATGGTGTAGCTGGGATTTGTGGAGTTATTTCTGATCCTGGCATGGGGATCTGAGCAGAGTAAGGTTAGAGATGGACTGTAATGTCAACATTTGTTCACTTCATTCTCAAACACCATTTAAGATACTGAGCAGTGCTAGACCCACAAACTGGAAGAACTGAATAACTAATAGATTTTCACACATAATACCCATAGTTCTCATGCTTAACATTATTGCACAGGCTCATTAAGTCCAGCAGAGAAATTTACTTTTTGCCAGGTACTACTTACAGCTTCATAGTCTGCTAGTTCTAGCCTTGCTTTGTTTTGCATTGTCCGCTTGCAGAGGTAAACAGCTGGAAGAGAATAAAATAACACAGAATTTGCTACTATCTCACAAACACAGCAGATCAGAAATAAAAGTTTCATGTCTGGTTTAAAGCTAGTTCTTTTTGGTTTGATTTCTCCCTTTGTTCTAGAAAGCTTTAAATATGGGATCAATGCTATCAGTATTGTAACTGAAATGATGGATCAGACACAGAGGTTCATTAAATAATAATAAAATCTGCTTTATGCAACACACATCATGTGCATAATTCATGAGGTACTTGAGGCCAGGGGTTTTTTAATGGCCAGGGAACTAGCACATTAAAGAAAAATGGCAAAGACATTTTTCAAACTGTGCGTGTATAAATCATGATGCATATGAGTTTTAGCAGGAGCTGCTGCTGTATTAGTCAAACAGGTTTTTAAGAACATGAATACATGATTTTTACTCTATATTTAGAAAACACAAACTTTCAATCTAAGAGGATTTTAGCTAAAATATAATTCCAGATAAAATTCATGTCTCATACAGATTAGTCTGCTATAACCAATACTTAAACAAGAAAATAATGTAAAAAAAAAGGGAAAAAAGTGTAATTCTATTACATATGAGAAAATATATTCTTTAATTTATTTTCTAAATCCAAAAATCCTTCAGAAGAACTGTCCTTCCTCCACTTCATTCAGACAGAGCAGAATGTTTGGTAATAAAATCCTGAAGTACATTTTCAATAGCCTTTATTTAGCAGCAAATACTTTCCAAAAAAGCTGAATATTTTACAGCTCCCCCCACCAGTGAGACAACTAGTGCAGCACAATTCCTAATTGTGCAATATTTACCTCCTTCATTACTTCAGAGCACTGCTCATGTGAGATGGATGAATCTTTTGATCAGTGTAGGTAATAAAGCCTAAGCTCATCTGTTGTCTCTACAGCCAGCAAAAAGAGCCCTCAGTTACTGGTTGTGCTTAGGAATGTCCCTGCTCCCTGACTGCCAGCTGGTCTACTAAAGGAGCAAAGCCTCTCTGGGAAATAAGTTCACATAGGAACTTAATTCTTCCTAAGTAGGAAGAAGGAGGTGCTCATTTTAGATACAGCTTTGAGTATTAAGGTAGTCAACTCAAATATAATTTAAGACTCCATGGAAATATTTATTCCTGACAAGACACCTGCAGATGCATGCAAACCCACTCCAATGAATGTTCTTTTAGTTGAATTGATTACAAGCTCTTCTACCTGCAATTAAAAGTGTTACTTGAGGTACAATGGAGATATTTTTTAATACAATTTTTGTCTTTTCTTCCCCTCCTCCTTTTTTTTTTTTTTTTTGTGCGTTATTTGGTCTCTTTTCTTTCATAATATTTCACTTTCCACTCTCATAAGAAGCCATGGTTTCTTTCTCTATTCCCTTCCCACCATCCTCCCACCCATATACCCTCTGGTTCCAAACCAGTTTGTGTGTCTACAAAATCTACAAAGACAGATATATATCCATGTAACACACAGCACATACATAGTTCCTATAGCTTTTATGCATTTTAATATTATTATACACTTACACTAATGCATTGGCATGCATGCTGAATTGTCACAAAAAGATGAAGGGATGAATTTTGGACCTTTTGTACTTAGGTTGCATTCATAAACTGGTAAGAGATTCTTGAAGACAGAGATGGTCTTTGTCATTTAGCTTCTTTTACAGTGAAGCATTTTCCTCTTTTCCTTCAAAACTGGTTATTTCATTGAACAATAAAAAAGATTCCTAAACCCCTTGTAAACGCTAGCAAAAAAATTACACACTTTATATAACTGTGTAGACAGTTCTGAAAATTCCAGGTGTCAGAATTTGTCTACCAATTTAATACCACCTGAACACAAACAAAAATGTTCCCTGTTCCTGCATTTGATCAAGACTTTTAAACCACATTCTTATAGTCCCAGTCAGGCACTTTTAGTTAGTTTAACTCTTCCTTGAGTCCCATTGTGGGGAAATTTTGGGATTGTATTTCTTGCTACCTTCTACAAAAATTCTTGTTTCAGAGGTGGCTGTCTGCTCATCTTTCTGTCAGGATAGGTTTCATTTAAAAAGTATCTTCAGATAACAGATTTCAACACTGGAGAAACAACTATCAGGTCACAAGGAGACAAATTAGCTTGACATATTATTAACTTAATACTGTGTCTTCACTGTGTACCTCTACTGCAGTTATTTTCCCCTAGGGGCTCTTTTATTGACCCTCTTTTCTCCCAATCCATAGTAGAGAGTCCATACAAAGATGTTAGGTTTTCATTATGAGCTTGGCTAAGACTCAAAAAATCATATTCATCCCTCAAACCCTTTTTTTTTAAACTGAAATATCCAGATCCCTTCCCCTTCAGACGGAGCCTAATGGTTGTAACACCTGTGGCTTGGATTCCTTATGTCAGAAATGTTTCTGTGTGCCACTGTGAATAAGGTAGAATATGCCCAAGGAAAAATTACTATTGTAGGAAGTACAGCATATCTACTAGTGTAGAAGAAAACAGTGCTGAAGGATATTCCTACTCTGACTCAATTTACTGCTATTGCTATGTGCTAACAATTACATCCTTACAAAAGTGCATGTTTGAGTCTCTATTTAAGAGCTAACTGTATTGCCACAAAAAGCTGGCAGCAACTTAGGAATTCGTGTTCACCAGTTTACACTCTCTCTATCATATTATTTGGCTTATGTGTAAAATATTCAGTAGCATGTTGGAAAGCAAGGATGTGAAAATCACCCTCATTTTCAGCCAGATCATTTGAAGATACAGAGCAATGTGGTTTTGTTCTTCTGACTTTTACAACGAGATTTGAAATATGGATATTTCCACCTTTCACAGGCACCCCTCCTTTTCCACACCAAATCCCACATGAAGTAACCTGTACTTGTCCAGTAGCCAGACTTTGAGGATGTCAATCAATTTCCCTCTCAAAGCAGAGTCAGGATCTCCCAGAACTTCAGTAAATTGCTGTGTCTGTTTTTCCAGCTCCATGTGTTGACAGTGTTTTTACAGCTTCACAGGAAGTGCAGCCTGCAGGAAGGATCTCCAACTAAATTTCTTTATTTCTGCATATAGTTCTCTATTTATCTATCCTACAAAGGTCCTGGTCAGGGCCCTCAGTACATCAAGGAGCAGTATTTCCACCAAGGAGCCCATCTAGGGGCTCCACTGAGGCTTGTGCTCAGGAATTGTACTCAAGCCTAGCTACCAGACAGAGCATTGAGTATTAACAGGTTTGAGCTGTGTTGTAGATACATCTCTAACCAGCCCTGTAGCCTACCCATGATGCCTGCTCTGTTCCTGCCTGCCCTGTTGCCAACCTCAGTTCTTGCCTACCTTCCCTTGCTTGCCACTCCTTGACAAGGGTGCTGAAAAATGCTCACCGTGGGGATGAATGATATGCAAGGAACAGGGTCTGATTAATAACCTCAATTTGCTAAATACGGACTGCCTTATACACTCTTATTTTTAGAGCCAGTGTATTCTGATGGATTTTGCAATCAACATAATTGCCTCTACTAAAGTGAATTATATATTAGATGCTATAGCTTGTGCTTTAGAAGTGACTGATTACCATGAGAGAACAGATTCGCCAATAATTTTAAAGGCCATATTAATTTGTAACATTTCATAATGAAAGATAGTCAGTTATGTTCATAAATGGGTATTTGAAAAACAAACCAGTATTGAAACACATTTCAGTAGCTGTGCAGTAAATACAGTCTACTAGCTCTTGAAAATTCTGTTCAGGCATTCACAAAATATGGGCAATCTGAGAGTTTCAAGTGAGACTACAAAGCCAGAGTTGCATAGAGAGGATGCCTGTATTTTTTCTCTTGTATGCTTTTAAACTGTTACACCCAAGAAAACCTTTTTCATGGTTAGCTACGTGTTTCGTATTCTTGACTGTTCACTTGTAATTGAAAGCTCCTAAGAAACCTCTATAAATTTTTTCTTTAGATAAGATCATAGAGATTATGGCAGGTTTCATTCTAGACTCAAGAAACTGGACTGAGTACACATTATATTATACACACCATGAAAACCATGAAAAGCCAAACCCAGAACTTCCACCCAAAACACACACTGGGGAGCTTTATCTTGCTGCTAAACAGGGGCTAAAAATCTTCCCTTTTGCCACAGTGGAGCAAAGGCCACAGCACAATTCTATGGAAGTTCAACTAGGCCTCTGAAGACCATGGATATGGCACCTCCACACCCACCACAGCACCATGTACACAAACTCCTTCCATGATTGTGCCAGCGCCAGAGGTGTCACAGCTTCTTTCACCCCAGATAGTGAGCGTGCTTTGTGCTCGTTATCAACACCAAGGCCAGGTTAAATTAATGTACTCCCTGAATTAAAATCCTGTTTTCAGAGTCAGTGTGTATGACCCTAGCCTGTATCAAAAGAGCCAACAAAATAGCAAGTTCTGCAAAGTCTAAGGGTTTCAAAGTGCCCTGTGGGCAGACAGTTCTCCCACTATATGCAACTGCTTGCTTCAGATGGAGAAATACAGGACAATCAGCACAAAACGACTGCAGGATGTAAAGCATGAAACATTTAAACATTTAAACATCTTCCATTTAAACATTAGGATTTCTAGGGCTATTTCATACTATCTTTAGGTCACCTCTGCTCTTAGTCAATAGAAAAAAAAAAATTGCCCTTAGCAACAACTATTGAGTTTCACTTAGTCTTAAAAATGGGTCACCACAGAACCCTGTGTATCCATAAAAGAACCACACTCTTAAGTAAACACTAATAATATTAAGTTGGAAGGAAGACCATGATCAGGTTTATTAAACTTCCAAATCATCAAAACCTTAACTTATGAAACACTTCTCCCCTTCTCTACTCTTCATTCTTTGATCCTGTTCTTTCTTATAACACTTCAGGAAAGCAATTTGATTATAGATTTTCACAAGCAGAAGACTTTTTTACATGAACAAAGGGCAAGAAAGAAATCAAATTTCAAACTACCAAAGAGATCAAGAATTAGAAAAAGCAAATACAGAAGTCCCTAGATGATGAAGGCCTTGGAAAATCCTGCAGGGTGACAAAAACGGGTATGGGAGAAAGGCCACCTAAGCTACATGAACTATAGGATCAGATGAAGAATATCCAGTTGTCAAATTCAATTTAAAATAACATCCATTGAATCATTTCATGCTTCTTGATATTATCCTAATGCTTTCAATTTGCCATTATGATTACATTTTCAGAGTCAGAAAGCCTATAGCTCCAGGGAAAATGGGGCAGGAAAAGGCATGCGAAGTAGAGCATTCCTCCACACCTTTGTAATCTGGGACACTCATGGTGATGAGATGAAGGGAAGCCATGTGAGGAGGGGCTGAGGTCCCTTGGCTTTTCAGCCTAGAAAAGAGAAGATTTAGGGGAGATCTCATTGCAGTCTACAGCATAATTATCAGGGGAAGAGCAGGGGCAGGGACTGATCTCCTCTCTGTAGTGACCAGTGACAAGGCCTGAACTTGTGTCAGGGGAGGTTTAGGTTGGATATCAGGAGTAGGTTTTTATCACCCAGTGAGTTGTTAGGTACTGGAACAGGCTCCCCCAGGAAGTGGTCACAGCACCAAGACTGTCAGAGTTCAAGCAGCGTTTGAACAATTCTCAGGCACATGGTGACTCCTGAGGTGTCCTGTGCAGAGCCAGGAACTGGACTTCAGTGATCCCTCTGATGCCCTTCAAACTCTCAATATTCTGTGAAACCTGTTTAGTTTACTCAACATAGCAACTTGAAAGCAATTCAGAAAATTCCATGTTATGTTTCTGAATATTGGAATTCTGATAAGATTTTTTTTTTTTATTTATAGAGGACCTAGATGCAGATTATTAGTGTTCTTAAAACAGTACTGCAGAAACATGTACTTGGATCAGCTACCCTTTCTTATGTGTGCATACACATGCATTGGCCAAGCACATTTTCCATGCTCCTCATATTATGGGAATAAGTTACAGTTTTATGGAATGAATAATTCAGGTAAGCGCAAAACTCTGAAGTAGTGAGATGACTGGAAATCATTACCAGGAAATGCCTTCTGGTTACAGAGCCCTCATTGCAGTCATTTGTCAATGTCAGAATTAGTAAGGATCAGAACAAAAGTCAGGCAATTCTTGTTAAAGTGAAACTTTCATTTCATCATTTATATGACAGAGATAGCTTCTAATGAGTGTATAATGTATCTCTGCAGAGAAATATAATGGTATATGAATTCAGAGTGGGGAAAAAACACTGTAGGTCACCTCTTCCACCTATGTGCTAATCTAAGTGTCTTTCGTAAAGCTCATTTGATTTGGTTCCACCCAGATCAAATTTAATGCATAGCAACCACTGACACCAGTCACATTTTTCTTGAGAGGTTGTGATTCTTGGTAGACTGTACTCCTCACTTAGTCCTGTCACCAAGATCTTAGTCAATATACTCTGTATATGCAGCTTCCTAAAGGCAAGTCATTCACTTAAGGAGTCACAATCCAGTCTTAGAAACAGTTAATAATGTTACTTGAGTTCTGGTAGGAAAGGTCTTGTTTCTTACTACACCTAGAAATCCAGAAAATTTTGAGAGATGGGTCCTTAACACAGGGATCTGTATTAAGGACTTAATTGCTTGCAGTAGTCATTGCTGACATATTCTGACATTAGCTGTGGAAAAAATGGGAACTGAGAACCAAGATTTGAGATTATAGAATGGCAGAGTTCTCCAGAAACTATTCACACTTCNAAAAAAATCCAACACTGTGCTCTTTATGGATAAGAAATAACATATATATATATATATATATATATATATATATGACAATTTGTATCAAAAAGTGGTTCTCTGCTACCAGTTTTGCCCCAAGCTATTGACTCATAGGTTGATTTTCAGAGATGCTGAGAAAATAAAGTGTTCAGGTAAGCAATAGGGGTATTTCTCACTATTTCTCAAATACAAATTGCTTACTAATAAGCTGTTGCCAAGGAAATCCTTCCTGTGCATTTGGGCAAAGAAAATATATAATGCATTCTCTGCACAGCTCTCCTTCCAAACCAGTCACTCTATGGTAAAGGGTACAGAAAGACAAATGACAGAAAATTCCTGGACTACTCAAATTTTCATAGAGGAAATTTAAGCTAAGCATGTAAAATAAATAGGCAAGAGACTCTAAAGAGAAAATTATATGAAAATTTTCAATATGTGAAAAACATGATACATGACTGCAGATACTTTTTGTGCAGTATGTACTTTTTAGCATTACTGTGGGTCTGGCGGAGAAGAGGGAAATGAGCCAGGGGAAATGGCTCATGTCCAGAACAGAACAGCAGAGACACAACATGGAGAGGTCTCTGTCGGTTTACTTTTAAGCAATAAGAAAGTATCATTAGGAAGAAAGTGTTGTTCAGACTGACTTGTTAGCTGATTATCAAGTATATGTAGTAAGGAAAGACTTGTACTTTCTTAAAAATGCTGGAGAACAACAATGAAACATCTTTGACACAGCAAAAGTAAATGACTACCTCATTTTACTGTAACACAGGACAGACAACAAAGTTATGACTATCTAAAAAACTGCAGCATTTATCCAGACAAGTATCTTGCACTTTTAAAGGGAGCAATTAATTAAGACTAACCCCAGCTCCCATGATGGCTCTTATTTCCTAGGACACTGCCTTTGTAAAACATGATTTTACTTGGAAGGCTACTGAAAATATGTCACATTTTCAAAACTTGTCCTTCTTCACAGCAATAGAATTTAAGAATTTGCTTCGAATATAGAGAAAAATAGTCTCATTTAGCATCATTTAAAGATCACATGGTCAAGTGCTCTTAAATTCATGTTGCATTATCAGTTATTTACAGGGTTCTTTATAACTTACCAACATTCTGCAGTCCTCCATTTTTAACTTATTTTAGAGAAATTAACACAAAAAAATTACAACACTCAAACAACATCCCATTGCAACTATACAGATACAGTTGACTTTTTGTCTTCTAGTAGGTCCAAACCTCCTTAAGACTGTAGGTGTCTGTGGAAATTTCTAGATTTTATTCTTTCTCTATTTTGAGCATATTTCTTTTTTTTTAATATGCATTTAACTGTAAGAAAAAGTCTGATATTTTTGATTTTAACTATCAGCAAAAGTTCACTAGAGAAAATGAGTAAAAACTACTAATTCTTCTTATTTTATATGTCTGAAATTCTTATAAGCTTCTTACATTTTCACAAATATATTAAATTAAGCATAAAGAATAATAAAAAAGCAAATTGCTATTTTGTTGTGAATGGAATTTCTCCTAATATTTCATATTTTTTACTTACACTTAAAAAGAGGACAGTAATGGACTAAATGCCTCAAATTTGCAACAGCTGTGAGTCACTAAACCTCCAAGAGAACCTGACAGGTTCCATTAGAACTGAGACCAAATGCACAAGAGATAATGATTTATGTGGCATTATGTTTCCCTTTCTGGGATGCAATTGTCTTAACTAGCTTCCCTATTTAACTAATTCTTAGTGACATGACCTGTTTATAATTTTCCAGGAAAAAAAAAAAATCCATCAGTTACAAAATTATATCTGTACGAGAAGATAATTACAAGCAGGTCACACGCTCAGCCACTAGCTGTGTTCATTTCAAGAGCCAGTTTTTCTGGATTGAGATCCAATTCTATTAGTCACAAAACCTAATCATAATTCAGGAACATGACTTAGCTCACAGGAAAAAGCAAAGTTATTTGAACTACACTGGCCTTAATAATAGTAGTTGTTATTATTATTACTTATTTTCACTAACATAATCCCCTAAAACCAATGGGATTCTACAAAGAACAACATGTCCTGCCTGGGTGGACTCCAAAACATATGGCACTAAAATGGGACTTCTACAGATGGAACTTAAGGACCTGCCTTTGTAAAAATTATTTGCAATTTGAGGAATCTCTCTTGTCAAAATTTAAAGCGTGATTTTCCAGAAAAAAGAGGGAGACTTTCAGCACTTTAAGAAAACTAGCAGTTTCTCAGTAACCTCAGAATGATCATAGTCAATATTTTGGAAATTACAATCAAAAGGTTATTTTCCATTTTTATATAAATTAAATTAATACAAGCCCTCTTTTTGCCACCACGACATACCAGTGCACTACAGCTTTATTATGAGAATGTGTCTGTGGTTTTTTGACATATTGGAAGATTCTGTTTCTATGTCTTTTTCAGTTATACTTTCTATGAAAAAATATTTTTAAGGCAAATATTTGGCATTACAAGTTCATATAAATCAAATTATATTTTAGAAAAGACATTAACATTTTATACAAATACATAAGACTTTTTAGTTTTTTAGTTAGTTCTGGCAATAAACTAACACACAGTATCTCAATCTCGTTAATTTCTTGTTTAAGATAAATTATTTTTCTGGCAGTTTGCTACATTCTGGATAGTAGCCCAGTTATGGATGAGTAAAGATGAACGGTTAGGATTAATTTTTAAATAAAAATAAAATTCTAGAGTATTTCCAATGGCTTGTAAAATTAGGTTAATGGCAAAGAAAGTGATTTGCCTTGTTAGTAATAGAGAGAGCTTACTTTTTGTTGGTCTTGAGAGACTTCTAATGCCTGCCACAGTTATAAATTTTAGAAGGCACAGTTTCAACCTTGTTCAGGACAAGTCCATGACATTGGTAGCACTACACAGCACCATAATGCATGCTAAGTATGAAATGCATCTGTAATAACATAAATTCTATGTACTAGATTTTCCAGGAAGTAACAATTACTGTGAAAATCTGAAGAACCTATTTGGTGTATATTTGAGGTGATATTTATCCTTTAACATTCTCAAAATGCTTCAAACCTACTTTAGATTTATTTTGGTTCTTGATTTTCCTGTATTCACCACTGTTTACAAGGGAAATGCTAATTTCTGGGACTCGGATGATGCTAACCTAATAAGAAAGGGTTCCTTAAAAGTTTATTTTCCTGCAAATGCTCTGGCATTATTCAGTTCTGGTGACAAACAGTCACCTTTGGTAGCTTCAGTACAATGCTCTGGCCCTGTTGCATGGGGAAGCTGTGGGTCTGTTTCATACAGGATTGCACTTTTGGCTCATGAGATGGAAGGAGCAATAAAATAGCAGGATTGGAGTGTTTGCTCCCCTTCCTTCTGCCCTCTGCAACCAAAGAGCTTAACTCAACAACTGAAACATATTTAAATCTCAAAAGCTCTCAAATGACTACATTTACTGTTCAACGGAAGCACCTCCCTGCAGGATGAAGACACTGATTCCAAGCTTAATTCTGTATTCCTGGCATGCAAGCCTGGACACAAGATCTCTATTTACTAAGGTTGATAATTCATTTACCAATCCACTGATCAGCTGTGACAGGAAAGTTAGTATCTCCTACTTTAGAGTAAAGTATACTAATAGAAATTTCTCAGCCTGATCTCAAATTCAGAACTTGTTAAGCATATAATTATTTATTTTAAAAAACCCGGTAATGTGATACACATTGCAGCTGAATAACTCCATGTATCTTAAACCATAGTTAATTACTTGCTGTTCTTTAACATATTAGAGAACTACAATGAAGTAATAAATGATAAATCAACCATTTTTCCTTCAGTGACTAATTTCCTCATACAGAATGGCTAAGCACACACATGTAGTAAGAATCCCTCCTCCTTGGGAGCTTTCAATAACTATTTACTGGACACCTTCAAATATCAGTAAAAACTTGAACATTTTTCTACTCCTATAGGGCGAGGAAACCATCACATTTTCAAACTGTACCTTGGAGACACTCAGCTCTGCTGAGAGTCTCAGCTTAAAATTGTTTTATTTGGCAGTGTATTTGAAATTAAACTGTTTCTGCTCCAAAAAGGAAGGGAGCATTTATTGGAACCATCCATCCCCAAAGTCTTCGGCTCCCAAGGGCATAGAATCCAAATTTCAAGTGAATACTCACCTAAATTTCTGAAAAGCTGTAAAAAGAGACATTCACGGTCTGAAGTTTTGAAAACGTAATATATTACTCACATGCTCAATCACCTAAATAAGTGACCTGGTCTTCAGATGAGCTCAGTACTTACAGTTTGAATTAGAATGAACAGGAGGCTGCTCATAGATCCACTTCCTTTAAAAATTAGGTCACTATTTGATGTACAGAGGAACTTAATTTTTTAATCATTTTTAATAATATTTTTCCTAATACATTGCTAACTTTTTTCTTCAGATTTTGCTGTCTAAGCACACATCAGTAATTACAATACATAATTTATTTAAAAAACCCACATGACACAGGCAAACAAACAATAAACTGTATTTTATAGAACAGTTCATATTAGAACTATATTAGTTTTCATAATAACTAATTTTCCACATGGTGTATATTGGAAATAAGAGTTCTAAACTAGGCACATCTTTGGGTCTCAATCCACTGCACAACCATCAATAAAGTCTTTTCTGCTTCACTGAGATTCTCTCACCGTAAATAATTACACTTGCTGGAGCAAACAGAGGATATAAATGGAAAGGTAGGTTTTGATGAATCTTGCATTTTGGGGCTTGGAGTTTTTTCTTTTTTCTCAGATCCACTCCAAAATATGACTTTGATAAGCTTCTGATAAACTTTGAAAAAGATAGCAACCCATTCATTTCAATATCAGCAGCTCTTGGACAGGAATTACATGACATAATTATGTTTTTAACAGTGGGATGGTGGAACAAGACAGATTACAATGATGCATTCATTAGTATAATGCATAGTTTTCAAAAGAAATAGGAAATATTTCTACACTGACCATAGTCTGTGTTTTCCGGCTCCCAACAATTTGATGGCCAAAAATAGGGTGTCTATAGATAAAACAAAGAAGTAGGAAACTCAAGTTAGACAATGCAAGCATTATACAGTCCTTGGATTGTTACTGGTTTTCAGAATCAATTTATATTTTTGGTATATCTATTATACTGCTAACGGGTCATTTTTGAAATAGGCATCAAAACAGAAAATTACATTTGTACACCTGATTATCATGATAATGTCAGAGTGATATTGTAAAAGAAAAGAAAGGGGTGTTTTTGTTCTCAAAGTTAAGGGAACAAAAGGCTAGGTAATGGGGCTGTCTCTTACAATCTTCCCTAGGAATACATCTCTCATATGTCCTGGGGAATCCGGTTTAGAGGCATAAAAACAGAAGATGCTTTGAAGTTCATTCAGTTCTTGATTTTTGAGAGTTTTCATTCGCAGATTAATACTCAATTTACTTTTCTAGGTGTTATTTGTTTTAAAAATGCCACTAAAAATATCCTGTTTTCCCAAAGATTTCAAAGTCTACTTTTTAATAATTTTTTACTGGTTGTGATTTAAAATGTGATTTTTTTAAGGGAATTACAATAAAGTACCAAAAACAACAACACTAAACTTATTAAGACTGTGCTACATGTATTGTTAAGAGAATTCATTTATAACAAATGGAGAATATAAGACTGTAGAGACATTTTTCATACAAGTTACTTCAGTTTTAAAATAGAAACTTTTGGTTAAAATGGATATTATTATAGAATTTTTTACAGAGCACATAATCCCCATAGAGACCATTCACTTAAGAGCTGAACTCAATGATCCCCGAGGGTCCCTTCCAACTGTGAATATTCTGTGATTGAGTGACTGATGTATATATAAACACATGCACACAGATACAGAGAATGATATCATATTTGAGTAGTTGAATGAAACTCATTAAATGTGTGAAGTAGTTTGAGTGGTAGTTCAAAACACAGGTGGCTCTTCAGGAAAACCTTCTGCTTTAGTCTCTATTCTTATTGGTTTTTTTCTCAAAAATCTCCCAGCTGCAAAAATGGAAACCTGTTTGCTGCCCACATCCCTTCAAAATTGTTTCAATGTTAATCTGGAAGCCAACAGGGCTGAAGGGTGACACATTCACACCAATTGCCAAATTAATATATATTGTGAAAAATCTCTTGGTTTTGTAACACTGACACATCAAATTTAATAGAAGCAATTTAGAACTTGCTATTTATCAATCAACAGTAAGGAGCTAAAGGATAAAAAAGGAACTATCACAAGCTAACTTCAAAGGCTAAGATGTGTTTCTTGCAAGTTGTTTTGTACTTTTTAAGGGAGCAACAATAAGTAATTTTCCAATCAACCATTTTTTCACAGTGCCACTGAAATCAAAGTGACCAGCAGAAGCACATATAAGCACAAATGGAAATAAGATGAACTCCTAAAGAATGAATTGCAGTACTCAGCATATTTTGGAGAAGCAACTGTAAAATTTTATAGTGTGATTCATATAAAGCAAAAAGTCACCATTATTGAAATACACAGCTTACAAACTCAGGAAGTGAGAACAGTCCTTCCTTAGAGGCACAAAATGTATATCCAGAGAGGCCCAAGAAGAAAAGCACAGCTACATCATTTTCCTGCTAAAAGGAAGGAAGGAAACCTCTGTTTACAGGTTCAAGCTGAGCTTCTGAAAAAAGTATGTAGTGAGGGTTACTAAATACATAGAAACCCTATCTGCTCACGCAGTACTCCATCTGAAACCCTCCCAGTTGTGGGCATACTTGCTGAAAAGTTCATATTAAAGTTCCTCATGCACACTTAGGATTTCTCTTGACAAATTGCATATCCTCCAATCCCAGCTGAGATGAAGAACAAATTCAATCTTCTGACTTGGAGAAAAATCACAGACTTTGCTTTCAGCATTCATTTCACAACAGGCTATGAACAAATTCTATATATTCACAACTATGTTAGTGATGTTAAAGGAGGACTCTCTTGTTTCTACATAAATGAAAAGCTGTGTGTGGCCAGAGTACTGTTTTCAGTATTTAGTTGAAATAACACATTTAACTTTTACTGAAACTTGCACTTTGGTGGTGAAGGCAGTGTGTGCACTAAACAGAATATGGGAAAGGGGACATGATCTTCAGTGCTGTGAAATGTTGTCACTTAGGCTCACTAGGAGGCAGAGATGACCAAGGCTTTTCTGAAGGACAAAACGGTGCAACCTGAATGTGGAGAAGAGATTGAGGAAAAGGCAGAAAATAATGCACTGACTACTAAGGATGAGTGTAATCCTCACTGTGCCAGGCAGATAAAAGCAGAAAAGTTAAAACAGAACATGAGTTTTAATTAGCAAAGCACATGATGATCCATATTAAAAGGTTTCAAAGATGTGTGATAAGCCAAAAAGAAAACCCTAGTAAAAGACAGACATTACACTCCGAGAAAGGGGTTCAAATAACAGCTAGAACAGATAAGTACAGAAGATCATTAAATGCCTTCCTTGTTTGAATCTCCAGGAGGAAGACGGTGGCAGATAAAGGTCCTTGTGCCCAGGGAATGACAGAGAGGTGTGAGGTCTCCTTGCAGATGCTCTGAACAGGGCAGGCACAAGCTGTCTCTGAGCTGCCAGCCGTGACCCTGCCTGCCTGCTGCTCGGATGCATTTAATGGGACTTGCTGAGAAGTACAGCTCATCCACTCAGGCACTGCAACGTGGCCAGAGCTGGCCTCCAGCCAGCTGGATCCCAGAGGGAACAAAGTTCAATTCTGCCTGCAATCAGCTCTGTGAACATGCCCAAAATTAATTTGGATCATGGAGATAAGGCTACAGGGCAAAGCACAGGGCAAAAAAAAAATTCAGGGAGGGAAATGTTTTTATGAGGTCAGACAGTTCAGGTTAGAACGCTGATGAAATTCAGCACAGAAAGCTTAAGGATTTCTTGTGTTTTCACATGGGTAAACTGTGTTGATTTCTGAAAAAGAAAAAAAAAAACCTCACCAAGCTAAAGAATTACTCCTGGTTCCTCAGGACTGTGATTTATATGCATGTGTAAATATTATGATGAAATTCTTCCTCTGGTATTTCTCTTTCTCCTCTATCTCCAGTACTCTATAACAACAACTAACTAACTGGTGAGAGTTATCAAAAGTACTGGATTATTTGCATGATGTTTAAATGGGTGCAAGCTACCTGAAGGGCAATTTACACATGGAAAAAATATTCATTCAAGTAACCTTTGAAAGATGGGCAGTTTTAAAAAAAAATTGCATAAAGCAAAGAATCTTCAGAAGATTACAGCAAAGGGAAGAAGTGTATCTCCAGAAAAGACAAAAAGCTTACAGTTCTCTTTTATAACATTTCTACATCTACTCTCTAGATTGAACAGTTGTTATACACTATGTTTCCAACCTTTGAAAGCTGAAGTTACTAACATTTGGATTTTTTAAAAGCACATTAAGCCACTGACAGTGTAAAACCCCTACCAAAGGAGAAATAAACATTAGATGTATGTGTTTTGACCAAGGCAAAGTCCTACGTTACTTTCTTACCAGCAAGACTTATGGTATCACCCTAAGATATGTGCTCAAATGCAGCTACAGCTGCTGATAGAGTTGTATTCCAAGAGCAGATATGTATTATTCACTTTCAGAGCAGGAAATGGCATTCATGTGTGCAGAGATAAGGAAAGCTCTCCTAAAACCAGGCAAAAATAGGGATAAGGAACAGATTAAGATTTAAACAGAAAGAAAGTCCAAAACATCAAGAAAAAAATGTTTGAAAACCATAGGTACTGAGAATAAAGCCTGATATAAAAATCAATTTCAGATCAATGGACTTTTTGCAATGATGCGTTTGTATGGACAAAAACCACCAACAATAAGCATGCATGTAATATGACTGATGTTTTTCCAACGGAATATTTAATATTTTCTTGTCAAATTGCCATGTTTTAACAGTCATAACATTTTGGTCTTAATCTGAAGTTGACCTTGTTCCTTATTACAGACATCAGTTTAATCACATAACATGTGATTATAATGCATGTGCTGAGTTTACATTTCCATTTCTGTTTCAAAATCTCCACATAATTTCATGCTCCAGATATTTAACAATCTCTGAGAAGAATTTGCTAGAGAGGTTATCCATGAAGACTAGGGGAGAAAGATTTGCCTTGTTCAGCACAGAAGGATAAAGAAATAAGCAGAGCCTGATAAGAAGATCCCTGGTCTCATGGAATGAGGTCAGGAATGAGAATATGAGGTGTGTGCAAAGGAGAAATCTGCCTGTTCTCATATGATCTATTAAAAATAACTCACAGCAATGCAGGAAGGCTCTAATCACATAAATTACCTTCTAAATAGCGGGACTATGCAAACAGAGTTTGGTTAAACTAGTTGTTACAAATCACGTATCCAAATACACTGTAGAATTATAGCATCCCTAGCAATGTCGTATTTTCCTATAGCATGAATATTGCACAATCTGTGTGCCTGGCTTCCTGATCTAGAAGCTCAAAAGTGAAGATTTCACCTGTGGGAGCTATGGATGTGGTATATCATGTACTACATGTACCACAACACCATCATTTTCAAAGAGAAGATAAGGAAATAATGATGTGGTTTGGTTATCTTTCATGAGTGTAGAAAACCTGAAGGAATTATCATACTTAAGAACTTTACTTTTCTTCAGAAGGAAATATGGAGCAGCTCATCATGAAGAAGTATTAAAGATGGAACGTTTGTCATTTTGCCATGACATCCCACTTATAGCTGAAGGAAGGTGGGTGGTAGAGTGGTTATGGGAAAGTCAAGGACTGTTTATCAGCACAGGCAGAAACACTGCTGCCAGTTTTTATCAGTATGATTTTGAGGCACTTTGTTTAATTGTAGGTGTAATTTGAATCAGCAGCCAGAACAAGTCAGGAGCTAGAGGAATAAGACTTACCTAGCACTGCAGATGTGACTGCAGATACAGTTAAGCCTCCAGAACAAAAGAGTTACAAGGACCTCTATGCCCTTTAACCAGAAAACTGGTTTTGCACACACAGACATATACTGGTTCTCTTACGTTATACACCAATATCATTAGGAAAACCTAACCACATAAATCCATGATGCTTCTGTAATAAAGTCATATGAAACAAAATCCTGTAATATAGCACACATTCCACAAATAAACAACCTAGCAGCATTGGCTGCTATGCATTGTAAGGAATCCAGTGATTAAATAAATAGATCTGCTTTGGCTTTAGCGCAAAATTAATCAATAACAATATCTCAGCTAATGAAACAGCCACTTGTAAACACCAGTGTTGCCCATCAGCTTTTATAAAACATGATTAATTTCAATGCATTAAACTGCATAACTGAGGAGGGAAATCACTGAATCTTTCAGCTATCCCTTGTTGATAGTAATAAGAAAAGAGTTGTTGTCTCTGAAGCTGCTCCATTCCACTCCACAAAATTTTTTAAAATCCAATTACTTGGATGGGAGAGGAGTATTAAAATCACTTATAAACCTTTGCATAGTACTATTATTCTTCTCTCAGGGACCAGGGAGTCTTTATAAACTGCAGAAATCAAGCCTTTGCTGAAAAACAGTTATGCACAATCTCAAATTCTTTGCAAAACAGAGGGCAGATTTAACTGGCATTCCATTTTTCATTTGTTGCACTTTACAAAAATGATTTATTGGTAAAGTAAAAGGGTAAGATTGCTAGTATAGGACTGTCAAGCCCATACAGGAAGTAAGTAGTGCTCCATGGTTGGCTCAGAAAAATTAAAAAAGAAATTGAGGAATTTGGAAACAAGATTTTGGCTCTGTGACTCCTCTTTTCTAATTGAAAAGAGGATGAGCATGGAAAGCAGGATGGAGCAAAGTGTGTCTGAGTAAGGAGTTAAAAAAATCAAAAGTGGCACTGATGGGGCAATCCGAAAGACACATGGATTTAAAGTCTTTTTCCCTCAGAAACCTTAATGGAACCAAGCCTGGCCTGAAAAGACAATGAATTAGTTATTACACCTGCATGGCCAAAGAAAACCTGCCAAATGCTGCATAATATAACTTTGTTCTTTTCCTTTTCTAAAATCTGGCTTCAAATAAAATCCTTCCCTCAAGGCACAGTAGATGATCCAGAAAGGCTCTGGAGAGTGGCTGAAGAGCTGTGATGTTCAGCCACAACTCAGCCCTCAGAATGGCCAGAGGTCAGTCCAGAATGAGCCAAGAAAGAAGCTAGCTCATTAAGGCTGACTCAAGGAGATGAGTAAAGCAATGTAATTCCACCTCAGACATGGGTGTCCACAACACTTCACACTCTAAACTATTTTGCAACAAAGGTATTTCAAGATCCTTACAGTGATTGCTATATAATTTTATCCCCAGTTTAGGTATGGGAAGACAAGGCCAGAGAGGTTAAATGTATTTGTCAAGAAAGTGTTCCCAGTGGCAGAACAGGAGAAGATGTCAAAGTCCACACCTTCATCGTTACGAGGTCCATGAATTTTGCTGCTATCTTCACCAGACTCATGGTTTCACAAGAAAGTGTTCCTCTTTTCACACTTTCTCTCACAAATTTGCACCTTTCATCTTAACAGTTACAAAACAACAGCAAAACCTAACCCTCATCTCAGAAAATTAATTTCTGTTAAATCATGAATTAATCTCATTTAAAAATGGGAGCGAGACTCTCACTAGTCTCAGGTATCCTAGGAGTTTATTTAGAGCTAAAAGACACTGGGAAATGTTATTCACAATTAACAACAGAAGACACTATGCATTTAGGGCTTGTAGAGGAAATCAGCATATTTTTCTGCAGGATGATATTACAGAAGCTTACCATCTGAGAGGGCAAGTCAGGCATTCCTCACCAAGATGGACATATTATCATTTGTGTGGACATAAGTGAAACGTCTCCATGAGTAATCCCTGGCCTGGGGAAGATATGCTTTCTAAGATGCAGCTTGCTTTTCTTATGTGAGCCCCTCATATTTGTTGGCTCTCAGTTAGAGGAAGATGGTGAACAAATATTCAGCTTCTTTTTGGTCACAGGTTTAAATTACCAGAAAAGGCCATGCAGCTGTTTCTGCTTTTTCTTAATGAGACTAATTTAAAAAAATTCCTCTCTTAATAAGGCAATTAAATTGATATCACAGAAACAAACCTAATTAACACTTTAGTAGGTCACTGAATGATCCAGTTTTTATTTCACATTATTTTAAAAAAGCACATGTAACTACACTCTTGCCTCCTGATGGCAAGAATAATAACTGAAAAGATATAATTTTTGCCCATAAAAGGGCATTTGTCCAAATGAAGCACTATCTCCACTGCTTTTAGCTATTTCTATACAACAGAAGGTGGTTTAAAACAAGCTAGAGATAATTTTACTGTCAGGAGGGAATGTGTCACCCTTTGGAAAACACAACACCAAGCACATGGAGATCATTACTATAGCTAGTCTGGTTTTTGTATGTTAGGTCTTAGTATTGCATAGATTTCTCTGCAGGTGTGTCTTCTGAACTTTTCTGTGCTGGCAGGTAGGTGCATGGTTTTCTCTTTCTATCAAAATATCCAGAAATTTGTGAATCCTGTCCAGCACTAAGAGGGTACTCTTTGCAACGAACCTGAACATCTATTCTAGTGCAAAATTCACACATTTGCAGTCAAACCTTCCTTCCTATTGAATATGTTCTCTTCAACTTCTAATTTAACAGTTCAGTAACAGATTTTATACTAGCCTTATTTTGGTGGGGAATGTGGAGATGTAATCACACAAATTTTGCTGTTATAACTCCAGTTAACACTATGTCACCACTATAATTTTTTTTCTCATCCTATGCATTAACAGCTAAAGTTGCATTGTCACAACAGCAAAGTCACATTGTTGGCATAGAAATAGCAATGCAAAAGGTATCACAGAAAAGCAAACAAGCCAAACATTGCAGATACAGACTGAGCAACACTTGATTAAAGC
>WEIU01017921.1:12719-34070 GCA_013389925.1 Aegithalos caudatus
TATAAAATGATTTTTTTAAATATTTTAAATTTTTTTTTTTTTTTTTTTTTTTTTTTTTTTTTTTTTTTTTTTTTTTCCTCATGATTTCTATAAAAATAATTCAGGAAACTGTAGGTTTTTATCAGTCCTTATTAGGCATATTGCAACTGGCTTCTTATCAGCAGTCAGATGGCCATTAGTTGTGTATAAACTAGCAACACCAGAATTAGGATTTCAGTACTGCATTGCTATTTAAAACAGCTTTGCTTTAAGCAGAGAAAGGATTCTCTCCTGCAGTTTAGGAAAAAATGAGCTTTTAACTTTGCATGGTAGTTTAAAATTAAAAAATAAAATATTAATGTTTGCTCTAGTTCTTAATATAGTGCATTTCATAATACTTTATGACTTACCCAGTGTAGAAGCTACTTTATCCTGCCTCTAGGTACAGCCATGAGAGACGTATACTATTATTCTAGGTATTTGTAAGTACACATTTCTAGTGGAGCATCTTTTTACATGTAGAACATCCTTATCATATTATCAGAAAGGTGTTGAATTTGAATGTAACAAATCTACTGAAACAGTGCCTTATTTATAAAACTTAAAATTGGTTTCGATAGGTACATAGTACAGTGACGCAGATAAAAGCAAAATATTAGATAAATGGAGAATCCAATTGGGTTTCTTTTCTAATCCTAGCTTTAGTTTATATCTTGAGAAATTATATCACTAAATCCTTGTCCTTGTTTACTAGAAATTAATGATTTTACTGGACTCTCCAGGGACATTCAGAATTTCCATGAAGCTGAAGGTTTTTTTTAAATCCAATCACACAAAATTTTCCAGGGTTATTCTTGAAGAAGTGATACATAAAGGTGTTTAACCACATTTTTCCCTTAACAGCAGATTACTTCCACTTTTATTTTTAACATTCATGCAATGATTTATGCATTCATGTGCTCCATAACTTGGTGTTAAATTTTACCTGCCTATAAGAGCAAAGCTGTATTTCCAATGAAGATACAAGCTGGGACAATATGAAAATGGGTGATAGGGATTTACATAGAAAATTATAGAGTTCACAGTAATAGAAGTTGTTAAGCTGGGGTTTGTTGACTCCAGAGATGTCAGTCATTTTTACCCTGAGTAATTGGACTTTATGTACTGATTATTATAGTGTATTAAAAAGGATCAAAAATTAAAATGGCCAGGCACAACAAGAAAGCTGTGGATTACATGTCTCTTGCAGCAAAATTAACATGAAATAAAACCAGAAAAAGTGAAGGTGACTTCTACTTAGTTCTTGGTGTTTGTGAGATATGAAGTGCAATTTAATTCATATGGAACAGCATTTCCAAATTATCCTAAAATTAGTGTCTCCTTGAAGAGATGAATAGCACTGTTAAACAGACTACTCCCCCTGATGCATGAGCAGTGAGAGCTGCTTTGCTGTGCAGTCTAATCTAAGTCTGATCTTTGCAAAAAGTTGAAGCTTCCATAGCTGAGAAACCCTGAGGATCTGCACTGCATCCTCTAACAATGCCAGCAGTGCCAGTCTGTCTACAGGTTTAATGTCTTAGTTCTCATTACTTTTTAACAAAAGCTACAATTTCTGTAGGTATCAAGGTTGGTGATCTATTAGATGTGGGGCTTTTTAAACTTTATTATTGGAAGGGGGCATGAATCTTAAGGTATGTTATTGACTAAGTACAAGAATAGTAAACACATGACATTCTTTGATCTTCAATTGGAAAGGCTACGATGTTCTAGGAACATCATCATTTGTTCCAGTTATCAGTAAAATTCTCAATAGTTTATCTGCTTGATCATTGTTGTTATTTTCATAGAAATAGGGACATCATTCTTTTTAACCTGCCTTATCTTTCAAAATAATTTTCAGGACAACTTTCCTTTTACCTTGGGCAAGTCTATGATGGCACCAAGTGACTGCTTGGAAGATTCAATTATCCTTACTTCAGTCTGCTTCTAAAAACAATTGTGGCTCTTGAAAAATAACATAGGCAGTCAGTGTGTATTCTTCTATAATTCATAGAAAAGTATAAAATGCAAGAAAATTATCTCAGAGATACTGCTTTTCAGAGAAAATGTTCATCAACCACCTGCAGAACCAAAGCTCCAGCACAAATCCTTCAGTATAACTTTTTTTTTTTTCAAACTGAAAATATAAACTTCAAGTTAATTTGAAAAATATTAAACCTAAAATCCCTATTATCTAATAGAAACCTATATAATATTTATAAGCATAAATTACTAGAACCATTGCATGTTAATTAGTCAGGGATAAAACTAGGTTCGAATGTCATCTAGGAACCAGACAGTGACTTTATCTTGTATGTAAAAATGAAATAAAAATACATCATTATTTGCACTATCTTTTTTGTTAAAACTCGTCTATTTTTATGTTGGAACAGTTCTTGATGAATTTTGTAAATGATACTTCTTTTAGCATCCATGCACTCTGGACAGTGAAGTAAGCATGTAGGCTGGATACACAGAATCTTCTGAAAGCAGACAAAACTCAAACTTTCACAAGCACACCAGCTTCTGATCTTTTCCAGCAATTATTTCTGCATCTCACGATTGCATCTCTGGCAGTGAGTCCTCAATATATTTTTATTCTTCACTGGCTGCAGATTGCTCAGGCTTCACACAAAAGATTCAATCTTAAGGTACTTTTAGATGAAGTTCTTTCAGCTGTGAGTAGTATAGAGTGACTGACTCATTTCAGATGTAGTCCCATAGAGTAAACATGGCATATCTACTGCACTAGAAGTGGAATCTAAAAAAGAAAACCTGGGAACTGAGGTTAAATTGAGAGTTTTTAAAAAGAAAAAATTGTGTGATTAAATGCTAGCCAAGAAATCCTTGAGTTTGATGTGTTATGCTTTAATTCTGAAATTAGTATTTTTAATCTAGTTTTGTATCACTGATTTTTAATTATTTTTAAAATATTTTTGTGGCAGTGTGTTGCCATGGTTAGAACAGAGGCAGTATACAACAATGCCTTTGTGATGGCTGAGATGAGGTGATTTCATCCTCTGAGCTTAGCAGCTTCCTGAGCAAACCATTTTAAAGCAACAAAACTAGATATAACAAATGTGTTATTTAGACAGGTTTTGCTACATTTTATCAGACTTCCCTAAGGGACTTTGGCTCTACTATTCTCTTATTCCCTGACTCCCAGAGTTGTCATGTAACACAATGGTATTTAACAAATTTCAATTGGAACCTTATTCCACTCAAGGTCACTAAGATTTCAAGCCCTGTAACCTATGATCAGTAATCGACCTGCAGTTATTACTGCTCTCCTTTAGCATTGCAGTATGAAAAGAAGGACTTCTGACAATTTTCTGAGGAAGAAGAAAACCCACAAATTATTTGTTAAACTGGGAAATGCAATATCAGTTAGTGTATGCAGGTTCTGGGCCAGTGATGGCAGCTTTGCTGTTGTCTCTAAATTTAGTACCAAGTAATTTAGAAAGCTAATTTAACATCAGATGATGTGTTGCATTTATTTCAAGGATATCTTTTGAACAGAAAGATTTTAATGCAGAACATTACGTGATTTTTAAGTCAATATAGAAGCCCAGATTCTTTTAATCTAATCATCAGTCCTGAGCAGAGACAACCAAATTAATAGCACAGTTGTCTAGCTTCCCTCTAAAGTCAAGGGAAAGAAATGGGGAAAAGTAACACAACCTACTACTGGTCTACATCACAACATCAAGGCCCTCTCTCCCCACTGGTTGCCTACAGAGCTTAGCATGGTTTTAATTTTAGGCTATTGATTTAGATGAGAGAATCCAAATTTGCTGAATATGTCAGGACAATATTGAGAGAAGATCTACTAAACAAACAATTCAATCAGTCTTCATTTAACCTCAGGTCTTAGACCTAAATGTTTTCTCAAAGTCAATTTTATAACTTTAATTTACTGACTTTAATATGCATTTAAAATTTCTCCAAATAAGGTTAATACCTTAACAGTAGTCTCTCACATTTGTCTCTCTCTGTTTTGAACATCAGAGCACTTCAGCACAAAGTATTAATTGCCAGCTTGAATCAATCTTTTTCTGATGTTTCATTCTAGTACAGGTAGTTAATTTAGGGTTTTCAAAACACCTAAAGTATTTAATTTATTATCCCTCCTGCATGCAATAATGTCCTTTTGGTCCAGAGAGATGTTTGTGTAGGAAATCGCTAAAGAAGGCAAGATTGCAACATGTATTCCAAGTACAGAATTACCTGACATAATTCTCTGGTGATGGCTAGGAAATTTTTCCTATGTAAAGACAAGTATCCTTGAACTAGGAAAAAGTGCAACAGTGTAAGCCAAGGATGATAGTGCCAAAAATCTTTGAATCTATTACTTCATCCAGTCAAAGAGCTCTGAATAAGGATATGCATATGATTCCTTTTGAGGGTATTTGTCCATATGCTTCACCAGGCATTGGAACATACCAATGAGGTTAAATCCATTGTCTATTGAATCAAATGCAATTATATCCCTTAAATCTAATAAGCTCTGTCTCAGTCCTTTAAATTTTACAGTAGTCTGCACTATATTCTAATAGCTGTCTGAGTGTAATGCCTGTGAGGCAATCTGCTGCTCATTGTTTGTACCTTGTCTTACATAACTGGACAGTAGATTTAGAAATTTTGGAGGGAACAAGTGTTCCTCCTTGTTTGCATAAGGCTTTGTTTGTTAGATAAACAAGTTCTCTAATAAAGTCTCTTATGTCAGTGACACCTTTTAATACTGAAAAGAATTTTTTTTTAGTAGCATTCACAATTCTGTAATGGAAAGCAAAATATTTGAGGTTTAGTTTGGGCTTTTTTTCTCTTGGAAAACAGAATTTCTCTAAATATTTTTCTCCTTTTTCCTCCTTCTATGAATAGGAGCAAGTTTACAAAAGCATTTCAGTAAGTACTATGAAAAACAGTGTCTGTGTAATCGTGACATTCATAAATCTATGTATTTCTTGCACACTTTCATGTTTTTCAAATAAGTCTTGACAAGCTGTGGCATTCTTACATATTATGACTGTTGGAAACAATAATCCTCGTCAAAAGCAAAATCTAGTGCTATATTGGACTGTCATCTACTTATATCAGAATAATAATACTTTTAAGCCTTGTTACCTACACTGTTCTATAAATTAATATTAACACCTGTAAGATTCAAGCAGTGAAGTTTGACATACATGTTTTATAATCTTCTATAAATCTTCTATAAATCTTTCTTCTTTTCCTTTTTTTTTTAATCTCTCATTTTGGAGAGGAAATTAAATAAATCTTAGGTGTCTTTATACATGAGCAATAGCCATGGTTTACAGGAATAGTTCTCTCAAATTATGGCAACAAGCTTTTAAGTTACTAATCAGTTTGAGGNTTTTCTTTAGAAAGCACCAATGAACTAATCTCTTTAAAAGCCTTAAAAATTATTATCACAATCAAGAAATTACAAAAAAAAAAATTTCTAGGTTTAACTTCTACCACTGATCCTGGTTTGTTGAATAAAGATACTCTTATTTTTAATTTGACTTTTAATTTATTTTACTGTCATCTAACTGGCTTTCTGTAGAATAGCAAACTACTGTTAGCAAAAATGATTTTGAAGTTTTTGTTGGCCAGGACATTTTCAAACACAATGTACTTCAAGTGTCTTATTAATGAAAAGTAAATGGCAGTTCATATTTAATATCTTTTTTTAAGATAGTTTTTATACTGCACTTTGAAGGCTGAGAAGTTTTCAGAATCTTTACTGTAATCCTTGCAATACTCTTAAAATAGCAAAACAAAACAAAAATNCTCATTTTGGAGAGGAAATTAAATAAATCTTAGGTGTCTTTATACATGAGCAATAGCCATGGTTTACAGGAATAATTCTCTCAAATTATGGCAACAAGCTTTTAAGTTACTAATCAGTTTGAGGGCAGGTTCCAGGCTCCAGTCAATGTTCAAATTATACCTCAAAATAAGACATTAAGAAATTCGCAGTTGACTGTGGCTTTTTATATGCAACATGTATCATTGNTCACACCCAAGCTTTCCCTATGGCTGCAATGTCATGAGCAAAATGTTGACTCCTGAGTGATAGAATGTGACACACTCCAAATCCAAAAAGGATTTTACACAAAAATGTCATAGCTCATCATGTTAGTGTCTCTGTCAAACAGAAAAATTACATTTTCATGAGCAGTTGGTTACCTTTTCTGTTCAATTTATGTCTCTCTTGCATTGTAACAGTGGAATTTGATAGCAGAAAATTTGGAGGACACAGACGAAGTAATTAATGATTTTCTAGTGTTTAGCAAGATAATGTCAGTGACCTTGGTGTCATGAAGTAGGAGTGAAAAGGAAGGAAAATGTAATTGTGAAAACAGAAATTTTAACTTTGTTTTTTGCAAGAGAATAATAAAATTTTCACTATTTAATGATCAATAAGACTCATGGCATCAAGCATAAAATTATGTGACAGGCTGTCATCTGAACACTCTGACATGGCTTTAGGATCCAATCACAAATTATTCAAAAGCTATCATTTTAATTACTTACAAATAGTTCTAATGAGCATGCTTCAGAATTTTGCTATTTTAAACCCTTTTCAAAAACCTCATTAAATAAGAATTAATTTTGACGTAGTTCTAAGTAAGACATCTAAAATTATAATCATCAAATAAGCTCAACCTTGTTGCTGTAGGAGCAATAAATTTTGTTATAAAATTTATTTTGTAATTAGTAAGATGCAATTTGAATTAATAAAGATTCTGACATCTTTTTCTTAGTAGCCTCATGTCTATGGTGCTCAAGAAAAGGAGTATTTTGAGTGTTTTGTCATTATGTAAATGAGTGTGTATAAAGTACTAAAGAATGGTAAGTAGAAACTCAGCTTTTTGATTGACACAACTTTGAGAAAGCTGTTGATTTGAAACAGTATGTCTCAATTTCTCTGTATGTATATTTTGAAGAACAACCTCTATAACATTTTCATTAGCTTGAGGGCTTGGTTTAGCATTGTCAGAAATGAATATTAGGGATTAAAAACTGTTGATAGCAATCCCATGGTACATGCTAGCAAAAACTTTAAATAAGCATAGAGTTGTTAGGAATGGGTCTTACTTATCAGATCTTAAATATCTTATAACCTCAGCATTTGAAAGCCAAAAAAGCATTGAAACTTTTTTTAATACCTAAAGCTAAAAACTGAGTCCAGCTAAAATATTATCTATGTGAATTAACTGCTTTTATTATTTTCTATTTTTTGCTATGTTTTCTGAATCACAGCTATAGCATATAAAATATGTACTGTACAAATTTCATGTTTATTTTATCTTTCTTTAGAGGAGAATCTCAAGTTCTCTTTAAAAAGCCTAACTCTGTGATTTAAAAGATGACCATAACCATTTGCTTTTGTTGCAATCAGCTAGGTGAGATGGCTTCCTGATTCTATATGAGGTTTAAAAAATAGGAGAAATAGGCTATGTCTCGTTAATCTCAGTTAAGGCCAAATCTAAGGTGATGTTCTGTAGTCAGAAAATTAAGCATTTGTTTAAGTGCCATGGGGGTTTAGGTTTTTTTGTTGGAGAATTTACCTTTTGACTGAACTTGGAAATTAATTTGTCTTAGAAATTCTTTCTGTATTTCTTCTCATCCACATTCTGCTTGTGATCATGCCTTGCTCTCCAGCCCTCCTCATAAAACAGCATTTGGGGATTTCTGGTGGATTCCCTTGGCACTGTTTCTGGTGGATTCACTTGGCACTAATGAGTGAGGCAGCAGAGAGGCTGGGAACTGGAGCTGAGTCCTGCTCTGTGCAGCAGTGGGTGAAGGCTGCAGGTTTCTTGTGCCTGGGAAATGCTACCAGCCAGCAACTAGGAAGCCTTGCAGATAAAAAATTGAGTCCAGCTGGCATACACATGGGAAAGATAAAAAGCCTGCCAGAATGACACCATGGGAGAGGTCATCCAGGAGTTGTGGTTGGACTTAGGAGGGAGGAAAGTATCAGGATTCTATCCAGATACAATCTGTATATAAAAGGTACCTTACATAAATGTGTACTAAAGGGCTTTTGATTATCTGGGAATTAATTTCAGCTGAGTTCTTGCAGACTATGAAGAAAAATGATATAGGGTAGTATTTTGAGATTGGAGAGGAACATGTGTTGCTGCAGAACACAGCAGGGGCTGCACTGGACTCTGCTGTTGCCATGGATGCTCAAGGTAAATCTTGCTCAGTATAAGTTTGAAGCTCTTGGTTTCTTAATTAATGTGTTAATATTAACTGAGAATGTTTCCCATTTGCAACTAATACTGATTTTATATAATTTCTGATGTTCTGGAAGTGCTCTAGTTTCAGGATGTGGGTTGTTCAAGCATCTCTAAACTCCTATGAAAAGGCTCTAGGTTCTATTTATATCTTCCTTTCCTGCCCGCCTTTTTTTTAAGTCTAGCTCTCTTAAGAATCTGGATCTGAATTTGTCCACATTTGATATGAACTACACTTTACCTTATCATTAGCTACTAATTTCCATCTTCCTACTTTCTCCATTTAGAGAATTATGATTTTGACCAATGTATTTCACACATGCTTAGAATCATGTCCTCCAGTCTACAAGCACACAGTGTGGCTGACTCCACTTTAAGACTGATTCTTTCTTCAAATGGGCTAGTGGTGCATACCACCAGACTTCTGAGGTCAAGGCAGCTTCTGATTCACTTCTGCCTTTGTGTGGCTCCAGACAGCATGAAAACCTTGGTGAGAAAGTTGGAGTAAAGTAAACACGGGAGACTATTTTTGGTTCTTTTGTAGATTTGATGGTTTGCGTGCTCAAGAAAAACATACATTAGATTCATTGAACAAGAAAATACACAAAATGTTTTGGAAATAAGAGTGTAGAGTCCTTACCAAGTTCAGACTGGGTTGTTTAACCTGTGCAGTCATGGGAGAACAAAGATGCTGTGGGGAGGTTGCCAGAATCCATTGCAAAGCAATTGTAACAGCCATCTTCACATCGCCTTTGCCTATAGCTGATGGAAGTTTAGTACTCTAGCAAGCGAGGAGATGAACTATTAATAATGATCTCATTAAAATATGGAGCATTTTTTTAATCTGCTTTGAATGCTAAGATTCTGAAGCAGAAAAAACATCTCAGTAAACATACAGGAATATATTTTCTCCACTGCAGAGTGATGAAAATGTATCAGATTGTGCTGTCTGCAATCTCTCTGCTGCTGTCTCCTCAGCTAATTTGAGAGACTTGGATCTTCAGTCATTGTAGCACTGGTGGTGGCTACACAGTCTGCTGCTGACAAAAATGTGATTTTTGTCCCCCAAAACACTGAGATACGAAATAAGCATGGGATTTGTAGCATATCTGTATGTGATTTTGTTATAAAGGTAAGCACTTAAAAGAATTTTAATCACATTGATTTTCTTACTGGAAGTGAAAGAGTTCCATGTAAAAAATTAGTTTTAGTGGTGTTCGGTTTCAACATATGTATCTTTCCAATCCTAAATGTGCTAATCCTTTTCCTGTACTGATGACCTGGCAGTCTTGTGTGGTTATATCTTTTTAAAGTAGCTTAATAGCTACATATAATCTGAAAAAATGAGTCATTTAAAGAGTTAATGAATGTAGATCATCAGCTCCCTGGAAATTTATTTATTTTATTAAGTAAAATAAACTTAATTTTAATAATGTGCTCAGATGCATTATTTGAATATTTAAAGTTCAGCACATGCTTTGCTGAACTATGGCTTGATTATGACTATGAGAGAATATTTTATTACATATGCAGAGAACTGAATTCATTTAGTCTTCACTACTTTCTTGCTTATCATGTAGAGCTTAGGACAAGTTTTAGTTTCTTCTTGAGGTAAATATAAATCTTGATGGTAAAGCTGTGGATGAAACCTTCTCTATAGGGTTTGTGTGGCCAGGTTTTGCAGTGACTGGAGGGTGATGACAGGATTCTGTGGCTTCTGTGAGAAGCTGTGTGTGCTAGAAGATTGCCCTATGTCCAACAGAGCCAATGCCAGTCAGCTCCAAAATGGACCTGTCTCACATTGGAAAAGTACATGGAGGACTGTCTTCCATGGCAGGGATCACACACTGGAGCAGAGCAGGGTAAGAGTGTGAGAAGTTTTCCCCTTGAGCACGAAGGAGTGGCAGAGACAATGTGTTATGAACTGACCATGGCTCCATTCCCAGTCCTGCAGTGCTGCAGAGAAAGAGCGTTTGGCAGTGAAGTTCAACCAGGGAAGAAGGAAGGGGTAGGGGAAAGGTGCTTTTAAATTTTGGTTTTATTTCTCAATTCCCTTCCCTGATTTGATTGGAAATAAATTAAATTAATTTCCTCAGGTCAAGTCTGTTTTGCTCATGTTGGTAAACTGGTGAGTGATATCTTCTTGTCCTTATTCTCAACCACGAGCCTCTTGTTACTTTTCTTTCCTCTGTGCAGCTAAAGAAGGGAGTGATAGAGCAGCTTTGGTGGCCACCTGGCCTCCAGCCACAACTGGTTACTGTATTTGGTTTAAGATGAAGGTACCTTTTTCTTTATTTTGAAATGATGCAGCTTATGACTAAGTTATTTGGTTTAGTGTCCTGTCTTATTTGTCAAGGACACATCAAAAAAGGCTAGACTAGATCAAGGGTAAAACAGAAAAAAGTAATTGATGAGTGTGTGCCAAGAAGAATACCAAAGGTCTTGAAGAGAGCCATGGAAGAGCTCTAGTTGTCTACGAAGTTGTTTTTCCTATGTCCTAATAAACCTTACACAAATGTGCCTTGTGAAGGTATAGCACAGGACTTGGAAGAGGCCTCTGCCCTTCTGAATGAGGAGGCAGTAGAGGTTTCCTGGTACATCTCAAATGGCAGAAGGCAGTACCTCTCTTTAGGCCAATTAACTGAACCATGACTATAATGGTCAGGGAATTCATGTATAGGCTCCTCCCACTCCTTGTTTTTCTGATGTCCCCATACCTAAAGGGAGCTGACTGCTGGTCCCCTGCCCCTCCTCTGGTTGAGGCTGCTGTGGCTGCTGGTGCACAAGCCAGGCCTGGGGACTTGATCTGTCATGTTACTGCTCTATAAAACTGGCTTGTCTACAAGCACTATTGTTCCTCGCTGAGGGACTTTTCTGTGGAGAACTAAACTGTCTTCTCACATGTAAGATGTACAGTCCTTGTAGACTCAGGATGCTGAGAAAGGACTGCAACAGTATTTGATAAAGGTTCTATCTTGATAAGGACATGTATTGTGTTATATTTCTGGTATATTTTTGTGAAACTTTTTTTTCTCTGCAAAACCTCTTATGCCATTATCCTAAGCTAATCAGGAGTGAACTAAAGAAAAAAAAAAAGTTGAAGAGGATTAGTTATGTAGTCTGGAGAAAATATATTCATAGGTATATAGTATCAAATATTTAATCATAAATTCTGTTGTGAAGTGAAAAGATAACTATATGATTTAAATTATACAAAGAAGCCTTCTATTTTGACCAATGTCACAGTATTATATAAGCACAGAATGCTAAATAATAGTAAGATTGAATTAGAAAAATATTAATGTTTTCAAGACTTTTTTTTTTTTTTTTTTTTTTTTTTTTTTTTTTTTTTCTGAGTGAAGTAAAGTCTAGGACTAACTAGTAAATTTAATATCTCCAGGGTTTTAACAAAAATACAGAATAAATCAGATAAAGATTAAAGTATTTAGTATTCTTAAATTCATAGCTATTATTATAGTTTTAAGGAAGAGAAAAATATTTATATATATATTTGAAGTATTTTTGTGGGGTTTTTTCCAGTAAATCAACTTGGGGATATTACATATGCAGAACTATCTTGGTGAAATTTACCAATTTAGACGAGCTCTAGTTGTCCTCACACAAAGAGCTCTATTAAAAGGTCTTTTACAATTTTAATAACATATCATGCAGCTATTTAATGACATTTTGATATCCTAACTGCTCATTGAATATTTACTCCCCACTGCTTTTCATAGCTCATATTGCCAACAGCATGTTTTCTGTAAGTCAAACTGTTTCTGTCGCCATTTTGAAAGAAAATATAGGCAAACCTCACAGTAGGATATTTTGAAATATTTAGTTAAGTGGAATAGTCTATTGAACAGTCATCTTTTTAAAGTAAGAGAAAATAAAAATTATTTTATGAAGAATATTGCAACAAATTCAGTTGTATCAGACTAAATCTAAAACATGTAATAAAAACCACAGAAACTCTGCGCCAGCTGACAGATGTGTTTGCTGTACATACAAGTTATTGTTGCTGAAAATCTCTGAACAATTTAGCTTTAGAAAAGGCTTATTTGCCCAGTAACAGTTGTAATATCATAAGGTCTTGTACCATTATGTTTTAACTAAGAGGTAATTTTTCACTGATTCCCTTAAATTAACTTTTCTAGCCACTGCTGGCCTTTCTTTTCTTTCTTTCTTCCCTCAGCATTTGATAATTACTGTAACACATCTGCCAAGGAAAATTTAAAATAAAGAACTTTCCCAGATACTCCCAGTGCTGTGCCCACTAATGGGGCTGTTCAGGCTGGAGCTACTCCTACAGACATCAGTGGGATGAGATGCTCTCCATTACATTCTTTAGTTTTGATATTTCTCTAAGTTCATAAATAGCCCTTATTTTTGACCCATGAGATCATGTACTTTTCTGAGCTTTTAGAAAATATGTGAAGAATAAAAATTAGCTGCAACTAGCATGTGGGGGATTTTCATATCACCTGTCTTGAAGAAGAATTTGAGTGTATCTAGAAATTAAAGCCTACTGCTTCCTTCTTTTTTAGTTCTCCCGAATGAGTCTGAAATGTCACCCCTCCCAGTTTGCATGCCATGATCCCTGGCACAGTTATGCATTTCCACAGAAATTTGGTGGAATTTCACCATCTTAGCTTGTTTGCTCAGCTTTGAATACTAGCCACTCATCATTAGGGCCTGATTTATCTGGGAGTGTGCAGTGGAAGCAGAGCAGGAGCACACCAGGGTTCTTGCCCATATTGCACAGAGCATTGTGGTAAAACTCCAGTGGCCAGAGCAGTGCCAGGATGCAGAATTTGGTTCTGGAAGCACAGAGGACTGCAGAGGAGGGGAAATAGAGTGGAGGGAATGGTCCTCTGCTTGAAGGCCAGTCTGTGGGGATGAGTGTCTGTGGAAGAGCAGCACAGTAAGAGGAGAAGCTGAGTCCCTGGGTAGCTCTTGGGGCCACTTGGTCACTCCTGTGCTTGAATGCCTTGCACTGTACCACTGTGTTTGCCAAAGCTCAAGGCTGAAACGGAATTAATGACATCCAATGGCACCAAACTGGAAACCAACTTAATTTGTCATGTACAGCAGTTCTGTTTAGGGTCCTAATTGTCCAGTGAAGAAAGACTATGACATAATCAATATCAGTGTTGTAAGCTGAAAAATGTCACTAATCCTGACGTTGTTCTGACTGGTGGCACTGATACAATATTTTGCTGAACAGGAATTGACATTGAAGTCTTTTATGTCTTCCCAAATAATTAATATGCATAGATTTTGGAATTAGCTAATACTTTATAGGTGAAGATAATAAATGTGTTTTAATAATTCTTTTCTTCCTGCCACTTGATTTATCAATTTTTAAAATATTGAATTACAAATGTACTATAGTTTTTTTTTTATCTGTGTCTCTTTCATGAGAACTGCTAGTACATTTTGTTTTTCTGTTGAGTTACATGACTTAGTGACAATCCTATTTTAGTCAGGGACTTTGTGCATCATCCAGTGAAATATTAAAAGCTTTTAACTATTAAATGATTTTTATGTATATGCAGCATGCAAGGCACATCATGCTGTGTGCTAAGCAAATTCTTTTACCATTTTTATTACTAGAAATCTAAAATAAATAATAGATTTGTTTATAAATCCTTTTGTAGGCTTATTTAGCATAATGGCTCTGTTAATCATAAACAGAAAGAAAGAGTATTTGCTAAGACTTGTATACTTACTGAAAAAAAAGAATAGTAGTGCTGTGTAATATGCTAACCTCTGTTTTTAAAATATCTCTTTAGGGAACAGAAAACACAGAAAAGTCTGTGAAGGAGTGAAGTTAATTAGCTATAGTGGCCTTTTCAATAATATATCCATGGCAATTCCAAGAAAAGGCATTGAAATAGAATTCAGTTCATGGAATTTTTGTACTAAACACGTTACTGTATTTAATTTAGGCAATGGCATTGACAGTTGATTCCTTTAAGAGATAAATAAGCAATGCACTATTTTATACTGAATTCCTTTAAATCTGCACTACTTCTTTGAATTTCAATTATGGTTCAATGTTAGCTAGTCCTTTTCTGCACATTTAACTGTAAAGAAATATCAGATGTGAAAATTGTATTTTCAGTGACCTTTTCTTCCCTTTTCCTCTTTGGTAACTTTAGGTTTATGTAAACATGTAGACATGATAGAAAAATGAGTGTGCAATCCTGTTATTTTGATGTTTAGTACATTTTTTCAATTCAATCAATAACCTGAGTTATCATTACAATGTAGTGCTAGCCTCTTCCTCTATGAATAGCTTAAATTGCAAAACCATGTTGGATGGGTGCAATCACAATTTTTATAGTAACATCACACAGCTATTCTGTGCTAATATTTTTTTTATTCTGGGAATCAACCATTGCATTTGAAACACATTTCTCTCTTGTGCATGATTTTTTGTGATTTTTTTTCTGTGCATATATGTGATATGTGCATCATTTTAGGTGTATATTTTCACTGTTTAAGACTTTCTTAAAATAAAATAATTGCCATTTATATATTTTCAGATTTTATTTTTAAAATATGTTTTCTACCTAAATGAGAACTTCTGTATTTGATAACTAATACAGGCCTTTACTGATTATATACTAACTCTGTGAAGGAAAACACATATGGGATGTTTCATCTGAATCTGGAGCTGCTGTTTTAGCTATCAAACTAATGGAACTGTAATGGAACACTTAGTAACAAAATTGATGGGCTGCATTCTTTTCTTTGTCACTAGATCTGTGTGGCTCCATTAAGTCTCATTTCTTCTGTTACAGGAAGAAAGAACGATGAATATGCTGGCACTTTGCTAAGTATTAGAAAGGAATCTATCAATTTTTGTATTCATGAGCTAATTGGCACCTTGTTACTGCCAGGTTCGGTGGGCTGGTGTAAGTTTAAGAATACCTATTCTGGTATAGGTTTATTTATTGTATTCATTGATTCTAATATTTGTGTTATTCTGGGATTCATAAAAGAAGGAGGTGAAGGATATTTATTTTTTCTGTCACTGTTCATTATCGCAGATATTTCTACTAGAGGAAGTGGTGTCTTTGAGATTTTACTGTAATCCACAGGATTTTATTTTTATTGAGCCCTTTTCCTACTACTGCACTTGATAGTACTTGTTTCAAGGTTCAACTATGTACAAGATGAAATGTAATAGCAATCATGTTTACTTTCTATTAAAGTATAGATTTTTTTGAGAGATTAATTTACTGGGAAAATTCTCTGTGAGACAATTTTACAGCTACCATCTAATATCAAAACCCAGTGCCACAACCTTTCTTAAAGACATGCAATCTAATTTGACACAGATAACTGTTCCAGGCTTTATATTTTTGTTAGGGTTATAGCTGAAACACTGCGTAGTTGCAGAAGTGTTTCTATCTTAAGGATTAATTTTGATTTTGAAGGTTGAAATATTCTTGAACTTCTTCTCACCTTTTTCATTAGCCTCGTCCCTTTACACAGTTTTCAACATCTGTGCAAATTTGCCATTCCCAGTCTTTAAAAATATCAGTATCATCAAACTGCAGCTGATTGGCTGACGGAATATGGGTAATGAACTATTAGATCTGGAAAAATTTATTGATACTCTCTGCCTACTTGAATGGGGCCATCTCTAAATTACTCAGGGTCTTGCCATATTAGTGGATTTTTCATCTTATGTGTTATTGGCACCTTTCAGAGCCTCTCTCATAACTGGCAAGTATCCAGCCAGCAAAATATACTGTTAATAGACCTCTGTTGCTACTACTCCTGACCACCCCCAATGAGTTTGTGTCAGGAAACAGAAAATTTGAGAAGGAAATCTTGTATATAGCTGATGTTCCATAGTACAACGTGAAGAGCTGTGTATAAAGCTTCTTAGCTAACCTTCATGCAAAGGGAAAATAAATGAGAATATATTACATCAGAGAATAGAAAACATAATTTGAAATACTGTGATTGTTTCTATTGCTTTTTCTTTTGGCTTGAGAAAATGTTAGTTTTTGTGTTTGCATGTTTATCATTGGCCATGACATTTGAGAGGCCTGTGCAATATTGCTAGAATGTAAAAGACTAAAGCAAAAGTGATTACAAAACCAGAAACTGGTATTTTAAGCTGTAGTTTTCTCACCCTTGATGAAATTTCTCAAGTACACAGGTAGTGTGGCATTTGTAATTTAGTTGTATTTCTAGTTTGTTGGGTAGCTATTATTGTTCTCTTTCAGTGATATTCTAGGGGATTTGCACAATTTAAACATTTATTAATGAGTCCAGAAGACAGGGGTCTAGACTATTTGTTAGGTTGAAATATGATAAAACAAGATCCTCTTTCTTCTTCGGAACTTCTTCATACCCAAGTACTTTTTCTAGTACACCTTCAGAGAATATTTTTGTGTTTGACTCAAGGGTTACTGCTGTACTTTATTATTTTCTTAATATTATCTTTCTTTGTTATTATCTTTTGTGACTGATCTAGATATTCCAAGATTTCTAATTATACACTTTGAAATGTGATCATTACATCATCTGTTACAAAGATGTAAGTGCTTCATGTATTTTTCATGTTTTTATTGCTGTAACTAAAATTTCAGTCAAAATCCCCCTAAGTCAAAATACTTAGTGAGGAAATCATGAAACAGTCCATTTAATTTTCTAATTTTGATTGTTTTGGTTTCAGAAATACATGAAAAGAAATATCAAGTGAAGAAAAGAAGCATAGCTTTTCTTTACTTTGCAGTATTTAATGAGAATTTATGTGGCCTCAGAAAATTAAAAGTAACATCATAATTAGAGTCAAAAATTTTTTGTGAGTAAGCCAGGAAAATTCCATGATATGAGAAGCCACTGAGTCACAGCTGCATTAAAATCACAACATTTTACAATATTTTACTAACTGCTAATAGAGTTAGTTCAGAGAATGATAGTACCCTTTGCACTACAAATTATCAAATTAATACACATGTCTCAGCAAAACAGTTTAAAAATGTCACACAACCACTTTCATGGATCTATGTTTATCTCAGTGGTTATGCTGCCCCTTTGGGTCCCAAGGTTGGCATAGCCATCCTCCTCAAAAAGACATAAAAAGGGTGCTTTCGTGAGTTGCTGGCACTCTGAATTCTTCACTCGGAGAATTTTAAGTCAATGACTTCTTTCTCAATTTCCACTAATGTAGCACATTTTCAAACTTTTTTCCTTATTTATTGATTTTCATTTTTTGTCTCTATTATATATTTTATTTTGTGCTAGTATATTCCTTGTTATTCTTCACTGTTTTTTCTCTTTGCTCACCTTAAAACTTTTTGATAGTCAGTTTTTTTTTTTTAATGACTGTTGTTGGATTTTTTCACTCTGTTATAATTATCCCATGTGTACGGTCCTTCATACTTCATTATTATTTGCAAATCACAAATATTTCATCCCATACAGAATATTTACTGTTTAATGTATATGAAAATACTCTGATTATACTCCAAGATTATGCAAATATAAGCAGTATAAGCAAAACTGTAACAAATTAGTCAATATTCACCTGATTATTAGAAAATTTGTTGCAGCTAAACAAGCTGAATCAAAACTCCAGGCAGGAGAATTCAGTTCAGCCAAATCCTGAGAAATTAATCTTGAGGCCTTGCAGAGCTGATACAGGATCTACAGCTTGTTACTGGCAGTGGCTATACTGAATTGCAGGGCTATGATACAGTGGTACTCACATCCTTGCATTTTTGTTTTGTTTCTTTGTCTTACTACCCATCTGGAATTGTTCAAGATGTATGTGAATGAGACAAGTGATGATATGGTTTAGTGGTGACCAGTGACTTAATGGTTGGAGACAATGATCTTAGAGGTCTTTGTCAGTCTAAGTAGTTTTTAATTCTATGATTCTATGGTTATTACTTCCGAATAGAAAATTGACAAGTTAGGAAGTCTAGCTTTTTCTAAAGTTTCAATGGTTTAGATTTTTTGGTTCTGCAGTGCTGTTTTGCAGGGTATATTTAGTGGTGTTGTTCTTCATTGTTTCAGTTACAGAATTTGAAATCTTGGCTGTTTAAAGTACAGCAAAATAAAGAAGGCCTAAGGGGAAAAGAAGAACAGAAAAATCTGTGGGGAATGTTCCTAAACCAAAGTGAACTCATGACTAGGAGCTACAGCACTTGTGGATAGACTTTACATTCTCTGGGAAAGCTGAGAACACCCTTGTTAGGGTGTGGTGGTTTTACAGCAGCCAGCAACCCTGACTGCTCACTCACTCCCCCACAATCAGAATCTGGGAGCGACTTGGGAGGGTAAAAGCCAGAAAAGTTGTGTATTGAGATAAACAGCTTAATGGTAGGAGCAAAAGCCATGCACACAAGCAAAACAAAACAAGGAATTAATTCAGTGCTTCCCTCTGCCATCTCAGGAAGAGTAGGGCCCCATCACATGTAATGGTGACTTGGAAACTCAAACACTATCACTCCATGCCTTCCTTTCTTCCTGCTTTTCCCAACTTTACATACTGAGTATGATTTCATATGGTCTGGAATATACCTTTGGTCAGTTGGGGTGACCTGTCCTGGCTGTATCTTCTTCCAACATCTCAGTCATCCCCAGACTCCTTGCCAGTAGCAGTGGCGGAACAAAAAGCAGAAAAGGCCTTGGGTCTGTGTAACCCTTGCTCAGTAATAACAAAAAACATCTCTATTTTATCAATCCTGTGTTCAGCACAAGTCCAAAACACAGTCTAATACCAGCCACGGTGAAGAGAATTTGCTTTACCCCAGCCAAAACCAGAACATAGGATCACACCCTTATTTGGACTTCCCCTTTTCTTGAGATCCAAACTGAATACCTGTCATTTCCACAGAAATTTTGATGTGCTCCACTGTATGCTAGATGTATACAGACTCTTGTACAGTCTGAATACTATTTTTCCCATTTTCATGATGTATTCTAGAACCAGAGGAAATTATATTATTGTAAGACTTCATACTAAAGGTGTTCATACATAATAAAGGTGGTTTATCCAAGCCTATTAGGACAAAATGAGCAAGACTGTTGTAAGTACCACTGCAGATAGCATGATCAGTCTTAGGCTTATCTTTTCCTAATGCAGTGCCAAAACTAATCAGTTTCCATACAACTAACATACTAACAACAGGCAGACACTGAGGAAATATGCTTTTAGCACAGTAACAGTGTCAAAACAGTTTTATTCAAAATTTACTTTGCAGATAAAATTGCTGCATTAACGAACTGACTTCTTAGTTGTTCAACTTAATATTCAAAGATTAAAAAAAAATTTAAATAGCTCAGCTTAGGCACAATAATATGGATTCAATTCAATGTAGTGGCTGTTGTCACAAGAAGAATAACAAATAGGTCATAATGTAAAAAAACGCCAACTATTTAATTTCTGGCATCCCTATGATGGAAAGGAAACATGTTCCTCAAAGAATTTATACCTATTAGACAGTGTTTCAAGGGAATAAACTTATTTTCTTATGTAAAGGGAGAAAATAATGTATATAAATGAAGTGATTAATTAATAGATTATCTCAGTATTTCACTCTTACAACAGAAAGTGTAGCCTTTTAGTTCAATCTTCTGACTTCATTCATATTTAACCTTGATGAGGGTAAATCCATTACAAGGGCAGGTTATTCTCTGCAAACAATTCTGTTCTTCCTCAGTGAAATTCATGGCTGCTCTGGTAAGTACAGAATAATAATAGGCAATGGAAAAAAGTTATTATGATTATTTGCAGAAGTCAAACATCAAGGTGCTTTTAAAGTGAACCTTTAAGTTAGTATAAAAGAAGTCCGATAGCATCAGTGTAATTTGTTACTTAGCAAGGGCTTCCATCACCCAACAATATCTGGCTTTTGCTTTTTAACTCTAGTCATGTTGTAAATCATGTTTATAGGAAGGAGACTTCTTTATTAGTTTCAAGGTAGATGATGGTCAGTAGAAGCAATCCTCTGGGCAAAATTATTTCCAGCCTAGCTTAAAACATGTTTTGATTCATTTATTATATTCTCAGTCTGTTTGCAGACCTCCTGCTGACATCAGTAACAAGCAATGTACTGAGAAAAACACAGAGCTTTGAAAATGAGATGTTATTTGTGTTTGAAAAGAGTATTCTAACATTTTTTCTCTGTACTAATGCTGTCACATTTTATATGCAACAGTGGGATTTGCTGTGGTTTTATATTTTGGCACTAGCCTGTAATGTGTGTGCTATCATGCAGCATGCTCAGGGAAAAAACCCAACATGGTAATATTACATTTGCTACCCACTTTATGGGCTAATTAGGATAAAGGATGTTGTGAATTCCATAAATATCAACCAAACTACACAAAAGTATAAGACATTAAAAAATATTGCTCAATGCTATTGAAAAAGAGTTGTCACTTAGCAGGCTGCCCTTTGCTTAAATACAGGAAAAAAAGCTGCAAAGTATCTGGGAACAAAAGTGGTCCCTGCAAGGGATCAAGCAAGTGAAATATGATACTAGACTTCAATTCAGTGATCCACTTCAGATTCTTTTAGATATCATGGGTTATTAAGTAACCAAATTATATTCAAGTAATTCAGCACCTGCTTCATCAAGCTACAGAATATGGAATTAGATATATACCACTTCAGCTTCACTGATTTGATTATGTAGTAGAGAGAGACTGGTGAATATACATTAATCCTATGAAATTAAATCAAGAAAATTAGCTGAAGATATTCCTAGGGGCCTATTTGGTGTCTATTTGCATAAAATGCTGAATTACCTGCTTACAAAAATCACTTCTTTTTTTATTTTTTTTTAAATGAGAAATGGAGTGGAACTGAGTTTACATAGGAATTTAAGCAGCAAAGTACAAGTTCAAATCAGAAATCCATTTCTTTCCTGGCTCTTACAACAGCCAATACCAGATCACTGAAAAATAAGAATAAAGCAAGTTTCCATTTTTTCCCTCAGTGGTTCCTAATAAAGAGTCTAAAGACTATACCGTTTGTTTATGTTCAATTACCTGTGTTGGACTTTACTTCCATCTTTTTTTTTTTTTTTTTTTTTTTTTTTTTTTT
>WEIU01017921.1:34177-54395 GCA_013389925.1 Aegithalos caudatus
TTTTTTTTTTTTGTAAGTTCAGTATCCTGTAAAAGTTAAGCAAATATGATGTAATGCTGCACATACTGAAAAGCATTTCCTTTTGGCTGGCTTAAAAAATCTTTAGAATAATATAATTGATGTTTCCTTATTCTTATGAGAAATAATGACTTAAGAGTGAAAAAAGTCTATGCATTTTTTAATCCATGGCATTACTAATTCTGTAGACTTATAACACTGTTTTCTGTTCAGGAGTCTGAATTATTCAATCTTTTCACGGACACAGACATTACAGTATTTCTAACCATGATTTTGTCCTGTTCACAACTTCCCTGTAGGTGCTGGATGCTTATTACATGCTGTTTTCTCTACAAGTCTAAACAAATAATTTAAGATGCAGAAGTTTATGCTGCAGGCTTTTCAAACTAACTGAAATTAACTTCATACAAAAAGACTTCATTTCATTGTTAAGTATGGACTGTCTTACCTCAGCCTGAAATTGTGACTGTTTTATTCTTACTCTTAGTCTAGCCATTTTCATACCATATATTAAAAGTGTCTTGTTTATAATTTACTTAAGATTTTCTAAGTAATTCTGTTTTCTATACTTTGTTATCTCTGATTAATTTATAAGCAGTATGAGAATTGAATTTTATTTTGATTTATTGAAGTAAAATATTGGTGAAGTAAAATTACTGAAGTAAACAATAATAAATAATAAAATGGTAAAATATATTTGCAAAACATGTGAATTAGGTTTAAGTAGTCCTAGCACTTCACAAGTTTTTCATCTGTAGAGAAATACATTTTCATCCTCAGGGAAATCTTTACAATTCACAGTAATTTTCATTTTTGGTTGAAGACAAAATGGAGTTTTGAAGGAAAGTGATAAATAGTAAACACAGCATGTTTAGAAAAGCCTATCCTGGTGTGGTTACTACACATGGCTCAAATCCATGGCACAAATTCTGTTGAACTTATTCAAAATAGATACTTGAAATTTGTTCTCTGTACCCAGAATAACTAATAACCAAAAAGCTTTATATGGATTATAGAATGTCTCACCTTTTTTCAGCAGCCTTTTTTCCTTGAAAATGAATAAAATTTCTTAGTTCTTTGTTACAGACAGTGCATTTCACCAAGCTGTTTTGAGTTCCAAAAAATGTTTTATCAAAAAGAAAAAAGGAAAATTAATTTTCACTGAAGACGTTTTCCCCTCATTACATGCATGAGAGAATACTCACTTTTCTGCTTTGTATTCTCCCACTGCTCTAACAAATCATTACGTGCTTTGTATTTTTAACATACTGATTTATTTGCATTATCTAATAGCGTCTCTGGTTTATATTTTGGTTGCAGGTTTCTCTTGGACTTCTACATGCCCGAGCTACTCATATTCTCTGGCCTCCACATCGCTGGCAGAAGTTACAGCCAGTGCTACCTCCGGAGCGCAAACCACTGCACAGAGAGCAGGAGTGATCTCAATGTCCAGACGGGAAAACACGGACACGGAGCTCAGCCAGAAAGAGTTGCAGTGGTTATACCCTCATCTGTAAGAGCTTTGCCAAGTGCTTTGACATCAGTGTCATATCAACAAATACATGTGACATCTTAATGTTACAATGCCACCAGAAATTCTTCATGTTTCTTTTGTTTGTTTGTTCTATTGTTTGGTGGGTTTTAAAAATCTCCAACATTAGGGCATTTTATATTAATTCAGTTTGAAATAATTGGTAGTAGAAGTACTGAATGTTCCATATTTTTTCTGGAAGCAGTAACATGCTTGGCTTATGTCTGTACTTGTGCTTCTCTGGACAAAAAAAACTATTAAAGCTTTCAATAAACTATTTTGATCTTTTACATTAATCTTGTTTCTTTTGTAACTGCATGGAAACTTTATTAATATTGATTACATATGACAAAAGAAAAAATCATCAAAATATATATACTTTGGATTGTCCTATATATACTAGGATTATATACTAGTAATGGTGAAAAGGTGAAAAGGTGAAAAGTTTTTTAATGCAGCTTATTTCTATTATTAAACTGAATACATATTACTTATTTCTATTTTCTTCTTCAGGATAAAAATAATTTGTTTGATATAAATATTCCCTGTATATCTTTCTGAATTAGATATTCAGTCAAAATGTACAAATGATATTACGTTATCTGAAGGCAGTATTTAATTAATTTTTCTATTAGAGTAAATCTTTGTAAGTATTGATTGCCACATTTCTTTGAAACTATGTAATTAGATAAGAAATATGCAATTAATATTCTAGTATACACTTAATATGTAAATATACTCTATGAATAGGCAGTAAAGCTTCTGCACACATTATAAATGAAAATAACTTGGAAAATGACACATTTTCAATGACAAATCAATATGAGCCAGCTTATGTTCATATTTATTGAATTTTACTTCACATAGGCTAGTACTTAAATAAATTTAACAAACCACACAAAAGATCATTTAACATTTTCAGCTAAAAACATGCAATTATCAGAACCTGAGGCAAGATTGAAGTCTACTGCTCTTTGAATACACATATCTTCTTTGTTAAATGGTACCTTCAATCATTGTGGAAACTATCTATTGCAATCTAACTTTCTTCTTAAATGCCCCATCTCTCTAGACTCTCTGAATACTTTTTTGTCTGTGTGTCAGGATCTTTCTTGGTTCCAAAAAGATGTTCCACTGGTCTCTGAGCTATCTTAGTTAAACTAATGCCATTTGTTTGGGTATTATTGTAGTTAATTCAAAATTATTCAGGGACAGCAAGAGAATCCAGGGAATTACATGCTTATAAGCCTGCCCTTCTGCTGGGGAACTTTATGGAACAGATTATCTTGAATGCATATGGCCAACCAGGGGGTCAGGCACAGCCAGTATGGGTTTAGGAACAGCAGGGCCTGTTTGACCAACCTGATCACATTTTATGACCAGGTGACCTTCCTAGGATGATGGAAAAGTTGTGGATATTTACATGAACTTCAGTAAAATCTTTGACACTGTCTCCCACAGCATTCTTATGGTCAACCTGGCAGCCCACAGTTTGGACAGGTGCATTCTTCACTGGGTTAAAATTTGTATTCTTCTGTCTATATTTTTCCACACTTGATTGACCCCAAACCATCCCCATTGTACTGACTTTGATCCCCTAAACACCTCAGAAGTCTTGTGCAGTTCTGAAGTGCTCTGCCCTGCACACCACAGCAAAATCTGTACCCATGGGCAGGTCTGCCAGGCAACCTGCCCAGCCTCCCCTCTGACTCCTGGTGTTAGTTGTACCCAGTGGGGCAGGTCCAGGGCCCCAGTGCTCCTTCACAGCTGTGAGGTGAGACTTTCACAGTCTGATGACTCATGTAAGAGACACAAAGGAGTTAAATCCTGGTGTTTGGCTTCCCACAGTTTCCATAGTTCTTTTGGGCTCCTTTGTCTGTGTGAAGACTGGCTCATTATCACATAACTTATACAGGCTATGAATGTTTAAATGTCCCAAATACTCAAATGTGACATGCATCAAGGAATATTTATTCACTTATATTTGCATACATACATATATATATGTGTATATATATATATATATATACTTATGCATTTATATGGAGATGTATGTAGGATATACATGATGAAATGCTGGAATAGAGAATATGCCCATTAAGTCTAAAGATGGTTGTAAAGATGGATGTAATTTCAGAAAATGGTATTAGAGTTCAGTGATCTGTATTTGATAATGATGAGCAGAGAGTTGGTACAATAATTACCCATATACATGCTGGATTATGTTAAAAGAAAATGTAGATATTATAGTGAGCTTTAGTTGAGCATGAGGCAACAATATGCTGAATAAGGAAAATATGTGCTTTGTAAAGACCAGTGCAATCTGTAAACACAACAAACAATATTCCTTCTACATTCATGTATGGTATGATTCTACGAAAATGATACAAAAAAAAGAGAACAGCTGGAATATTCAGAAAGAAACAAAAAAAAATATAGAGAAACCAAAAAATATCACCTATGAGAAATGTTGGAAGGACTTGGGTTTATCATTTAGTTTTCAGAGTCTGAGACAGTCTTCAAAATCGTGAAAATTTGCTGTAAAGTGCAAGACATCATTGTTTCTTCAAGTTCATCGTGTGTGGGAGCAGAACTAGTAGAGTTATAATGCAATATTTGGACTGTTTGATTAGACATAGAGAAAAAAATTAATTATAAAAAAAATGAAACATTTGAATAGATTACTTTTATTGCATGACTATATTTTTTTTGTTTTAAATCAGGCCTGTTGGAGACAGGATGGATGAAGTAGACCTGAGGTCCACATCGGCTATTTTGTACATTCTCTGATTAGGTTTTTTGTACTTGGTAAACTTGATGGTGCCTTAGATGCTAGGCAGGCAGTTGCATCAATATCTAATTTCTTTAGACTGATAATTATGATTCTTTAGATTAGACACTTTAGCCTAACAGTGTTACAGTACCCTAATGTACCACATTCCTGTAATAAGCATTTAAGGAACCAGTTTCCTGTAAAATAAGCTATTTTGCTTCATACTAATGTTATCATATTAATGTGCATGACATTTTACATTATCATGTAGGTTGCTGGATAGAAATATCTCAATGAAATCATAACAGACAATTCAGTATCCAGAGCATGAAGAGCAAACTTTTCCTTTCAAAGCAGAGAGGACCAAGATTAGTACACATGAACTCATATTTGAAGGTGTTGTTATTTAATTGATATATTTGGGCTTCTAGCTTCAAATGTGTAACACCAAATGAGAAGCCTGTTCTGGAAGTAATTAAATCAGTAGCAAAATTCTCATGACCATCATGATTAGCTTTCTAAGGCCTCTTCACAGGCCATCTGGGTTTTGGTTCTGGCTTATATCTGTAATGCAATAAGGTATGATTTCATGGGAGTTAGATAAGAATGAGCACAAGTAAGGAGTAAAACACTAAGAAATGAATGATAGTATATTTTAATGCTTGATTTTTTTAATGTTTTAGGAGTCACATAAACACTTTCCTATGGCCCAAGAGAGAGACTAGACTGCCAGACTGCACTTTCTAAGCAAGGAGAGATGTTGCAAAAAGATCAGGAATTGGTACTCTTAGCAGACATTCACAGCTACATCTGAAAGAGTGACAGAGCAAAGCTCTGTTTCTCAGCAGCACAGCCTCATACAGAAAACTAAAACACCAACTGAGAAAGCAGAAAGCTGGCGTAAGTAAAGAATTATCATCTAATGAATCCATGGATCTTCAATTCAGTTGGCAGGATTTCCCGTGACAGAGAAACATCATAGCAGAGAAGATGTGCTGAGGTTCATTTCTTCCACCTATTCATCCTTTAGGATAACATACCTAGATGATGCAACATGAATACTGGCAATCTGTCAATGCATGCACAAAGCACTAGCTGTTCAGGTCTAAAGCAATTGCAAAATGGGTAATTTAGTGCAGAACTATCCAAGGAGAAAAAGGTAAAGCCAAGAAAATAGATTGTGCTTTTAGTAAACAGTTTACACTGCCTGGATCCTCAAGTATTAACGCTGCTGAAATACACCAGACATTCCAGTCACAAGACACATGAACTCGAAGTACCACAGTATAGTCAAGTGATGACAAATATCAACTCTTCCTATGCAGAATTTTTTGCATATCTTTTTTCATTCCTTTAGATTTGTTTACCACACAAATCAGACAGAGCTCTGAGCACTTCCAGTGTATTACAAGTAGGTCAGCTGTCAGAAGAATCTTTCTGTAATTGTGTTGCTCAGGTGTCTAGCAGCTGATGAACCTACATGCTCTTGCACAGCTTCAGTTATCCTTTGGTATTTTACTATAATATGGAATAATTCTCTCACTTTGGAATATTTTACTATCACTTCTATTATGATCAAGAAAATTATTTCTTCCTTTCCATGCCAACATGCTCTATTTTTACCATGCTCTATTTTTACCATGCTCTATTTACCATCTTATCCAAGATCATAAGATACACAGGATAGATTTGGAAAAAAATCCTAGAATTTCCTAGATCATAGTCTACATATTTATTGTCTCTCATTTACTGTCAGTCATTAGCTTGCACAGTTAATGAAAAAAATATATGTTTTGTGATAGAAAATACAAATCTTAATGGCTTTAAAAGATCCCTGAAAACCCAAGTTCTGAGTAGACAGCTGAGCCTTCCACAATTGTATGGTGAGAGAAAAAGATGAGTCTTTAGAGCTAAAGTTTCCTGTGGCATTACAGGCTCATAGAATGTGTAATGTGGCCATAATAGTGGCAAATGTCTTAGGATATGTCCTTCCAAAAATACCCAGTTTCACCCCAAACCACTGGATTTGTGTAAACAGCATGGAGCAGCCCTTTCTCTCCATCCTGTAGAAGCTACGCTTTTGTGCGGAAATAAATTGAAGTTATTGAAAAAATCTAGAGGACAAAGGGTGCAAGACAATCACATGGCAGTGGCCTAGGGGTTAGACTGGGAACCCCAGAGGTAAAAGAGCTGAAGTTCTCATCACTACATCTGTACTTCTTTTCAGTAACTCCTTTGTGCAAATTAAATGCTCAGACTGTTAAATCTGATACCACAACTATAAACTTAATTTCAGTTAGGGTTTTCCAGTGGTTTTTAATTAAAAAAAAAACTATTGTGTAACCTATTGTGGAGGTTTTAGCAGTATACCTTATGACCCTGACACTATGGAATTAATTGTTTGGATTTTAGTTTGTGAAATAAAAGATAAACCAGGAGCTTAATTACGCAACTACACCTCAAGAAACTTTTAAGCAGAACATTACACTGAAAATATTGTCAATACTTAAACTATGTCATCATTCAAATATTTTCTTGATTGAAATTCATTAATAGTGTTCTTGGATTAGGGGTTCACCTTTGGGAGATTTAGAATTTAACACCCCAAAGGTGTAGAATATTTTTAAAATGCAGCAACTGTAAGTGAATAGCAGGTTACCCAGAACACATAGTGAAGAACACTTTAACATAAAAAGTATTTAATTTGTGATAACTTGTTGGAACTATATTAACCCACCATATTATGTACTATCTTCCTTTTCCATCCCACTCACAAATGTCTCAGCATATTATTTAACATCTAACCTTTTCTCATATCCTCCTATTAAACGTCAAAATTGAATTTTACATCCTTTGGGAGCTAAACATACCATACCCATATTTTTTCTTGCATGCATTTCAAGTAATAAATGAAACATAGAACAGCAATTTTTTTTAGCAATCCCCACAGTTTCATCCTTTTGATTACAAGTATTAATCAGACAAATTGTCCTGTTTTCTGTGGGACTTGATTGCCTCAGGATCTAAGATCAGGCTATAGTACTTAACTTTCTAACCTGCTTTTGATTAGCCTGTAATTAAAAAAAAAAATACATGTCCTTTATTCTCCTTTCTTTCCTCATTTGAATGGATGGTTTCTAAATCTGACATGAAATATCTTAAGGGTTTAAATAAGTAGTCCATTTGTCCAGTAACCTGTTCCTGACAGAGGTTAGTAAGTTATACTTCCTATAATGAAGAGTTTGAAATAACCTGCCAAAATGGAAATTACTTTTCAGCCCCAGGCAGTTAGTGTTATGCCCTGGGGCATGAAAGTTTAAATTTCTTACTTATCTTATATCCTTTCTAATGTAACGGAACGTTCCACTATCTATATAAATGTTTAATGTTCTCTTTAAAAGCAACATCTGAAAAGTCTGTTTGTGAACAGAAAATAGCTGAATAAAGTCTGAAAGTTTTATCTTTAACTTCTGTTTACTTGAGCTATCCCCTGTGTTAAATTGGGAGAAATTATCGTTGTTGGCATTGTAACCATATTACAATGGTAGCAACTAAATTAAAAAATCAATTATATAAACAAGTGAAGTCTTTTTTATAATATGGGCTAAACACAGTAGTACCTAGCAAGTTCAACAAAAATAGGGGTTTCTGTTCTCTCTCTGCCATTGGTTAAACTTATTTGGATCACTGACCAGCACAATTCCAAATCTTACACTGAGTCTTCAATAACTAGGTGCCAAAAGTGAAAGTGTCTGTTCTTTCGTGGTTTACATTTTAAAGCATTTTGAAAATCATTTTTCTTTTGTTTTAAGTCATCTAAAATGAAATGTCTGTTCTTGCAAAATCACTAGTGACTATTGAAAATCAAGGCCATGATAGTAAATTTGAATATATTTGCTCTTTTGATAACTGATTAAAAAGAAGAAAATTTTTTTCCTCCACCTTTTCTGAATGAATAACCTGTATTTTAAACAGACCCTTCTCAGTAACAGGACAAAATTTTTAAGGACACAGAAAACCTCTGATGGGGTTTTCTAAAAATACTTAAAATACTTTATTGCACTGAGATACATTGCCTTGATTGAAAAGCAATGGAACTTTTTATGCTAAATACTTTTATGATAAATTCATAAAATTCTCTCTCTCTCTCTCTTTCTCTCTTTCATGCACACACACACCCCACACACAAAATACTTAAACCTGTAGATGTCTAAGGAATGAAAAGCTACATTCATGAAAAGTTTCAAGTGCTACAATAATTAATTAGCATCTTCAATATAAATACACCGTGTCCCTATTTAGCATAAGAAGAATTACTGTGGAAGAATTAGATTTTCAAAGTGTGCTGAACAGGGCAATGTCCAAATTTTCCAAAGGTTAGTTAGCATCTAAGATTACATTGGTCCCAGTTAATTAAAATTGCCTGGGAAGAGTCTTAGGAAAATCAGTACTTCAAAAAGCAATGAAGGGTTGCAAGTAGTTCTTAATTCAGGTGACCGCACTTAATTTTTCTTCAGATGACACAAATTATATCATGAAAACTGGCAGGAAAAGAGTTTGTAGAAGTGGGCCAAGAAGTATAAGTGTCATGAGGGTAGCTACTCTTATGGATGATTCATTTAATTTATTTGGAATTCATACTTTCTATAATTCAAACACCTATTTGTAAAGAAAACAATATGACAATTCAATCAGCAAACACTTTTCAATAACTTAAATCTTTTGAACTTCTTACACTCATATTTAGCTTCTACTTGTTTTATTTTATTAATCTTTCTGTTTGTTTTTTCTTCTCTATAGTCACAGTCCATAATTCTTATTTTCACACTACTGATCAGTTTGATCATCTTAAATTTTTTCTTTCACTGGCAATGGTGAAAAATCCTCTCTTACTTTTAAAAAAAATTATTCTCACTTCTAGTTTTCACTCTGTTACTTAGCTACTCGCCTGTTTCTTTTTTCCTATGTGCTCCTTTTCTTCATCATCTTCAAAATATTTCTTTTGATTTTTCCAAGAACTCTATTATTCAATTCAGCTTTGTATAAATAATAATTATCCTTACATAGAATAGAATAGAATAGAATAGAATAGAATAGAATAGAATAGAATAGAATAGAATTAGTCCTTAACAAAATAAAAGATATAAACCATTGTTTCAGGATCTTCTTCTCACAATATCTTTGAATCCTGCATTTTGAAATTTACTTCTTGTGTAACTATGTAAGAAAACATAATTATCTAGTTACATGATGGACCTAAATTGATATTCTTCATCTCAGTATTGATACGTCATGAAAGAAAATGCTATGAAGTTGAGATCCACATGGTACATGCAGCAAATAAAGCTAAGGTTGAAAGCACAGTTGGAACATGATGGGGGATAAAAAGCCCATTGATGAATACCTTGCTTAAACAAAGTGGTCCTTGTCTTCAAGTGTATCTACTATTTCAGTTCAAGATTCCTTGTTTTATTTTTTATATGTCACCATTTCTTGCCTTTCCCTATACAAAATGATTCAAGAAAAGTGCAACTGGATTGGTTGTGTTTTTGAAAGGCAAATTATCTTCTTTGACAGATTTTGCCTTTCATGATTGGAATTAGATAGTGACCAATTGGGATGTCATAAAGTCATTTAAATTCTGAGAGAAAGAGGACAGTCTGGTCATAAATGCACTTTGTAACAGTGGCTAGGTCAAAACCAAAACATTCTCTGAATGTGATTAAATAGGGCATTGACCTGTAAGTCAGTCTATAAACATGTTGTTGAGATATAGAACATGCCAAGTATTTGAACTCCTACAAGAAATTTGAATTAACAGAAGAGTCAGCTGGGTACATTTTTGAGGAAGGAATTAATTGAAGGGCAGACTGAGACAAGGGTTAAGAGAGTTCTTGTATGGATTAGTTTGATTTTTTTCTAGATAAAAATAAATTAAATAAAAAAACCCAACCTGAATGATAAAAAGATTTAAGACTCAGTATGTAACAAGGTTTCATGCGTTATGTATTCCTATGCTGTGGTCCTAATCAATCTCAGTTTTACTGACAGAGTTGTAAGTGCCTCTAAAGCAAATCAAATACTGTAGGTAGAATGGAAATTATTCAACATGACCAAGTAGTTTCTTTGAAAAATATGTATCCCTAGGCTACAAGTGCTCAAAATCAATGCCCAATGCTCTGTTATGGATGGCGGACACTATTGCGGGGCATATAAAAAATATTCATGATGTTAACTTCCTTTGTCACAGGAATGTCACTGGGTTGTCAAAATGAATAAATGAAAAGTATGTATTTAGTTTAAAAATCTCTCTATGGAGAAATGATATCTGGTATATTAAACAATGACATTTCTGTATGAGTTTAATGTAGCTAAAGAAAGAAATAATAAAGTAAATATTCATACATTGAATAAATATTGCATGGGTTAAGAATTCTAATGAATAATAATAACTGAAATTAAAAAATATATATATTCTTTGTGATGATGACCATGAAATAAGGTTTTAGAAAAAAACTCTATTGCTAGTGATAGGCAACTATTTGTTGGTAAACAATTCATAAGAAGAGTTATGTTCAAGAGGCCACTCTCTATGGGGCTTTCTGACAAACACAATGTTAAGAACGATTTCTTATATAGTAACCCAGAGAAGTGGAACTGGAGATTAATGAACAAACTGTATCTGCATAAGAAAAATGGATGCACCTCTTGGTTAACTGCATGTGGAAATAATTTTTATATTATAAAGGTATTTATCAATTTTATCAATATTTTCTCATTCACAGTCAGAATCTACTAAACATAATTTACTTAAATCATTCTTTTATCATAACAAACTAAGGGACTGCTAATTAGGCTTATCTGGAAGAATACCAGTATATAAAACATGCATTTTTTTCTTTTCCTTTGCAATACTTCAGGACTTTTTCTTCTGTTTAGACTGTATGGAATATAATAACTCAAAAAACACAGCAATTAGGAAAATAATCAAACTATTTGAAAATATCTCTGAATCTATTTGCTCTGGAGCTCATTTTGCTACTACTAGCTAAATATCCATATTCAAATTTTGACAAGGTACTTGTATTAAGAATCAAACAGGAGTAACAGATGGATTCCAAATGTGTACCAGTATTTATTCTCCCATGAAATTGCACTTTATCCAATTCATTCTTTGGAAACATTTGAAAATATGCTTGTTTTGGGAACAATTACAGGTTGGTGTCTGAATTCCTGTTTGTAGGTGTGTAACCACTGTTCTCTCTTTACAAGAAAAGTTGTGTTTTGTAAGTAACACTACACAAATTTCTGAATAAAAGAAACTGTATGATCAGTAAAAGACTTTTGCACCATACTTTTATTGCTAGCTAAAGTCTGTTCCCAAGTCATAATTTACCCACTAAGGTTAAGTCAGATAGAAATGTTTTACTTTTATTTCTGAAAGAGCGTTTCTTGGGTGCTGTTTCTTTCCATCTCAGGACTTGTATAAAAGGGTTATGCATGAAAAAACAGTGAAAACCTGTCAATATTTTTTCCTGTATGGGGAATTTGACCTGCAAGATGTTGAACATCTGTTACTAGTGTTTATCTGGGATTCAGAGTTTGATAGTGAGTTAATATAAGAATAGACAAGTGCAATTAAATATAAAATGTAGGGAAGATTTAAAAAATAAGCAAATTGCTTGTGTATTACTGCTTTTACTTTCCTGCACCTCTCCTGCTTTATAGTACTTTGATTATCATTGGTCAGATACAAGTGAAAAGATAAATATACACATCTATAAATTTTTTTTGCTGAGTATGTGTGCCAGAGCTCCTGTTTCCTCCTACGGTGAGCCACTTCACGTCTCCTTATACTGACCAGACCCCGCCCTATGGTACTGCTTTCAGAAACAGAACTATAAACTTCCAACTTTTCATATTTTTGCATTAATTATGCTGAACTATTTGATCCACTGTGCAATGAAAATGGAAAAAGAAAAAGGTTATTAATAACATATTTATTTTAAAGTGAAATGCATTTTTCAAACAGCTTTCTGAAAGCACTCATACAATGAAGTTTTATTTCGAACACAAAAATATAAGTCCACTCTTTCATTGACATTCATGCACAGGAAGAAAAAACCATTATGTTGAGGCTGGGATTAAGGCATTAAGGTGATTTCACTCTGAAATTTTTTTCATCCTATTTCATCTGGACAGGAAATCATTCTTATAGTTGTAGTGCTTGAATTATATAGGATAAAGCTCAGTGAGAAACATACACTCATCTTAGACAGAAGGTTTGCAAACAAACAATATCTTTTGCAAATTTCCCTTTATTTTAGAAGAAATCTATATACTGATCTTGTAGTTTTCAGTCTATATCTTATTAGGTTTTTCTCCCAATTCAAATATGGTAGATTAATGGCACTATAGGATTGATCACTCAAGGTTAAGGGTTGTGTGACTCTGAATGAACACAAAGTCATTACACATTTTGGAGCACTGGTAGCAAAGTCAAGTCACTGTTTTGATAGAAATTAAACTGGAATATTTTGGAATGAATAAGCAGTTACCCCCTCCATCCTTTCCTTGCCCTTTGTGAAAAACCAATCTATCTAGCTGGTTAGCTTATGAAAGAGAGAAATTATCAGTTTCAGATGAGGGATAGAATTCAGCAGCTGTTGGAATGGTGCATGCCAACTTTGTTAAATTATTTTCTTAGTAAAATTGCAGAGATAAAAAACATGTGGAAGTTAACATGGATTCAATTTTTACTATGCCATGACTGTCTGTTTTTGCTACCTGGATCTTTAGGAAAACCAAATTTTTTACCTGATCTGTCATAATTCTTCTAAAGTCTTTGATTCTATGAATTGCTCTGCTTTGTGAACAGTCATTTTGTCTGCCCTGATTAGTAAATCAGTAATATCCAGTTCCATTATATGAGAAAGAAAGTTTATTCATCTAGGCAAAGATGTTTGCTGAAATATTTTGTGTTTTTTTAAATAAGTTAAAATAAGTTCATAATGGCCCTAACAGAGTGAGTAATGCCATGTTGATGGACAAATTTAAGGTCAGTTATCAGCAAATGTTATTCCATATTCTTGAAATCTGTTAATGCAAAAAGATCTGCAGATATCCCATTGACCACTGATCACATTTCTACAAAGCACTGTGAGCTCACAGTCTATGAAAAAAGCCCAAAGCCCAGAAATTGTGCATCCCACAGGACAGACTAGCTTTGTAAAAGTTCCTCATAGTGTCCACTGATAATGTGTGATAAAGGCTGCCAGGAAGTTTTGTTATCTTGGTAATGAAATGTGGTGATTGCTGATGATATCACAAAGTGTATCAACTTGGCTAGCAACAATTTGGTAAATTATGGTTCCAAACACTGAGTTAAAAATAAGTTTTTGAATGGGAATATTATGCAGCTGTTGTCATAGTTTTATGGCTTCAAGATTTGGACAGATTACTATGTAAATGCCTCATTCATTTTCACCTATGCAGTTTTCAGCAAATTCCTGATGTCAAGTGGCAAAATAAATAGAACTGAAGCTGTACAGATTTGTAAAAGCTTTGACATTGACACTCTAATCATATCTCAGATGAGAAAACAATGTCATGGAGTTCATGTGCCTGAGGGAAGCATCCCATAGTTTTGATAGAAAGACAAAGATGCAGAACTGGGTGGTTGAAACACTGGGAAGATTATCTCAAGGATAATCTTAAAGTATGTGAAGTAAACATTGCAAAAAATAATCTTAAAGTATGTGAAGCAATCTTAGAGTATGTGAAGGAACAAGCTCATACACTGAGCTAAAAAGTCTTCAGTGTGGAGCAGCAGAAGAAAATAACACAATTTAAAAAATAAGATCTGAAAACCCACAATTCACAGATGCCTTCAGGCTGTCCCAGGTTTTGTTTGTGACACCATCCACAGGGTACTAAACCTTCCAACTGGTCTCACTCGCATCCTAAAATTCATGAGTGAACTTTGGAAGGCAGGTGCAGTTTCATGTGTTGATGACAAGGGAAAGTTTGTTCCCCTGCAATAGTACGAAATGGGATGTTCACAAGTCCCTATTGGATGACTCTTAACTCCTCCAGAGGGTTTATTGTCTGCTATTTCTCTATTGCCTGCTTGCTTTGACTATGAAAGTGGGAAAGGTCAGATTTACTCTTGAAGCAGAATTCACATTAGTGAACTTTAACGAGAGGATCTAAAGAAATTTTACTTGAGTATTGTGTTATTTGGGAGCTTTTCATATTTGAAGGCAGACCCAGAAATTTAATCTCTATAAGACTAATTATAAAACACATAACTACAGCACACTTTAATGCAACTTTTCTATAATTAGGAAAAATGAATTTCTGTCTTTTCATGCAATAGAAATGTTCAAGTGCCCTACAATGTAATTACAATTGGAAGTGCTCCTTAATCCTGAACCAGTGAGGAAAAGAAAAAAAAAAGAAATCAAAAGACATAAAGATTTCACCTTTCCTTGGATTTTTATCTCATATTAAATAAATTATAATTGCAGTTTAAATTATAAAAACTACATTCTAGTTTCAGTGCAGTACCACTGAAACTATTAAACTTATTCACGTTAAAACAGAGAACAATTTATTCAGCATAATCTGGTGCAAAGAAAAGCATCTTGTGACTTAAAGTGGTCATAGGAGTTTCCCCTCTGCCCGCAAGAAGCCTATAGTAGGACCTTACAGATATTTGAAAAAGTTAGATATATTAAATCCACCCATTTGAAGGTTAAATTAAGAGAATGAACTTCTTCAGGTTAAGTGATGCTATTAATGCTATGACTTCACACACAGTCTTCCTAAAGCATTAATGCGTGATCACTTAGTTACATATTGCTTTCATATCCCTTTAATTGCTACATCTGTTATATGCAGCAGAATTTGTAGAAAATGGAACATATACCTTTGAAATAATGCATAAATTTAATAAATAGATATCTTCTCTCCTGTGTCTAATCTTGAAAGCTTGAGGTGTGATATTTTGAGTTGTTTTTATTCTCCCTCAATCCCCCAGCATTTCAGGGCGACAGGGAATAAGGGGTGTGGTTGGTCCATCACATGCTGTTTCTGTCACTCCTTCCTCTTCAGGGGGAGGACTCCTCACACTAATCCCCTGCTCCAGGGGCCACTTCCATGTAGTGCAGTCCTCAGGAACAGACTCTTCCAGTGTGGGTCTTCTGTGAGGTCACAAGTCCTGCCTGCTAAGCTGCCCAGCCTGGGCCCGTCTCTGTGGGGCCACAAGTCATGCCAGGAGCCTCCACCAGTGTGGGGTTCCCATGGGATCAGACCTTCCTTCAGGCATCTGCCTGCTCTGGCACAGAGTCCTTCTCAGGTGCAGATGGATCTCTGCTCCGCCATGGATGTCCATGGGCTGCAGAGGGACACCGTTCCTCACCAGAGTCTTCATCTGGGGCTGAAGGGGAGGGGAGTCTCCACTCTGGCTCCTCCTCCCCCTCTTTTTTCACTGACCCTGGGGTCTGCAGGGCTGCTCCTCTTGCATTTTTTCACCCCTCTCTCCCAGCTGCTGCTGCCTAGTGGGTTTTTCTCCTTAAATCTGTCATCCCAGAGGCCCTATCACTGTTGCTGAGGGGTTAAAACTGGACAGTGGTGGGTGTTTCTTGGAGCTGGCTGGCATTGACTCCATCAGACATATGGGAACTTTTCACAGGTGTCACCTTTGTAGGCTCCCTGCCACCAAAACATTACCAAGAAAACCCAATACAAATTCTTGTTTTAGAACAGAGGAGGATGAGATTAAGTAGCCTAAAAGTCTGTACCTCTGACTAGGGTGAAGAAAGCCCTTAATTTGTTTTGAGTTATGTGTTTCTGATTTTTATAAGTAGGGATATCATGCAGTTGTTTTTTTTTTTTCATTCTGTTCTTTTTAGATAGAAGATATTTTTAAAGATTTGGAAGTTGACACTAACATAGAAGATAGCATACCTTGTTGTCTTTTGCTGATGTCTGAAAATAGACCTTCTTTAATCCGCCAACACACTAATCTTTTTTTTTAATTTTTTTTTTTAAATTTATTTTGGGGAGGGGGCATGACAACTGTTTAATCTTCAGCAGAGTAACATTCAGCAGATGGATTAGAATTCTTATCTTGCTAAAACCAGCAACATCAGAAATCAGCATATGAGTGAATTCCTGGACTAATATTTCAAAGCAGAACACAGTTTTCATAAGTTTATAAAAATGATCCTAACTCTTGAAGATGTATCTGTGAGATTATGGGGAAATTAATACAGTTCAGGCTTACATAAAGTCATGAGGGATGAAAATTTCAGCCCAGGCACTTCTGCAAATAGCCTTTTGCTTCCAAACTTTGACAGCCATAACTAGATTTCATTTTGAAAAACAGGCTGTTATATTTTTTTGCTTTCTTTTATTCTGCATCAGACACAATGAATTAAATGCAAATAACAAATTCTGCAATCATCAGGGTATTTTAGATAGAAGAGATACGTTTACATTTGCATGGGTAAATATCATCGCTTCTATACCAAATTTCCATTAAAATCCTAAAATATATTTTGTAGAAAAATTTAGCCCCCTTGCATGTAGGGTGCCCAGCTACTGAAAATACTTAATGGAATGAGAGTTCATATGTAGAAAAGTTGAGACACAAAAGCTCAGTAAGCACTCAGTGAATGTTCTTAGGTAAAATTGAGTCTGACTTTTGTCTGTTGTAGTTCCATGGATATAAAGCAAACTTTAACAATTTATACAGGATGAGAATACAATCCATGTGTTCATTACGCCTTTCTTCTACTGTAGAAACAACTAGGCACCCAACAGAGGTAAATCCATGTAGTTTCACTGAAATCTATAGAGATATGGTGATTTTAATAAGAAAAGATCTGGTTCTCATACCTCTCACAAATGAATGCTCTCTTTTTGTTGCTATTGTCTTCATTTATTTATGAAGTTCTTATATTTCAAATTTGCTTTTCTCTCTTTGTCTTTCTGCAGTAACAGTTTCAAAATGTGAGCATCTCCACCCTCTCTGTCTCCACTACAGCTCTGCTAAGGCTGCCAACTTCCAGTCTAGAGATTTCTTCCATTGCTTCCTGTGGACACTTTCCACCATTGCCGCAGAGCTGCTGGCAGGACTGCTGACTGTTCTGAGCATGACTGTATTGTAAACACAACATCAGATCTGTCATGAATTGCCTGGTGAGGCTTTCTACCTTTGTCAGGTGTAGCAGAGGACCCTCAGTCAAAGGAGTACATGGCAAAAAAACCTTTGAAGCCTTATTAGAATTTACAAACTACCACAAAGCCCTGCACTGAAACAGCAAAGATGTATTAAATCGCCAGAGACCTCCTAAGGCACTGATAGCTAGCCTGCAAGGTTGTATTGAAAAAAGTCTCAGTATTTTTGGGTTGGTTTGTGGAGCACCTCATATTTAAGGGTCTATTTGCAGCCATTTTCTTAACAGTCTACACTGCTCCATCTTTGGGACATGGAGTGGATGGAGAATATGCCAAAAGGCTGAAGAATTTATGCCTTTTGATTTTGCAACCAAAGGATCACTTTACTTTCTCTCGCAGGAACTCTTCACTCCAATGTCTAAGCTCTAGAGGAAAGGGACAGAGAAGGAATGGCTCTTCACAGGGTTTCTGCTGAGCTTCTCACTCATGTTCTCACTCCTTTGTGAAGGCACAGGCAGATCCTGACTGTGTGTGTGCTGATGTGGCAGAATTAGGTGTCTCTGAGGGTGAACTGCTGCTGCCTAGAGCAGAGACTTACAGTCAGTTCTGTAGTGAGAGAAACCAGCACATTTGAAAACCTGAACCCTAGCTGCTGACCCCTTCCAGGCTCTGTTGGCAGTGGTAAAGTAATGGGAGAAGAACTCGCCGTCTTGGACCTGGAAAGAGAAAAAACTGGACCCAGAGACATTTGAGACAGTCTCTGTCTTATTTTTGGACCTCATTGATAGAGATGACTCCATCCTACCAAAGCCCTCAGTCTTGATTTTGCTCTAATGATATTCCTCCTCTGTGTTTGTGTCGTTTGTAACATGATTCCCATGCTCTGAAGTTGCTGAAGGAGGTGCTCTACTGAAACTAATATTTTCTTCTTCTAAGTCTCAAAACACATTTTGCTGAAGAGGGTGCAGCTGCATAGAGAATTGAACTGAAAAGTTGTGTGCCATGGCTTATACAGTCTGCTGCACTGGTTAGAGAACAACAAACAATTTTTACGATTTTTACATTTGCCTCTGTCTCATCAATTTGCAATCTCAAGGGTATTAAATTTTAAAGGTGCAGAATGAGCAAAGAAAAATATTGATCAATATGACTAACTTTATTTTTTTTTCATCTTCTGTTTCTATGAATCTGTTCTCTGTGAACAGAAAATGAGGAATATATATTGCCATAAAAAGTACTGTTAACAAAAGCAACTGTCACAGCAGCATACAACTTGAGATCTTCCTAACCTTGTAAGTTTGCACAAGGTGTTGAGAATTTAGTTTTTTTTTTCTCATCTTGGAATATAAAGCTTGAGAGAGTGCTTCTGGTTCCATCTCCTAGGAGTGCCTGTGGCATGATAAAGATATATACACAGCAACTTTATGTGTATCAGAAGTAGAAATACCAGGAAGGTCTGCAAACACAGACCATTCTGGAACATTTTCCTACCACTAGCTGCTGAGCTTTTCATACAGATGGAGTCTGCCTTTGCTTTTATTAAATCCTACACAAAGCTCTCAGCAGACATGCAGTAGATTGTTTCCCTTAGTATGGAAATTCTTGCTTACCATAGGAAACCTCAACATTGAAATATTTGTTTGCAGTTAGACCAGGTATTTGAAGCTCTCTTTTATGCTATGGCATGTATTTATTTCAAACATCCTCAGGAAGTATCTGTATCTCTGGGATGTTTATCCTCAGCTAAAGCCTTACCTACAGGAAAGCTCTGAAGCAATCTTATCATAATTGCTGCATGAAGTGAGGTAGGTGGGTGTGTCCCTCTTAGTACAAGACAGATTTAAGCAGTGAACTGTTTATAAACCAACAGTTCTTCAGAGAGGGCAATTTCTCTCCTACAGGTATTTCAACAGTATTTCACATGGAAAAGGCCAAAATCTCAGGTTTTTGTCACAAATTAAGGATTGCAGATGCCTATAAGACAAACATAAGAGGCATACGAACTTGAGGGTCCTAGGCAGCGCGTTGACTGTGGTAGTAAAATCCAAAATAATGATTACATACATATCTATGCAATTTAAATGCCTAAATCTAACAGAGCAATAAAAGGATGTCATGGAAACTAGGCTGTAGTAGCTAAGCTGAAAGCAACAGACTGAACTAGAGGCTTATACATAGGCTCAAAAGGGCTTGGAAGATCCAATCATCCATCTGGTAGCTGTGAATGAGCATTTTACTTTAAGGTCAGTACTGTACCTCATACTGTACTCCATGCATCTTCTCTGATGTCTAGGTTGATGAGGAGTGCAACATCAGCAAATTCATAGGTGGTTCTAAACTCGAGAGAGATTTATTGACATAGAAAATCACTCCAGTTTGAAGGTGCCTCCATTAGCCTGAGGGTAGCTGACAGCAGAAAAGACAGAAAGACAGCATGCAGAAATGCAGAACTCAGCACCTGGAGCAGATAAGCCTGCCCTGTGTGGTGGTATAGATCCAGAGCAAGTGACTGAATGTCATTTACAACTTCATCACCTGGATATGCTGCCCTCATGGGACAGCTGATCACCCAGGTGCTCTGTCCTCATGATCCTCCCTATAGTCACACATTTTGCCTGTTGAGGGCTGGTGCAATTAGCCTAACTCATGCAGAAAGAGTACTGAGCTGATTCAACCAGCAATGCAGGGAGAAAAAATTATCCTTTTTTTTT
>WEIU01017922.1:10538-21360 GCA_013389925.1 Aegithalos caudatus
AGTGGGAACTGGAGGGCGCTGGGAGGTATTGGGGGGCAGGGGCAGAAAGGGAAGGAGGGAGGGGAACAGTGGGGACTGGGGCGCACTGGGAGACATTGAGGGGCTACTGGGTGTGGAGTCGGGGACGTGGGTACTGGGTGGCAGTGGTGGACTGGGAGATATGAGGGACCAGTGGGCAGTGGCAGGGCAGTGGTCAGTGTGGGAGGGAGGGGCAGTCGGTGGGCACTGTGAGCCAGTGGGTGCTGGGTGAGTCCTTGGGCACTGGGAAAGGAATGAGGCAGGGGAGGAGTGGGAACTGAAGGGCCCTGGAGGGCCCTGGGGGAGCAGTGGGGAGGTCGGACACTGGGGGACTGACCAGGGCAGGTAGCCCCCTGCTCAGGTGTGGCCAGCAGCAGAGAGGAGGTGCAGGCAGAGGCAGTGGGGCCAGGCCATGTTCCCTGTGTTACCCCAGCTGCTGTCCCTGTCCTCACAATGCCTGGCTCCCCAAGACCCTTGGGGGCATGGGAGTGCTTTGGGGGAATCCTGAACCTTGGGGTCCATCCCAGCTCTCCCTCTCCTTGCCATGTCCCCAGGTGGGTGACGTGGAGCCAGAGCTGGGCGCTGCCGACAGCTGGATCGGGGTGGTGCCTGTGGGCACCGAGGAGCCGGCCGAGGGCCCCCGGGGAGCCAAGGAGGAGTCCTTCACCACTGCCGTTGTCACCAAGGTGACCCTGTCCCCTCTGCCTGGCCTGAGGGCTGTCGTGGTGTTTGCAGGTCAAAAACCCACAGGGGTGTCACCTGGGGTGTCTCCTCTCCAGATCTGAGGGGTCCTGGTCTGTGCTTGGGGGTCTCTGACAGCTTCTGACCCCTTTTGGGTCCCTTGTGACCGTTCATCCTGGCAAAGAGTTGCTGAGTGCTTCCTGCAGCAGGACAGGAGCTCGTTGGTGACACAGCCCCTCTGTCCCTGCAGATGAAGCGAGCCCTGGTGCTGGGGGCCTCAGCACTGCTCATCCTGGCGCTGAACCAGAACGCCATCCGTGAGGTAGGACTGAGGTAGGACGGTGCCAGCGGTGGGGCAGGGCAGGGATTGTGCCCCGCTGATGGCTCTGCTTCCCTCCCGGTGCAGCTGGACGTGTCCCAGCTGCTCGCCAAGCCCGTCATCGTCATCCAGTCCTCGGACAATGTCACCAGGCTGCTGGGAGCGCTGCTGCGGTACGGGCTGGGCCCTGGGAGGGCTGGGCCCTGCCTGCTCCCTGCCTGCTCCCTGCCTGCTCCCTGCCTTGTCACTGCCTTGTCACTGCCTTGTCCCTCAGCAGGCTGTGACACCCAGGGACCACCCTGGGGTCTCTCACTCAGCCCATCATGTTTGCTGGGGTGGTGTTGTGCTATGCCAAGGCCAGCTGGGGCTGAGATGCATTTCCAGGGGAGATCTGGGTCAGATCCAGCCCTTCCCCAGGGCTGAAGTCCTTCCATGGCTTCCCAAGTGGTGGCAGGTGTGACAGTGGGGTGTCCCAGGTGTGACAGTGGCCTCAGCCAAGAGCTTTGGGACTTTCAGTAGAAGTTATCCAGACGGGTTGATTCTCGGGATGGCACCGGCATCCCCACAACCTCTGTGGGTGTTTGTTCTACCACCAGCAGCAGTGGGGCCCTGTCCATCTTCCTGACATATTGGGACATTGGGATTGCTGCCACAGTGTCCCACATGGGGAAACTGAGGCATGAGGTTGGGAGGAAGAGCCCTGTGCAGGGTCCTTGAGGGCTGGGCACAGCCGGAGAGGAAGTGTCTTTCTGTCACCTGTCCTGTGTTCCTCTGGTCCCCCTCAGTCACTGCCCATCCCTGTGGGGAGGGGGTACTCCCTGGCACTGGCGAGCTGTGCCTGGATCCTACTGTGTCCATGGAATTGACTCTTTTCTCTTTGCTCACAGTGGGCTCCGGGCTACGGCGAAGATCACGTACCAGGCAGTGCTGCTGGAGAACCTGGTATGTTTGTCTGTCATTTTCCTCTTTCTGCCAGTGGAAAAGCAGGGCATGACTGTGCCCAGCCAAACTTCCCTGATCCATGGGAAGCAGCTGCAGGGAGCAGGGAAGGGATCCAGTGGGAACAGGGCAGCTGGCAGCACTGTTCCTCCTCCCGTGGAGGAGGAGGGACACGTGTTCTCGCATTGCCGGACCCTGCCGTGGCCGTCAGCAATGCCGTGTCCTGCCTTGCAGGGAGTGACCCTCACGCTGTGGTCCAGCTGCGGCCTGTCCCGAGGGGGCCTCTACGGGGAGTGGCAGGGGGTGATCTGCCCCGGGGAGAGCAGCTCGCAGGTCCAGGTACGGCGCTGGGGCTGCGGCGGGGCCGGGAGCGGGGCCGGGCCCCTCCTGCCATCCCCACGGCACTGTCCCCACAGAAGTACCTGCAGCAGCTGTGGAACACCATCCTGCTGATCGCCCTGCTGCTCTGCACCGGCGTCATGGTGCAGGCCCAGCGCCAGTCGCGGCAGGACCTGTCGGAGCGGGACGCCGAGGTGGGAATGTGGCAATGTGGGAATGTGGCAATGTGGGAATGTCTCCGCTGTGCGCCGTGCCGGGGGTTGTGGGGTGGGCTCTGACCCTCGGCTCTGCCCCGCAGCTGGACCTGAAGCAGCACATCCGGCGGCGGCTGCTGGCGCTGAAAACCCGGCGCTACCATCCCAGGAAGGCGCCGCGGAGCCGGGCCTGCGAGATCGACAGCTGTGCTGTGTGCCTGGACCAGTTCCACAAGAGCCAGGTGGGACTGAGCCCACCCCGGGCCGCTGGGCAGGGCCTGGGCTGTGTCCCTGCCACCCAGCTGTGCTCATGTGTGCCCTCACTTCCCTGCTGGCAGTGGCTGCGGGTGCTGCCCTGCTCCCATGAGTTCCACCGGGACTGCGTGGATCCCTGGCTCCTGCTGCAGCAGACCTGCCCTCTCTGCAAGCGCAACATCCTGGGTGAGCACTGCCCCTGGCACCCAGCCGAGCTCCCGCTGACCCCGGCGTGAGGCTGGTGAGGACCTGGAGCCTGCCAGGCCCCCTGTGCCAAGGCTGTCTGTGCTCCTTTGCAGGGAACTGCTGCATGGACAGCTAGCTGGCCCGAGGACACACTCCAGGGACAGACCCATGGCCGCTCCAGGGACAGGGATGGGGGCAGGGGGTGCCCGGCCAGCGGCGCTTGCTGCCGGAGCAGGGTTGGTGTGGCTGTGCCTGTCACAGTGCCCAGACTTCGGAGAGGGAAGGACTCAGGGCTCTCCTGCCCGCTGTGAGTAGAGGGGTGGGGGGTCCAGATGGGCAGCGTTGGGGAGGGAAGATATGGGGCACCCATGGGTGTAACGGGGCGGGGGCTGGGGCAGGGAGAGCCCTGGTCCTGCTGTGCTCTTGCCCTGCTCAGAGCAATTTTTCTAAGACTTGGGTTTTTTGTCTTTTTGCTGGTGGCCGTGGCAGGGTAGGCAGAGCCTGGCTGCGGTGCCAGCCCCTCTGGGAGGTGGGTGACAGAGCTGGCAGGGCTGTGGGGTGACTCACGGCCTCACCACGGGCAGGGGTCGGACGCTTTATTTATAATAACTTATTAGAAAGGATGGCATGGGTTGGCTGCAGAGCCAGCACGGGGCTTGGCTCACCCAGCACGGTGACTGGGGACACGCACGTGTCCATCCCTATTAAACATGGAGCAAGGACTGGCTGTGTGCTTTGTGTGGGGCTTGCACGGGGCTCACAGTGCTGGGGAGGCAGCTCAGAGCTCAGGGCCAGCCTGCACTCGGAGGTTCCCAGCCCCTCTGGGTGCTCATGGAAGGGGGAATGACTTTTCCAGGTTGTGGCTGTGCTGGTGGGCTAGGGGCGGCTCGCACTACTCTCATCCCAGGCCAGCTCTGCTTTCCTCTTCCAAGTGTGGCCACATCCCATCTCCTCTTGGGAATGGTTCCTGGCAGGAGTTAGCACATGCTGTGCCCTGGCATCAGCCCAGGGCTCTTCTGGGGGCTCCAGCAGCAGCGTAACCATGGGTGACTGAGCTAGAGTGCCCAGGAGCGACCCAGGAGCAGCTCCTCAGGGAACCAGGCAGACCCCAGGCTTCCCAAGGGAATGCCCCTTCCCAATGCACAAAGAAGAGGTAATGAGGTCCCCTGGGCAGGGCAGATGGCTGCTGTGGAAGCCAGTTCCTGTTAGGAAATTCAGACTGATCCGTGTTTATTTGCGGCGAACCCTGGCGTGGTGTGAGGGGAGGCCAAGCCCCAGGCGTCGCACTGGGAGCGTTAGGCAGGGCTTGGCCTGGAGTGTGGGCTCTGCCCGGAGCTGCTTGGAGTGCTGGCTGCTGGGAGCTCCCTGCCAGGCCTTGTCAGTGCATCCCGGCATCCCTGGGCTGTCCCGGCTGCTTCCTCTGCTGAGCTGCCTGTGGGGGGGGGAGCAGTTAAAGAGGAGGAAGAGCAGGAACCACCCAGCCCCTTCCTCTGGGCTCCTGCTCACCCAGTGTCCTGCCTGCCGGCCTCCCTGTGGAGCTGGGACACCAGCTGGGCCTGTGGGATGAGCTGGGGAAGGAAAGAGGAGGTGAAATTTCCCCCCACCAGCTTCCACTCCAGTCATAACCCTCGGCCACCACAGCTGGTGACACAATGGCCACAGTGAGGGAGCTGGAACCAGCCCCAGGCACCTCAGGCACCACCAGTTAAACCACAGCGACCTCCCAGCAGCATGTGGAGCCTGGGCTTGGCCCTCCCGGGGTCCCCAGAGGATGTCTGGGGGCCACGGGGTGGTTTTGGGGTACACAGCACCCACCCCTGTGGCACCCAGCTCACCTTGAGCACGCCCTGCTCAGCTGCTGCCTTCACCTTGGCGAGCAGAGCCTGGAGCCGCGCGTTCTCCCGCTCCAGCACCTCGATCCGGATGGTGTTGGCCTGGAGCTGATTCTCCATGTCCTCCGTCAAGTTCCCGCTGCCTGCAAACAAAATCCAACAGAGCCCAGCCTGCTGCTGCTGCTGCCTGCCTGCTCAGAGGCGTGGGCACTCCCAAGGAAAGGAGCCTGGCCCGGGCAGGGAGCACTGGCACAGCCCGGGAAGTGGCAGCTGGGACTCCGTGGGCAAAGGAAGCTCTGCCATGTCCCAGTCCTGCTGTATATCCTGGCCCACACTGGGATGCACAGCACCCATGCAGGGAAGCACATTGGGATGGTCACAGCTTCACACAGGTTCTGAGCCCTTCCTGGGTATCAGTGGGACAAACGGAGTGTCTGGGGCCAGCAGGGTCCCCTGGAGACCCCAAGGCACAAACCCACTGTGCTGCCATCTGCTCTCTTACTCTCAAACTGCGTCTCAGTGGGGCTGTGGAGATCAGGGAAAAACACTAGGAGCCTTTCCCGCTCCCTCAGCTTCTGTGCCTGTTCCTCCAGCCGGGATGTGTTTGCCTGCAGCTCCTGGATGGATTGCTCCAGTGCCAGCTTCTCCTGCTGCAGCCTGTCCAGCAGCTCCTGCATGACACAGTGGAGAGGAAATGAAGTTTGCAAGAGTGAGGACTCAGCCCCTCATGGAAGGCTCCCACCCTTCCCTGATGATGTCCTGTGGCAGTGGGAAGTGGACAGTGACAATGTACAGGGTTTTAGCTGTGAGATCCCTGTGTGTGCTGGAAGCAGGAGCACCAACATGAAGCGTGGAGCATGTCCAGGTGTCCAAGAACAGAACACTGAAGATGTGGAAGCACCTCAAGATGTCCCTTCCTGCTGTTCCCCTCTGCCCTGACTCAACCAGAGACTTGTCTGGCACAGGGTGGAGATGGCTCTTCTCCAGGGAATCCCATGAGGACGTGGTCATGTGGCCATGTCACCCTAGGCCCCAGAGTGTCCCTCCTGGGAAAGCTGTGGCTGGCTGTGGGACAGGGCAGCGTGTGGCTCAGGCTGTGTCCCACACCTGGGTACCAGCCCTCACCTGCTGTGCCTGGAGCTGTTTCCCACTCTGCTCCTGGCTCTGCCGCAGCTGCTCCGCCAGCCGGGCCTTGTCCTCCTCAGCCTCTGCCAGGCTGGCCTGCAGCTCCTCACGCTCCTGGTCCAGGCTGTCCAGCTGCTGCAGCAGGGTCCTCTGCTTCACCTGCAGGGACTGTGCTGGGGGGCTGAGCCTGTGTGGGGCTGTGGCACCCATTCCCCACAGCCCTGGCAGCAGCTCAGCCGTTCCCACCGCTCCGGAGCCGGCCATACCTCCTCGTGCCGGATCGTGCTCTCCACACGGACCTTCTCCTTCTCCAGCTGCATGCTGGTGGCACTCAGCTCCCGCTCCAGGCTGTCCCTCTGGCCTGTGAGCACCTGCACCTTCTCCTCCAACTCCAGCACCTGGCTCCGGGCCACCATTGTGGTCATCATCTCCTCCAGCAAGGAGGTCTTGGAGAGCTCTGTGAAGGCACAGCCACCGTGGCCCAGGCTGGGCAGGGGAAAGAAACTGGAGAACCATGGAGGTGATGAGAGGGATGGGGGTGTTCAACCTGAGGAACAGAAGGCTCCAGAGAAAACCTTGAGAACCCTTTCCAATCCTAGAGGAGCTCCAAAGGAGCTGGAGAAGGACTTGGGACAAGGGCTGGAGGGACAGGACACAGGGAATGGCTTCCCAGTGCCAGAGGGCAGGGATGGATGGAATACTGGGAAGGAATTGTTCCCTGGCAGGGTGGGCAGGCCCTGGCCCAGGGTGCCCAGAGCAGCTGTGGCTGCCCCTGGATCCCTGACAGTGCCCAAGGCCAGGCTGGACATTGGGGCTTGGAGCAGCCTGGGACAGTGGGAGGTGTCTGGGACAGGGGGTGAAATGGGATGGGCTTTAATGTCCCTGCCCATCCAAACCAGTCCATGGCTCTGTGGTTTGGAGCACCCCAAGCCCTCCACTGGCCCTGGCAAAGGGAGGCAGATCCCCCCAAACCTCCAGCAGTGTCAGCCCACTCTGGCAGTGGGTGATGTTGGGGTGCTGCTGTGAAGGAGGCCCATCCTCTGCCCATCCTCTGCCCATCCCCAGCAGCTCTACAGCCCAGTCTGGGGGCTGCAGGGTGTGAAACACTGGAGAGGCCAGGCTGAGGGCAGGGATGTGTGAGCTGGGTGAGCCCCTGAGTGAGCCCCTTACCCAGCTCCTGCACAGCCGCCTGCTTCGCTGCCAGCTCCTCCTTCAGGGCCGAGAGTCTCTCCTCCAGCAGAGCAGCTCCTAGAGCAGCACAAAAACCCTCTCATTAATCAATTCCTAAAAAAAACCCTAAACCAAGGGGCAGCAAACAGCCACACTAAAGTGTTTTCATCCAGGGATTGTGTTGTGCTGCCAGGGAGGAGGCAGTGATAGGACACACAACCAGTTCCCACTGCCTGGGATTAGCCTCACAGCAGGGAAAATTCCCCAGCACCTATAAAAAGCTCTGCTGGTTGTGGTGGGACCAGAATTTGCCCATGAACTCTGTTCTCCTACAAATGCCCCCAGGCCTGGGAGGGGATGCTGGGAACAGCTCTGTACCTCTCCGGAGGTCGTCCTTGTCCTGCTCCAGCCTGGCCACAGCCTCGGAGTGTTCCTTGTCCTTGGCTTTCAGGCTCTGCTCAGCCTTCCTCTGCTGCTCTGCTTGGGCATCCTTTTCTGCCTGCAGCTTCCTGGAAAAGTCCTCAACCTGCTTCTGCAGCTTCTTGTTCTGTTTGCCTTTCTCTTCCAGCTCAGCCTTCAGGGGATTCAGCTGCTGCAGCAGCCCCTGGAGGTGTTTGTTGATCCGGGAGAGGTCCTTGCTCTGCTCCGAGGCCCAGTAGCTCATGTCCTTTGCAGAGAGGTTCCTTCTCCCTGTGCTGTCCTCCAGCACCTCCTGGAATTTGCTGAGTGCTGAGGGGATGTTCTGGCTCTGGCAGATGCTGGTGATGGCTCTGCCCACCTCGTGGAGGCTGGCCTGGGCACTGGAGCAGGTGTCACAGGAAGCCAGGGGTGGCCCTGGAGTCTGCGTGGAGACACTGTGGGTGCTCGGAGCCAGGCTGGGGCCAGCCCTGGGCTGGGAGCTGCCTGAGCTGCCCAGCACAGGGACACTTGGACATGGGCACGCAGAATTGGACTGGGAAGCCTCTGGGGCAGTTCCTGATTCCAAAGTACCCGGCAAGAAGTGTTCCAGGTGCTCCTTCTGGTATTTCTCAGCCTGGGGAGCAGAGGGTGGAGTGGATTGCTGTGTGGGGATCTACCACCTGCAATCCTCCTGAGGGAGACGGCACAGAGCAAAACCAGAGCCCAGATCAAAGTGGAAATGATCCATGAAAGCCCAAATCAGGTGTGGAGACAGGACAGCAATGCAGCCAAGGGGCAGTGACCCAGGGGAAGCCTCAGCAACAAAACCTACTCCCCAACTCCCCACCATCCCTTCCTTCCCACCCCCTGCACTACCTCCTGGTTTTGCCACATGGATTGTGGTGAGACTTTTCCTTGAGAAAGATAATTTTGAGGAAAATAAAATGCAGGAGAAGTCGTTTTTACTACCACTTATTTCACTGTCTTGCGGCAGCTCAGATCCACAGTGGGATCAGCAGAGCTGCAGCATTTTGGCAGAAGGAGAACATTTTCCAAGCTCTAGAGGCAGCCCAGCTCACTCATCCTGAGATCCTGGAGCAGGATGGATGCAGTGGCACTGCTGGGAGGGGCTGGGAGGGGACGGATGGTGACACAGGGGCCAGCACTCAAAGGGTGCACGCACATCTGGCGTGGCCACAGGGTGTCCAGAGGGACCGCGATCCAAACCCCGCGGGGAGGGCAGTGACTCAGCTCACGGGACGTCCCCAAATGTCCCACCTGGTCCCGGAGCTGCTGGCAGAAGGCCCCGAGTTTCAGCATGGTGCTCCAGAAGGTCCTGGCCGTGAGCCCCGCGGACATGCAGGGCCCCCGGCCCCGCGCCGGCGGCACCGCCCGCCCGCTCAGCACCGCCTCCGCGTACCCGGTGAAGCTCTGCAGCAGCAGCAGCAGCCTGTCCCCACGGGAAAACACGCCTTGGAGCATCGGCAGCTGGGAATTGGAGCTGAGGCAGGGATGGACGGCCCCCTCCCACCAGCCAGACAAAGCCGGTGTGATGCGGGAGGGTGGGATTGGTGCTCCCGGGGCTCTCCAGGCATGGATCACTTCATGGAGCAGCCAAGAGGCTGTGGTTAAGCTCCCCTCAAAGATTTGGGGTACCCGTGCTGCAAGTCCTGACTTTTAGGGCTAACAGCTCACTGGGAATGGATTAACTTTTAAACCAGGGGTGTATTTATTTCATCCAGACTGCAAAAGGGGCTTTGGCCTCCCAGGGCTGTGGATGCAGCTGTGCCCGAGTGTTTCCAAGGTTTTGGGAGGCAGTGTAACAAGCCTGTCCCATCTGCTCCACCTCAGCTCCTGGGTGGAGCATGTCTGCCTCTGCTTCTCCATGGCCAGTTTGTGCTGGGAACTCTAAGCAGGGAAAGGAGCTGGGTTTTAAAGCTCAGCAGGGCATGAGGCCGAGGTGCTGGCACTGCTCACCATGGAAAAATACATGGGGAACAAAGCATCCAAAAGACTTAATAAAATTATGGGATATCCTGAACTGGAAGGGACTCAGGGATCATCCAGTCCAAGTCCTGGCCCTGCACAGACACCCCAAGAATCCCATCCTGTGCCTGAGAGCATTGTCCAAAGGCTGCTGGAGCTCTGGCAGCCCTGGCCCGTGATGTGGCACTTGGTGCCACGGTTTCATTGATAAGGTGCTGTTATGCCATAGTTTGGACTTGATACTCTCCAAGGTCTTTTCCAATCCAGCTGATTCTGTGATTATTCCCTGGGGAACCTGTTCAGTGCCAGAGCACCCTCTGGGGGAAGGACATTTTCCTGATATCCAGCCTAAACTTCCCTGGCACAATTCCAGCCTTTCCTTTGAATCCCATCCCTGGTCACAGACATCAGAGCTGTCCCCCGGGAGGAGCTGCAGCCCCGGTGAGGTCTGACCTCCGTGTTCTCTGGTGCAGCTGAACACACCCAAGAGCTCCCACCCTCTGCCCTTCACCNAAGTCCTGGCCCTGCACAGACACCCCAAGAATCCCATCCTGTGCCTGAGAGCATTGTCCAAAGGCTGCTGGAGCTCTGGCAGCCCTGGCCCGTGATGTGGCACTTGGTGCCACGGTTTCATTGATAAGGTGCTGTTATGCCATAGTTTGGACTTGATACTCTCCAAGGTCTTTTCCAATCCAGCTGATTCTGTGATTATTCCCTGGGGAACCTGTTCAGTGCCAGAGCACCCTCTGGGGGAAGGACATTTTCCTGATATCCAGCCTAAACTTCCCTGGCACAATTCCAGCCTTTCCTTTGAATCCCATCCCTGGTCACAGACATCAGAGCTGTCCCCCGGGAGGAGCTGCAGCCCCGGTGAGGTCTGACCTCCGTGTTCTCTGGTGCAGCTGAACACACCCAAGAGCTCCCACCCTCTGCCCTTCACCACCCTCTCAGCCCTCATTTGGACACTCTGTAACAGCTTTAAGTTCTTTCTGTGCTGAAGTGGCCAAAGCCTTCACCAGGACTCGGATAAGCTCAGCCCATCGGACACACAGCTCCCCTTGCCCGGTGCCTCTCACCTGTCTATGAGCAGCTCCAGCAGCACCACGTGTGCGTGCTGGCTGAACTCGGGCTCGCTGTCGCTGTGCCTGTAGCGCTGCAGCAGCGCCGGCATGTCCAGCTCGCAGGACACCTTGTCGGGGAACTTCCAGGAGGGGAAGCGCACGGCGCCGGCCCGGGAGCCCACGTCGGCGATGGCGGCCTGCAGGTCCCGCAGGTCGGCCCGCAGGCTCTCCATGCAGCCGCGGTGGCCCAGGAGGTGCGCCATGGAGCGGGGTGGGACGGGCCGGGGGGACACGGCCTGGGAACAACGGGGCCAGGGA
>WEIU01017922.1:72388-98575 GCA_013389925.1 Aegithalos caudatus
TGCGTCCCCGCCGCTTGGACCGTCCCAAGAGGGGCTGACAGCACCGGCGGAGCCGGGAGTGGCGGTCGGGTCGGTGCCTGAGAGATCCCCGGAGGAGCATCCCCCCTTCCCCTCCGTGCACCCAAGCTGGGGTCGGAGCCACGGGTGCCCACGGCAGAGCCCCTTCCCCATCGAGGGGGTCCCCCCAAGGCTCGGCACTGGCCAGACGCCTTTGGCCGGTGACGATCTCCCCCAGCAGGTCCCCAGGCCGGGTCCCCGAAGACGGGAACATCGCATCCCGAGGGCCGGCTGGAGGCTCCACCGCGGGCTGGCCGCCGGCCCGAGCACGGAAAGCAGAGCCGAGCCCATCTGAAACGCATTCGGGCACTGTTGCTGCAATAGCAGATGCCCCTGCGGGTCGCCGGCCACATCACAGCCCGGCGGAGCGGGAACCGCACGTTCACATGGGAAGAAACAGTGCTTGTCCCAAACGGCTCAAACTCCTAATTGGGGATCAACCGTGACAAATAAACAAGACAATGGGCTGGAGGCGGGACGAACGCAACCTCTGTCGCAGGACCCGGCTCCGAGAGCCGCCCCCGTGCCCAGCAGGGGACCTGGCACAGGCTCGCAGGAGCCAGGGGGAGGGCAGGGGCCGGGATCCGGACCCCCCGGCAGAGCCACTCTGTGTGACACCGCTGGAGCACGGGGCTGGCTCGGCAGCGGGATGACACATCCCCAGCGGTCCCCCGAGACCCTTGTCGGCAGCTTTGCTCAGCAAGTGTTTAGTCTCATGGCGAGCGAGCTTTGGAGCGGGGTCAACTCCAGTCCTGTGGAACTACTGGAGAGGCCTCTCCTGCCTGCACCCCAGCTCGGGGCTGGCTGGGGAACCCCCGCACGGGGCTTAGGGACCCTTCTCCCTCGAGGAGGGGATGCTTTGGGCTGCCTTGGATGGACGGGGGGGGCAGCCCCGGGGATCTGACAGCGGGGTTATCTCGGCACAGCTATCGCCCTCCAACAGAGACCGGGGCACTTCCGCAGCCCCGGCTGCGCTTGGCACTGATGGGGGAGCCTCGATAAAAGTGCTCAGTGCCCTGGCCAGACCCTCAGCGTGCAGAGCACCTGGTCATCAGTGTCCAAAAGAGTGTGAACATCCCAGCTCTTCCACCCCTGCTCTGCTCCGGTCTCATGGGATGTGGAATCTGCCTTGAAAACTGAGCCCAAAGCCAAAAATTCAGCAGGACCTGTGAGGTTGGAGCTGTTTGAGACACATCTGCTTAACAAGGTGTTTCAGATGGCCTGAACCTACATAATTTCTTGCCCTGAGGGGAAAATCAGGGCTCAAAGGAAAGATGTCACCTTAAGGAAAGGGAGAGAGCACTTTGAGATGAGGCAGAGATCTGGCGAGGGTGAAGGGATGGGAAGAAAAGTGTTTGGAAGCAAATCCTAAGCAGGCTCCCAGAAGAGCAGGTAACACTGGGAGAGACCTTCTGGATAGCAGGGATGGTGGGGAAGGACCAGCCCTGGGACTAAGCAGGAGCTGTGGCAGGTCCCCAGGGTCTCTGGAGCCAGGGCTGCAGGGAGTGCACACACCACAGTGCCCCTCCTGCTGCTGCAGTTGGTGGCCTGCAGCCCTGTGGGGCACAGGGGGCTTTGCCACCCTTGGCTGCACAGCAGCACAGCTCTGGGGGAAGATGAGCTCCTGCTGTCCCTTTTCCCATTAAGACTAATTCAAAAGGAGTGGAGATTCCTGGAGAAACAGAGAGAAGCAGAGGTTAGTGTTGATATTAAGGGGAAATGGACAGCAGCCCTGACTGAGACTGATGGGTCTGTCCCTGCTCTGCTGTCCCCACACTCTCTGGTCCCAGGGAACAGCAGCATTTCCAGCTCAGTGGCACCACAGGGGAAGAGGGGGACACTCCCAGTTAAAACTGGAGATGTCCCACCCTTTATTTCCCTGTTCAGGGCTTTACCCAACACCAACATGACCCCTCTGCTGAGGGACTCCCAGCCCATGCCCACAGCAAGGCAGGGATTGAGCCTCGGGTGTCCCACCGAACTTGGCCGCACCTCCCTCACATGGCTGAGCTCACCACAAGGATGCCAAGCTTCCCCCCTGGCTTTCACTGTATCTGGGACAGGTTTTAGAGCCACAGGAGTTTGACATGTTAATTTATTACAACAGAATGAAGAGCTACCCAGCCTGGGTCACGCTCCCCTCTTGTTTCCCAAGAAGACAAGGTGTGCGTGCAATCCCGCCGGGCGAGCGTGTGTGCACCTGTGGCTGCCAACCAAATTTGACTAAGGGCCCGAGGCTCTGCTCCAGAGATAGGAAGTTCCTACACGTCTTGTGAAGACAGGAGTGGGAGAGGAGCAAGCTCCAAACGAGGCCCCATGGCAGCAGCACAAACCCAGCCCTTAAAAGCCACTGGAGATTCTCCTCCTCTGCAGCTGGGCACTGAGGCACAAACCTGCTCCTAAAAAGATTTCTCCCAGCTTTTTTCCCAGCCTGGCATTTCCCACATGGGTTGTTGGGGCAGGAAGGACAGTAATGGGTGGGAGAAGTCTGTCTGTCCCAGCTTTTTTCCCAGCCTGGCATTTCCCACATGGGCACTGCTGTTGGGGCAGGAAGGACAGTAGTGGGTGGGCGAAGTCTGTCTCTTCCTGGCAGCTCTGGTGAGATGCCTGCCAGGTGATGGGATGGGGTTTTCCATGCGGAAGCTGTGGTCACCCCACCTTAGTGTTGCCAAATTGTGCTGGTAAACACCCCACCTTGGTGCTACTGTGCATCACCCTGCTGTGGGCCAGCACTGGCTCTCTGAGGTGCTCATCACCCTGGGCTCGCAGGTCACCCCAACACCTTTGGTCCTATCACCCCAGCACCACTGGTCACCATTACCCTGACCCACTGGTCCACATCATCCCAGCATCCTCCACGTCAGTCCCCACCACCCCAGTACCATCAGTTCCCATCATCCCAACAGGACCAGTCCCCATCACCCCAGCACCACCAGACTCCAGGGCACCAGGAGCTGCAGCCCCTCAGGATTTACCAATCCCTAGGGACAAAGTGAAAGGCTCTCTCCTTTCCTAACCCTGTAATTAATATTAAAGCTTCCTTTGCCCCCTCCAGCACTCCCGGGCAGAGGGGCCCAGCCCGGCTCCCGGTGCCGGCGGGGAGAGCTTCGCAGCCCCGACCCCGGGCGCATCCACATCCTCGCATGCTCGCCTTGCAGCCAAGCCCGGGAGGAAACAAGCCCCAGCTGTGCCTCTTCACAGCTACTGTGACCGGGCTCTTCCCCCAGAAGGTCTCGGCCGAGCAGCGGGAGGGACCTGCCCCACCGCTCCGGAGCCGGGGCAGAACGAGCTGCACTCCATGGGCTGGAGGTGCAGGGCGCAGCTCCTCGCTCCTAGCGCGGCAGCCCCGTCCTGCCACACCACGGCCTGTGAAAAGCCGGGATAAAACAGGTCCCATCCCGCGTTCCCGGGGCTGGTTCCGCACAGGGCTGTGTTTACATGTCCCCGTGCCGGCCCACATCTGTGTTTATGTGTGTGTTTCCGTACGGGTGCGTGTGGCTCCGTGTGTGTGGCGGGGTTTCTGGGTGTGTACGGGTGTCTCTTCGCGTCGGGCTCTCAGTTAACCTCTTAGAAAATGAAAACAAGCCTGGAAGCCTGGCAGCTGTTCCCGAGCCCCGCTCCAGCGCCGCTTCCAGACAGACGGTAACCGCAGGTCTGATGACCGAGCACACACAGGCTTCCCTTCGGGCCTTCTTAATTGCACCGTCAGATATTCTGAAACAAAGGAAATTAGAGACTAAACTGATAGCAATAAATATGTCACAGGAGCAACGGGAGGCAGGCAGCTCCCCGGGCGGCTGGGAACTGGCAGCAGGGAGGGAGAAGAGGATCGGGAGCTGCTGGAGCCGTGAGCAGGAGCCCAGGCTTGGTCAGGGCTCTGCCGAAAGTTGGGTGGGCATTGGCAACGCTGCTGACCCCGGGAGAGGCCTGGGAACGCTCCAGCACAGACGGGCTGGATGGCCACGTTGGATTTCTCATGGAAACTTGCGTAGGATCTTGCCAGGTCCCAGGGTTTTTTTTCTTTTTCCCTTTTCTTTGCCCAGATTTTCTCTCAGCGGCTCCTCTGATTCCCTCCAGCTGCCTGCACGCGAGCAGTGCAGCAAACGCCTGGAGAGAGGTGGGAGGAGGGATGCCACCCTCTCCCAGTGGGCACATGGCTGGTGGCATCTGGCCAGAGGGCACTGATGGGCACAGATCTGTTTGCCTGCAAAGGTGTCAGCACCAGTTTAGGGGCTGAGCTGGATGGGGACCACCAAAATTGTGCTCTACGATGGGATGGGAGAGCACTGGGAAGCCGAGCTGGTGCAGGCAGGCTTCAGAGCAGGGATGAGCAGGATCTGGCAGCAACTTTGGCAGTGGCTGGCACAGCATTGGTACCACTCTTCTGCCAGCTGCCAGCTCATGGGATGAGGTGATCGCTCTGAGAAAGCCCTGACCCAACACGGACAACAGCCTGGCAGAGGGGCTGGAAAAGCCCAGAGCCTGCTGAGCCTGAAAAGGTGGAGTGGGAGGTGCGGGGGATGTGCTGGAGCAGGGCAGAGCAAATCTGCTGTCTCCCACTGGAGGGTGGGACAAGACACTCGGGGTTTTGACCACAGTGAGAGACATTCAGGAGAGATTTTCCTGATTTTCCAGGATCTCTGCCTTTGGAAGAGCCCCCACAAGAGACAGGACAGGGATCCTGCCACGCGGGAGCTGCTCACCGCTGCACCTCCATGCTTCACTCCCCAGTTCCAGACTTTTTCCCAGCTTCAGCTTCCCAGCTGGGATGTGCAAGCAGCTCGGTTGAGAGAAGATGGAAGCAAGAGTGGCTCGGACACGGCAGGATGAGGGGTTGAATTCAGGCAGCAGAAAGGCTTTGCTGGGCTAAATCCCCTCTGGAGCCAGGAGGTTTTTTGGCGTCCTCACAGCGGTGTCCGGCCTATTGTGGGAAAGCACTGAGTGCCGATCCCAGCGCTGGAGGCAGTGTCACACAGCTCACGGGGAGTGCTGCGGAACCAAGGCACTTTTGGCTGAAAAACATCTTTCCATAACCACGGGGGAGGAGAGAGCCAGCTGGGCAGAAAACACAGGCAGGGCAGTTCCCTAGAAATATCCAAACACCTCTAAAAAATAACCTGAGGTAGCAACTCTCCCCAGCCCCGTGGCTGGATTCATCCCGTTTATATCTCCCAAATCCCCTGGCTCTCCCAACTCTGCTATTCCACTCTTCTGGCGTAATGCTTGCCAAATTCCTTGGGCGCTGATCCAGAAGGCGGCTGGGTGTCCCTGCGGCACTTTTTGCTGATGGGCGCTTTGCTGGGGCAGCTTCCCTACCCGGGAGCCGGAGGGGAAGGAAGCGCGGCCGGCGGGGCTGGCGGTGACCCGAGGCGCTGCCAGCAGTGTCCCGACGTGTGGCTGCCATTTCCTCTGCTCGGAATCGCGGAGCCGCTGCCCCGGGGCGCTGCAGGCAGCTGGCAGGGAGGGACAGGCCAGGCCGCTCCATGCCAGCCTGAAATCCTGGCCGCTGGCCACCTGTCATTCCCGCCGGGATGCGTTTGGTGCCAGAGGCAGGCGCGGCCCCGCGGGGTGAGCCCGCAGCTCCCGATGCCGCGTGCTGGGAGAGAGCCAGACCTGCCCACCAGCTGGTGCTGGCACAGGGAAACTTCAGGTGCTCAGCCTGTTCTGGAGCCCAGGAATTTGCTCCAAGCACGGGGCAGCCCCGAGGAGCAGGGCAGGAGGGAGGCACTGTGTGGAATCCTGAAGTTTGCTGGAGCTTGAGCACCTCTCAGTCCCAACTGCAGCTGCTTTTGGGTCCATACTGGGATCAGTGTTATTGAATATCTGCATTAGTTATGTGGAGGGAGGGATGCAGGGCACCCTCAGCAGGTTTGCAGATGACACCAAGCTGAGTGACACACGCAAAGGACAGGGCCATCCAGAGGGACATGGGCAAGCTCAAGCAGTGGATCCATGGGAATCTCATGTGGTTTAACAGGGCCAAGTGCTGCTGCTGCACCTGGGCTGGGGCAACCCCCGGGATCAATTCAGGCTGGGGATGAAGGGATCAAGAGCAGCTCTGAGGAGGACTTTGGGGTGCTGGTGGGTGAGGGCTGGCCATGCCCTGGCCATGTGCACTGGGATCCAGAAATCCCCCATGCCCTGGGCTGAGCCCCCAGTGTGGGCAGCAGGGGAGAGGGAATTCTGCCCCTCTCCCCCACTCAGGTGCGACCCCACCTGCAGAGCTGCCCCAGCCCTGGGCCCAGCACAGGAAGGACCTGGAGCTGCTGGAGCCTGCCCAGAGGAGGCCACAGAGATGCTGCAAGGGCTGGAGGAAAGGATGAGAGAATTGAGATTTTTCATTCTGGAAAAGAGAAAACTTTGGGTTGACCTAATTGTGGCCTTGCAGCTCCTGAACCTACAAGAAAGACTTTTACAAGGATGACAGGACAAGGGGGAATGGCTTCATTCCCCAGTGCCAGAGGGCAGGGCTGGATGGGATACTGGGAAGGAATTGTTCCCTGGGAGGGTGGGCAGGCCCTGGCACAGGGTGCCCAGAGCAGCTGTGGCTGCCCCTGGATCCCTGGCAGTGTCCAAGGCCAGATTGGAAGAGGTTTGGAGCAGCCTGGGACAGTGGGAGGTGTCCCTGCCCATGGCAGGGAGTGGAATGGGATGGATGGGCTTTAATGTCCCTTTCAACCCAAACTATTCTGTGATCCTATGGAAAGAGCAGAGGAATTTGATGCTGCCCACCCTCAAGGCAGGAGACAGCCGAGTCCCTGGATCCATGAGGATCTTTCCCACCTATGGGAAGAGGATGGAGAAAGGCCAAGGCAGCTTCTCTTTGAGTGTCAATGGGAAAGCACCAGGAATCAGAGCACCTTGGGCAAGGGGAAAGCCAAGGTCCTCCCCCACCTCTGTTCATTCATGTCCAGGGCTGAGACATCCCGACATTCCAGGGAAATCACTTCATTGTCTGTCCCATCACGGAGCAGACTGTGGCCCTGCAGTCCCACGCAGCCCGGCTGCTCCCATATCCCCCTCCTTCTTCCCCAGGTGAGTCTCTGAGAAGGAACTTCCCACCAAGAACAGACTTGCCTTGCTCCTAGCAAAGGGAATCTGCACCCTGGCTTGGCATAGGAATTCACTTTACTCAGAAGGGATCCAGCTTTCCCCGTAAGCTCCTGCCTGGTGAGGGGCAGCTGCCGTGCCTGGCCTCTTCTTCCTCCCGGCCCACGCAGGTGGGGGAGTGCCTGGCACAGAGCTCCTGCTTTCCTGAGCAAAGGAATGTTCCTTGGCTGCAGGAGCAGCAGCAGGAGAGCAGGTGGGCTCCCAGGAATGAAGCGTTTTTCCCTTCTGCCTTGGCTTGAGGAGGCCAGCGCTGCCCTCGCTGTGTCCTGGAAGCAGAGGCTGGGGAATTTTTATCACCCTCCTTCACTTGTTGTCTTCTTCAGAAAATACCACAGATAAGGTTCAAAAACCAGTCCCCCATTTCAGTGTGGCTCCTGAGTGTCCTCACACAAATTCTCCTGAGTTAGTTTTTTCAGCAGGAAAACAAGTCTCAGAGGAACCAGAAATAGACAGCAAAACCACCTGTACATGACCTAAACTTCCATGATTCCCATCTCATTCCATCTTTGCTCTACTGTCATACACCAAACCATCTTCTCTCACACCCCACCCTGGGTGAGCCTGCCCAAGGCAGGCTGTGCTCACCCCAGGAGTCCATACACAGCTCCCAGGAATGCTGCACACACCACAGGATTCATGGGGATCAGTGCTAATCTCCAGACTCACTAAACCCAAAGAAAGTGACCCTTTGTTTCTCAAAAAAACTGCAGAAATACCGAAATCAGCAAAATCCTCGTCCTTCCTGCACCAGTAAGTGATGGCTAAACATTCTTCTAGATCAAAGGCAGACAGGAATGGCCGGATCAGACCTAAAGCCCATCCAGCCCATCTCTGCCTCCAGCAGTAACTCCCAACAGATGCTCCAGAGGAAGGTGCAAGGCCTCCTCAGTGCACAGACACAAAACAACGTGACTGAGCAGGATTTCTGTGCCCCACGAGGGCACAGGAGCAAGTCCAGTGGCTTTGCTGGTCAAGACCAGGGGGATGCAGGTGGAATCCACAGCAGCTCATTCAAAGACCAGTGTGACGGGGGAGATGTCCCCCTGCAGATAACGGAGAGAGAGATGAAAGGCTTCCTTCAGTGATCCAAAAGGAGAGTTCGTCTCCCCTCTAAATCGCCCTGGGAAAGAGCAGATCTCTCCTCATCGACCAAATAAGGAGTTTAAGGCCATTTGCCTTCAGCCAGAGCTGTGAAACACATCAAACTGGAGTGGGTGCACCAACAGAAAGGGTTTCAGCTTCAGCAACGTCCCTCCAAATGCACCTCTCTTTGATGCCTCCCTGAAATACCAAATGTCACCACTAAGGTGTAGATCACAGGAGAAAGTGAGATGGCCCCCAGCAGAGCACTGAATTTAGGGAAAATTAATTTCCCAAAGCCTTGCTTCACAAGTCTCCCATAATATTCCAGACTAATAAGGGAAATTCCTCACAGAAATCTACCCAACATCAGAAACTGCAGAGAAGCATATGTTGAGAACACCTTGTAGAACTGAGCTCTGTCAAATCACTCCTGACTGGCAGAGTTGTGATCTCAGGAGAGTCACTTCCACTTGGAATTTCAGCTTCTCCTCTTTATAGTGGGCATAAAGACCATAGATCGTAGAATAACTAAGGTTGGAAGGGACCTTAAAACTCATCCTGTTTCACCCCTGCCATGGGCAGGAACACCTTCCACTATCCCAGGTTGCTCCAAAACCCATCCAACCTGGCTTTGCACACTGCCAGGGATCCAGGGGCAGCCACAGCTGCTCTGGGCACCCTGTGCCAGGTCCTGCCCACTCTCCCAGGGAACAATTCCTTCCCAAAATCCCATCCATCCCTGCCCTCTGGCAGTGGAAAGCCATTCCGTGTCCTGTCCCTCCCTACATGAGATGTTCAACCTCCTTTACAAAGCACCTCGTGACCTGTGGATGCAATAGGTGCTGATACATTAATGGAATTACTGATGGAGAGCAGAGGAAATAGCAGCTGAAAACCCCAAGCCTGCCCACGGGACAGCATTTCCTGCCACAGTGATGCACACAGGGCTGGTGGTGACAGCAGCAGAGCCCCTGTGATGTAACACATCCAACATCCCGGAGTTCCCGGCAGCTCCGTGCCATCCCGGCAGGTCTGAACAGGAGCCAGGGTGCACGGGTCCCACACGGCGTCCTCAGCCCGGCAGCGTGAGCCACCAGGCGCTGGTGGAGTGGCTTCAAAGGTGTCCTGACATCAGCCAAGCCACGGCACGGCCGCAGGTCCGGCCAGGCCCGAGCCCCGAGCTCCTCCTGGAGCGATTATCCAAGCACTTGAGTCACGGAGCCTCGCTGACCGTCACTGAGCGCTGCCTTTGTCCGGCGTGGAAGGATGCCCAGGAGGACCGATCTGACTCTCACATCTCGCTCTCCTTCCCAACAGAGCTCCTTACACAGCACGCTCTGTTGCTGGGCTATAGGGAATTTTTGTCCTGGTTTTCTTGACGTGATCCTTTTCAGACAGAAAACCCTGACTCATGAAGCCGTGACGTTGAATGTGCTGCTGTGTAAGGCCTGACACAATGAGACACTTGGCACCCGCTCGCTCCCAGTCCAGCCAAGGGGAATATATGCATTTTTAAGAACTGAATATCCTAATTTTTTACTTTTAAGGAATAGGGAAGCCTTAGCAATGCTGTAGCAACGAGGGTCACCCAAACACAGTCAATGTCTCCCACTGGAGAGTTAAAGAAGCGAAATGAAAAAATAATGGTTTTCCCTTTTCTTTTGCAATCAGTGGCCAAATATGCTGCTGCTCTTCCGGAATGAGCAGCTGCCAATTCCAGAGGAGAAAATCTCTTGTAGCCAAGTAGCTCAGCTCTCACATTTTCTCCAAGAGCCTGGGAAAAAGGAAAGGCGGCCAGCCAGTCGGCTAAATAATTTTTGGAAATAAGTAGGTAATGGCCCTCCAACACACCACTGCCATGGCAAGTTTACTTGCAGGCTGACGTCTTTCTTTAAAGCAGAAAATTGACACATCCATGTCAAATCCTTAGATCTCCTCTACAGAAACACTGTGAGTTGATTGTGGGTCAGATTTCCAAGTCACCAAAAGCCTTAAAGCACAAAAAGCTTCCCCAAAATTAACACATGCAGCAAAGTATATTTGGATGAGCCCATCTGGCCTTAGCTAAATGGTACTGGAAGTTGGGTTTTATTTTTTTTGGATATTCCTGCTCCAAGGCTTCCAGTTAAACTCTCTGCGTAGCTCTTTGAAAATAGAAAGAACACAGTGTCAGGCAACTGGCTTGATTCCTTTTTTTATTTCAGTGTAATTCTAGTGCTTCGGCAGGGAAACCAGGTAACAACCAACAGGAATGGGAAATATTTGAATGTACAGGCAACTCCACTATGCCTGGATGTCCTGCTTGCCAGCATCTCCCAGGTGCTGAAGCATGCACTGATTTGCCATGGAATAGCACCAAATTGTTTCAGGGAGTTTCTGTGCTGTGCTACAGGCTCTGGCTCCTCTTGAGCTTGGTCAACGTGGAGGTTTGTGCCAAGACAAGAGGTCCTTGGGGTGCCTGCCCCATGGATAATTCCCCTTCCACCCTGGTCAGCTGTTGGCAATGGGGGGAGCAGGGTCAGGGAAAGGTTCTGGATGAAAACTAACCCAACCCATGGGAAGCTGATCCAAACTTTCAGGAGAACACACAGATTGTAACTACCTGTGCAGCCCCTTCCTAGCCCATTGTTTAGGGGACACAGCTGGGAGGCACCAGAGCCCTGCTGATGTGGGACTGTGTTCCAGGAGGAATGAACAACAGCAAGTGATTGCCTTCAGTGGATAAGATCCAGTCTTCAGTTAATGGCAGGGAAGATACTGGGACTGGAAGATGGGGATTAATTTCCACAGTGAAACCCCACCTGCAGAGCTGTCTCCAGCTCAGAAGTCCCAGCACAAGGAGAACATGGAGCTGCTGGGGAGAGTCCAGAGAGGAAACCATGGAGCTGCTCCCAGGGCTGGAGCCCCTCTGTTCTGGAGCCAGGCTGGGAGAGCTGGGGGTGCTCCCCTGGAGAGGAGAAGGCTCCAGGGAGAGCTCAGAGCCCCTGGCAGGGCCTAAAGGGGCTCCAGGAGAGCTGGAGAGGGACTGGGGACAAGGCATGGAGGGACAGGACACAGGGAATGGCTTCCCAGTGCCAGAGGGCAGGGCTGGATGGGATCTTGGGCAGGAATTGTTCCCTGGCAGGGTGGGCAGGCCCTGGCACAGGGTGCCCAGAGCAGCTGTGGCTGCCCCTGGATCCTTGGCAGTGCCCAAGGCCAGGCTGGATGGAGCTTGGAGCAGCCTGGGATAGTGGGAGGTGTCTCTGCCATGGCAGGGGGAGGAATGAGGGGAGCTTTAAGGTCCCTTTCCATGAAAACCATTCTGTTTCTGTGCCTGGAGAGCTGCAGCAGAGAACAGCTGGAGATGTGTGAGCAGAGTTCAGCATGTTTTTGCATGTAGTTTTTTGCATGTAAGTAGAGCTCCTTCACTCTGGAATTAATGGTTATTAATGGAGCTGCATCCTGCAGTGCTGTTTTAATTACACTGAGGCAGCACTTAGAAACATCCAACAGATCAACCCCCTCTAACAAAGTTCCTGCAAGGGCTCCTGAGATGGTCCCTGCCCCAAAGGTCAGCACTTCCTATGTAGGGGAAGAGTGGGAGGAAGGGAGTCCTTCCCTAAACCCCTGAATGCCCCCACACTGCAGGGTCTCCTGCATCCCAGCACTGCTCCTCACCCACAGGCACATCCAGCTTCATTTTTCTGTCTAGAGTGAACTTTTCCTTAAAGTATTCAGGGACAAAAAGCAACTGTGCCCCTGATTCTCCTACAAGGCCCTGACCCGTGGCTGCGCCTCGACCACCTGCTCGGGCTGACATTCACGGAGCTGATGCTGGCAGAGGCTTGGGCACATTCTAGCCAACTCCAAATGCCAGTTTTGTTTTCTGGAGACACCATTTTCCTGTGTTTTACACAGTCTTACTCTCTGTTACTGAAAAAAAAGGTCTGTGTGTGATTCAAGGTCAATCTACTGCACAAAGGATTTGGTTTCCTGTTATCAAGCCCAGACTTTCATCAGAGTAAACATCCCCTCGCTGCACGTCCTGTAGAGAAACACAAGTAGCATGAACAGAATATAGCATGACATGCTTGGAAAATAAACCAGTACCTTGTATTTGCCTCCCACATGCCCCTTCTCCCTCTGGTGTTTGCCCAAAGGCCTCCAGGGCAGGGCTGGCTGCTTTTCTCATAAACAGCTATGAACCTTCCTGAAGGATGTTAAATCACAGAATTGTGGAATGGTTTGGATGAGAAGGGACCTTAAAGCCCATCTCATTCCACCCCCTGCCATGGGGCAGGGACACCTTCCACTATCCCAGGTTGTTCCAAGCCTTGTCCAACCCAGCCCTGGACACTTCCAGGGATGTGAGTGTTGAATCCACTGATCACAGGCAGAGTATTTCCATTCCTATTTTTCCAGCGTAAAGCCAGCTCCACAGCCAGGTATTCACACCATCAGCCAATCAATTCTGCATTAGAACAGTGGGTCATTGATGCTCCGGGAAATGCCAAACAGGCCCGTCTGGCACATGGATACCCGGGGCGGCGTTTCCTATGGAAAACTGTGAGCCTTCGGAATCTCAGCCTCCGCTTCAAGGAAAGATCTGCATGCCAACCAGACTTAAATTAGCCTTGGAAACTGATTCTGGAAAATGTGCCAGCTCAGATGCAAATCCCTCTTACTTACCTCGTGATGACAACAAAAGCCTGGTGAAATTTTACTCATCCATTAACAGAAAAGACCTTGCCCAGTGACACATGTGGGTGGGATTCCAGCAGGGTGACATTATGCCTTTGGCATATGCCTCGGCCCCCAAGAATGGCAGCCCTATGGCATGAAAAATGCTGGCCACAGTCACATACTTTACCTGCTGACTCAAGGGGAAGAATGCAGAACCTACAAAAATTAAACTGCCAGCCAAAATCCTGAGATGGTAATCTCACAGAACAGCCCCTGGGGTCAAAGATTGATGATTAGAATTACACTCAGGAAAACACTGGCTGATTTCTAAACACCTCCAGAGCAAGGTATAGCCAAGACATTCCACTGGGGTCACTTCCTAAATCCACTGGAGGGAAAACATGCGCACTCAGCTCACTGGGACAGTGATCTTTGTTTCACCACCATGGATAGAGGCCCCTCCATGCTCCATTAAAATCAAGGGCAGAACTCTCCTGTCTTTAGCATGAATTCATCTTTGTTTCTCCTGCTCCTGGGTCTCGTTTCGTTTCTCCTCTCTGCCATCTCTCCAAAACTGAAACAGCAACAGTAGTGATCAGGTGACTTCCTAGATCACACGCAGCCGTGGAAATCCCAAAAGAATCCTGTTTTCAGGTGAAAACCAAATGCTGACACCTGTCCACCCGCTTCCCGGACAGCACCAGGGGCTGGGGTTATTTTTCCGTTGAGGACAGGATATTTAAGGATGTGGTTGAGACAATGTGTTTTGTTTGACTTCAGTTTGAAACCGAGACTGCCCTTCTTGTTAAACGCAGTCCCAGAAAGAGGGAAGGATTTCCAGAAGCCCCACTAACCTGGCTGTGGCTCGGCAGGTTGAGGATATCCACACCACAGCGATTGAACAGCCTGCGGTTGCGATAAACGAGAACAGGTTCCCCTTCTTCGCTGGTTTTCTGAAAAACCCTGGGGAGCATTCACTTTCCCCTTACAGAATGTTCCTAATATTCTGTGTTTTTAAAACAGCTTTTAATCTTAATTGCTGTTGGGATCTTTGGGCGATCAAAGGGAGGATGGCTGTGACTCTTTGTATTACTCACTGCTGCATTAGCACCGGGATCAAATATTCATTTATTTTGGTTGGGGAGGTAACAGTCTCCTTTCACTGCACGCACACAATTACAGTAAGCATGCAGGGGACTTGCCAAATGATGCATGAGGGGAGGAGGAGAATCTTTGAAGAAAATTGTTCAAACGTAATTTAGTTCACTAATTGGCAAGGGACCGTTACTAACGAATCGCTTCTGTTTTATGTCAGTAGTGAATCAGGTTGATGATGTGTAACATACATTAAGTCAGTTAATGAGTATTAACTAGAAATGCGACTGAAACACAAGAAAAAGGGTTTTTCACCTTTAACTAGCCAAGCAGAATCACCAATAAATAAAAGGATATGTGTAAGTGGCTTAGATGATTCCAATCAGCAGTGGAAAGACTTTTCTTAGAATCTGATGGTAACCACAACTTTGTAGAAAAAAACAAACCAGACACTTACTGTGGCACTTCATTACCACTTGTTTTACTTCTAACCAAGCTTGAAATGAAAATGATTAAAAGTCATTACCGTAAAATAGCTGATTAGAACCCAATGTGAACTGAGACAGTGAGCCCTGGCCCTGGCTACAAGACCAGGGCATCGTGGGGCCAGTTGAAGTTGTGTGTTGACTTGGTGGTGGCTGTGTGTGCTCCTTCACTGGGGGACAGGACACCTGGCATCCCCCAGCCTGCATCAGGCAGGCTGGTGTGTCCCCAACCCCTGGGAATCACGTGGAGAGGAGGGAGATCACCTTGCTGGAGCAGCCACAGTCACAGCCATGCTTCAGTTTCACCTGTGTGTGACCCAACAGCACGACACAACTTTTGGTGCAGTCAGGGCTGCAGGAATGTGGCTCTCAGAGCCCAGCAGTGCCAGGGCAGAGCTGTGAGGTGGCAGCAGGCCCATGTGCACAACCTGGCTCACTCCTGGATGTGCAGCCCTGAGAGCAAACACTGTTACAAAACCCAGGCAGAAGGAAAGTTTCTGGCTGGCTCTGGCATGTGAACAAACTGGCTTGTTAGGCCACAGGTGCAAAAATGAGAACATGGAGTGAAAGTGAGGATAAAAGGGAGAATTCCTGTGTTCTGCAGGTTTTGTGAAATAGGTATCAGGCCACGGAACCTGCCAGGCACTGTGGGGGGCTCAGGGACAGGCAGGGGTCTGTTTGCTGTGGGCCAAGGGGGGACAGCTGGGGAATTGGCTTTAGGATTGCAATCCAACACCTGGAGAGGAAGGCTGGCAAGAACATCTCAGGGGGCTCAGTCTGGGCATTACCTCTGCTCAGTCAGGCAGGTCCAGCCTGGCTTTCAACTCAGGATTTTTAACTTTCTGGCTAAGCAGAATCAAAGCTGAAGGGAGATGCATCAATCCCATCTCCTGGCAGCTTTAGGCAAGGAAAGATCACTGTTCCAGCAGCAAGAAAGGTCTCTGATGTCTGCAGCCAATCTTGGACACTGCCACAGCAGATGACAGCTCCAGACTCTGTAGATCAAATACTTGCCATGTGTTGTTCTCCTTACCTGTATTTGCAGCCACCAGGTACCTTTCTTACAGCTGGTTCTAAACTGGGTGTATTGCAACACAATTTATATCACACAACTGCTGAGCCCTTCGGCACACGGTGGGGTGCTGCTTTAGAAATAAGCTGATAATACAGTCATGGCAACACTACTTGCAGAGTCAGAAGAAAAACCTAAACATCCAGCACCAGCAGAAAATGTGTACAGATTAGTTTATCTCTGCACTCAATAGAGATAAGACCCCTTCTCTGAAAAAAGAATCTAAGCTCCGGAAACAGCAGAGAGGATGAAGTTAAGCACAATGTGGTGGATCATGAGGCATGCTGCCTGCTGGCATTGATACCTCAGGGTTCATCTGGAAATAATGGCATCAAATAGGGGTGACAGAGTGGCACAGGACAGTCCAGCCCCAGAGGAGGGGATTTATCCAGTGAGGGGAAGGGGGTGTGAGGGAAAGAGGCAGAAAGAGGCAGAAAGAAGCACACAGACACTGTTTATGTGGAATGATAAATCCTCAGCTTAAGAACATCAAACAAGTGCAGCTGGCTGACAATGCCATGACAGTTCTGGGGCTTCTTGCCTCTTGGCAATCCAGAGTTTTCACCAGACAAATAAACATGCAGAAATACAAGTGGGATGGGGAAGAGTTAAACACTGAGGTGTACCAGTCAGATGACAATGCAAACTCACACCTTCCAAATGTATTGTGTGTCAGAATAAACATAATTTCCTGCTGTTCAGAGGAAGCTTCTCTGGCTCACTGACCTTCCTTTTCTTCTCAGGTCCTACTGCCTCTTCCTGGCTGAAGGCAAGGTTCAGGAGATTTATCTGTAACAACCATCAGAAACTGGGATCATTCTCACAGGGCACGCTCCTGCAACATGAGTTTAAAAGTACAGCTTCCAAAAGTGTCATGTGTGTGCCTGGATCCTCTTGGCTTTGCTCAGTGTGATCCTGTTCTCCAGAAAAGCAATTAGGCAAGGAATCAAAACTTGGAGTACTGGATGGAGCTGGGAATGTAACAGTTGTGCAAGCAACAGGTTCAGCTTCAGGGACAGGGAATGGGTTTGGTGGCAAGGGGACAGGACCCATCTCCCCATCACTGACAGGAAATAGGAGCAAGACCTTTGAGGAATACAATAGCTGATAGGGCATGGCATTTGTTTCTCCACCAACCTCAGATAATCATAACATATGGAAAAGAAGGGGGCACTTAGGTCAAATTTGTGGTCACAGCTTTTAAGAAGACACACAGTCTCTTTGTTTGTACATCAGGGAATTCAATGTGAGCTGGTCAATCTCAGGCTTCAAAACTACCTGTGAGTCTGTGAAAAATAACTAAGCCAAGCAAGCTTTTTTTCCAAAAAGGCTAAACTTCCCTCTAGAAAGACACAAACCTCTCCCAGAAATACTCTGAGCCTGCAAACCAAGAGGTTAAAAAACACAAGATAAATATATGTGAGAATATAAGTGAGTCAATGGAACAGACACTTCAGACAGACCACAGGGAGATGGACAGTCAGGACGACAGCTGAAGTGTTGGCTGTGCCAGGGGACAAACTCACTTATCCTCCTTATCATGTCACATATTTGCATTTCTACAATAATAACACGGAGCTGCTGAGAGCAACGTGTGTTGTCGCCCACCCAGAAGGGACCAAGCACAGTCTGGCAATGTGGCCTCTCTCACTGGAGCTGAGGGGACAGCACAGCTCAGAGCCTCTGCTCCAAAACAAAGTTCACTTGGAGAGGGGAAGGAGTGCTAAGAGAATTCCTGCTCCCAACCAGGAGTACCTCCCTCTAGTGTCACTGCAAGGCACGAGGAGCCCCGGAACTGCAGCAGGGGAAGCACAAGGAGTTAATAAAGAGCTGTTCCAGAACACATCCCAGTGATGAGCACAAGGTCTCCAGATTACAAGATGTGGTCATTATAGAATTCCCCGCTCACGTCACCAAGGCTTGCTTCCCATCTGACCTTGGAATGAGGCTTCGGCAATCTCTGCATAGCAATGGGCTTTCCAATGTGTGAAATAGCTCCGATTAGGGATTAACAGCAAAATACTTTGAAACAGCCTCACTTCGCCTCTCTATCGTGTTTCAAATTGTTTTTCTTCCCTCCTCTTCATTATGAGCAATACAATGTTGCTTAATGCAAAATTACAATTTCCTTTCCCTAAAAACAGAGAAAACAAGAATGTGCCAAAGTGGGCTGGGCAGGTTCTCCCTCATCCTGCACAGTCAGGCTGACAGAGCTTTCCAAGGCTGCCCATGCTGTGTTTGCTTGAGGACAGAGCCACGAGTGGCTCTGTGTTACAGCTCCTCACCTGATATTCAGCTGCTCCAACTGGAATTTTTGGCAGCTATTTACCTTCCTCTCCCAGGCATTGTTTTAACCTGTCTGCTCCTTTTTTTTTTTCTTTTAAGTGAAGAGGTCAGAGGAGGAAACACTTCATCCAAAACCTCTGCAGTGTTAACACAGCTGCAGTGTTTGTACCCTGTCCTGATGGTCACACAACAAAGCAGGGGCACAATTCCCAGTCTCCCAGCCCCATCACCTGGATGAGGCAGCTCTCCTTCTGTTATAGCCTCAGCCTAGCTAGAGCTGGTACTTTAATTCCCTCTGCTGAGGAATGGATCTTCCACAGCCCAGAAAACTACTCAGGGAAGGTTTTACCCCTTTGCTATTCCTCCAGAATGTCCTGCATGGATGGGATACTTGTGAGGTGAAGAAAAAGCCACGATGAGCAGCTGCTGGCACTCCAGTTCCCCCCAGCTCTCCTGCCCTTTACCACAGGCAGCACGAGCACCTCGCAGGAACCTGAGATGAGGAGTGAAAACATCCAAGGAAGCCATGGAGGGCTCTAGGGAAGCACTATTCACCCATGCAATGAATCAGATGTCAACAGTGAGAGGTATTTCACCAAAGCCAACGTGTCCTGGCCTGTCCCTGCCCAAGCTCACGTAGGAGCTCAGAGCCAGGGACAGACCCCAAGTCCAATTTCAGCTCCCATCCTTAACCAAACACTCCAGCTCCTTCCCCAGAAAAGCTGCTCTAAAGGGGGATTAAGTCAGATCTGACGTGTGCTTATTTGACTTGAAGCAGAAAGTAAACCTCCTCAATGGTGTGGTGAGAAGCAGGAAATCCCTCCCATTGATTAAACATACAATCAAAGCCTCCAGAAGTTCATTAATTCTAATTTTTCCCATGTACTGGGATGCTTCACTTGAATAACTGATGTCAGAGCTTGGGCTGTGAGAATGTTGCTTTTCCTCTTACACAACCTCAGCCCCATGGATGAGCCAGGTGCTGTAAAAGCAGGTAGGACAAGGTGCACCCCCCTTGCACCCTCACCCTAAAATGGGACCATGCTGACAGGTGGGACAAGCCCAGAGCAAGCAGCAAAGGCAGCAGCAGCTCCGTGACCTCCTGACTCTTGAGTCCAAGGCAGAGTTCAGGGTCTGGGTCATACCATGAACACACAGTGAATTTGAATCTCCTGCTTTACTACATGTAAAAAAGCAATATTTTGCTGCAGGAGTTTTCCTGTAGAACTACATGTAACTTGTGAATCATACAAGTGTTACTAATTTCTGGCATAAAACTCACAGGACAGCTGCGTGTTGTCTGGAGAAGATATCAGGCTAAAAATAGATTAGACTTAGATTAAAGCCTTCCCAAGGCAGACTGGTGGACAAAACAGAGTGACCAGACCACAGCCACACGGCTATTCTTAGATAGACACAATCAGGACCCAGTTTTGTGCTCTGCAATTTGCAATCCCCAGTGTCCCCACATATTCCGGCCAAAAATTCCCAGCATAAATTGAAGAAAATTTACAGCTCTCCTGACATGTGTTTTGCTTCCCAAGGCATCCTATGCAGAGCAGCTAAAATTGCACAAGAGCATTCGGCTGTGTCCCTCTTTGTCCCTGCTGCCCCATGCTGGGGTTTGGCACTTGGCAAATTTTATGCCCTCAGAAGAGTTCCCTTTGTCCAGGACACGGAGGGTTTTGTTTGGTACCTTGTAACTATCCCCACAAATTCACGAGCACATGAATGTCAAAAGAAGTGCAGTTCCATCGAGCAAGCTGGAAGAATAAGGGCTGAGATACAAGACTGAGCTGTTGAAATAAGGCAGAGTGACCCTCAGGTGTCAGGACAACACAATTTGTGCAGGGGACTCTCATCATCAGGGATGTTAATCAGAGTGACCTGGGGCATCCTGTGATTTCAGCTGCAGCTACCACTGACTCAACAGCACAGCAAACTCCTGTCATTTCCAAAAATCGACCCAGATTGGTTCAGATTGGTCCCCTAAGACCTAATTCCTGCCTGCTCACTGACAGCTGGCTGCTCTGTGCTCTGAAGCACAGCAAAAGCCCAGGGTCACAGGACACATCATGATGTCAGTGAAAGGATGAGAAGAGATGGACATGAACTGAAACCACAGAATCAGATTCCCAGAATGGTTTGCGTTGGAATGGATCTTAAAGCACATCTCATTCCACCCCCCTGTCGTGAGCAGGGACACTTTCCACTAGCCCAGGTTGCTCCATGCCCCATCTAACCTGGCCTTGAGCACTTCCAGGGAAATACAAGAAATGCCATTTAAACACAAGGACAAACTTTTTCGTTTTTTACTGTAAGGGCAACCAAGTAGTGATCAAAGTCATCCAGGGAGGCTGTGGAGCCTCCTGCCTTGGAGATATTCACCACCTTTGAGGACAAGGTCCTGAGGAATGTTCTCCCTTTCCCTGATCCCCAGCTGGCCCTACTGACCCCAGCAGCTGTGCAGGGGTGGCTCCGTGGTTAATCCCCAGCACTGGGCTCCCATTAGTTTCCAGTGCCAGGGTCACACTGACATCAATGGGATCCATCCTGATTTCCATCTATGCTGGTTAGTGTGAAAGCCAACTTACACAGGTGGAATAATGCAAGACCCTCAGTGTGGTGCTGCTGTGGAAAGCTGCCATGTTTTTGTGCCTAGGGAATCACACCTACACATCACTATCACCAGTCCTCTTCCTTTTCCTCAGCTCCTGATAAAACCTTTGTCATTCAGTGCCACTCTTTAGTCTCATGTCCTGTTCTGCACCCTGTGTGTCTTGTAGATTTTAAAGGATTAATGAACAGATCCTTCCAGAGTATTAAAAAATGCTTCAAAAATTCCTGTTAGAAGACAAAATTATCAATACCTCTCCTGCTATTCTCCTCCAGAGCCCTCAATCACACTGTCCACTTCCGTGGTGGACATTCTCACTGCTGGATCACAATCACTTCCCAGAATCCTGATTCCAACTCTGCAACTGATGGGAAAAAGACAATGGACACTCCTTCTGCCTACTAGGCTGCTACCCAGCAGCTCCTCATGGGATACTAGATATGTCCAACCTTAATTTATGTGGATTTCTCTAGAGGGTCTGGCTGCTAGAATGCATGGCATGAACACATGGAATGGCAGCCAGCACGGAAGCGCTGCGTCTTCCTGTAGATGTCCCTGGGGGAGCTGCCAGGGAATCTGAGGGTGCAAGGGTTAAATCTCCCTGGATCTGTGGGGTGACAGGCCTCACCTCTAGATGCAGAGATCACTTGGAAACTGTTTCCTGCATGCTAGACAGGGATAACTCATGGAAGGGATGAATGGCCCCAAGATACAGCTAAGGAGCTGACGTGAACTGAGAGAAGCCAGGAATTTCCTGACCTCCCTGTCTCACTCCTCCCAGCATGGCCTGAGCTCAGAGGAAGGAGAGGCAAGCTCATCTCTGAATCTTTCTCTCTTCATTGCTTGGGTCTGTGTAGCTTCAGCTGGTTTGGAGGAGAAAATGTTCTGGGAACTTCTCATCAGATACAGCTCTCTTGATAGACAGACAGAGATAAACCTTGCTGCTTTTTTTTCTCTACTGCAAAAGTTCAAGATAATGACATTGCCACAGAAAAATGCTTTGCTATTGCTCTGCACGTGGCAGGTTTCATCCTTCAACCGCCTTCTGTCGTGGCACTTCTCAACGTGGCTTGCCTGGGAAAAATCAGACAACAAAGGTCTTGATCTCCAAGCTGTTGTTCTGCAGTTGAGCACACTTGTGCTGACCTTTACTGCCAGAAAGAAGCTGTGTACAGCACTGCAGCTCAGCAGGGCACAGGAGCTGTGGAATGGTTTGGGCTGGAAGGCATCTTAAACCTCATCTCCCTCCACTCCCTGCCATGGCAGGGCCCCCTCCCACTGTCCCAGGCTGCTCCACGCCCCAATGTCCAGCCTGGCCTTGGGCACTGGCAGGGATCCAGGGGCAGCCACAGCTGCTCTGGGCACCCTGTGCCAGGGCCTGCCCACCCTGCCAGGGAACAATTCCTGCCCAAGATCCCAGCCAGCCCTGCCCTCTGGCACTGGGAAGTCATTCCCTGTGTGCTGTCCTTCCAGGCCCTTATTCTAAGTGTCTCTCCAGCTCTCTTGGAGTCCCTTTGGGCACTGGAAGGGGCTCTGAGGTCTCTCTCAGGATAACTGACACTGATCCCTGGCACACCAGACAGGTATTACTGCATCATCCATGAAAGTCTGTGTCCACACAATCCCTTGGAGAAAGAGCACATGGCCAGGTAGCCAAGTCTTCTGCACAAGGAGCAGCAGCTGGAGGCCAGACAGACTGTCCTCAGGGGCCTGAAGCAGCCCTGGCTCACAACACTTAGGTATGAACCTCTCCCCTGACATCTCAGTCGCAGACAGCTCCTGTCAGGAGAGCTGATCCACATGGCAGGAGCCTGCCTCCAGCAGCCAGTGAATCCCAGAGCAGAACCCCTCAGCCATCACTGATCCCACTGGGATCACCACACAATGCCAAATGTCAACTCGCTTCCTCGTGTCCCACAGCAGTGTACAAGCATGGCCAGCCCAGCAGCAGGAGCAGGGTCTGGCAGCAGCTGATGAAGCCAGAAACTTGGGAGGCAGAGCTGCCTGGTGCTGGGCTGATACAGCCACACCATTCCCAGCTCAGGGCTCCCTGCACGGCTGCCTCGCTGTGCACTGAGACTGTGCTCCAAGGACCACCCCAGAACTTCAGCCCACAGCTTCCTGATGGGAGATAAAAGTCTGCAGAGGCGTTCACATGGTCAGATTTTACTCATCTTCTAGTTCTGTTTCATTCCAAGCTCATTCCACTGCAGCATGTTTGCTTACACGAAGACAAAGCTGACCAAAATCAATTTTCAGGACAAGGACATTAAAGGATGTTCTTTACAAGAGGATAGAAGAGTTTGCTGAAGAACTCAGTTGTCCCAAGTTCAGTGCAGGACCTCATTCTCATCAGCAGATTTCTCTAAGTTAAACCAATGGGCAGCAATTCTCTATTCCCCCCAACTCTTCACAGCTGCTAAAATGCCAGTGGAAAGAAGGAAGATGCACGAAGATAGTGCAGGAGGACAAACCCCTGGCTGATGCAATCAGAAGGCTCCTGAAGCCAGGAGAGGTGAGCTAATTGACATGCTGGTGCCTAACTCTGGGTGATTAAGTGCAGAGATGCTCTGCTGGGAAAGGACAATCTCTCATTTGATCCCGAGGATCATCAATCATGAGATGGCAGATAAGAAGCCAGAGGAGTACATGGAAATTTTTCCCCAACCTGCAAAGCCCTCTGCCAGAGACTCTTTGTGACCACTCCTAAAGGCCAGTTCCAGTTCTCACTGGGCAGGAAGAGCTGCTTCTCTTTTGGCAGATCCACATCCTTCGCCTCTCCCATGTCAATTAGACAAAAATAAGCCTTTAATACTTTCATTCCTAGTTTTCCTGAAGAGCTCTAGGTCAGCAAGATAATAACCAATAAACTCAATTCCAGTTTTTATTTTTGGTAACCAAGCAATCAGAAGGATTCACTCCAGCTGAAGAGCAGAAATGTGCTCACCCACATTTCCAAAAGCAACTTGTAACTGTGGGTAACGGTTTTGAACTCAAAACTTCTTGAATATCAAATCCTTGTGCAGACAGCAATTTTTTGTGACACTCAAATTGTTCCGGTTAGTTCAGAAAATTTTGGCATTCCCACCCCAACCCAAGAGCTGGAAAACACTATTAATAATGTCTGCATGGCAACAAGGTGTTCACACCCACACCCCACCAGGTCTGCTCCTCCCCATCTCACCTACACCTGACACTGTCAGACAACACCTAACTCAGACTTCCCATCCATCCCAGCTTCTCCTCATTTTTTTAGGACAAACTTCACCCACTAGCTTGGCTTCCTGATTCACATGGACTACATAATGGTCATTTGTTTTAACCACTTCCTTCAGAAAAGAAGGGAAAGTCTCTCTCATATGGAAAAGAGTGTCAAATTTTTATTAGTGCAGGCTTTACAGTGATGATTCTAACTACTGGCTTGACTTTGTTTTTCCCTAAACTGGGTGAAATATTAGCCAGCTTCTAAGCTATGAGGTTTTAAAAATAGCATCAAAGAATACATTAAGAAAAGAATCTCCCAGGGCTTGGGATTTTTTTTTAAAGTCGTTGGAAGCACATGATGGATAAAGTGATTCTTCCATTTTTCAGCAACTAAAGCTGTTTCCACCACCTTCAGACACTCTCACTCCTGCTACCGAATTCTAATGAAATGCACATGCTGAGAGAGGTGTCTGGTGCTCTGCTGGCCATCGTGACAGCCCCAAAAGAAGGTCAGAGCATGAATCAGTGGGGCAACCATGAGTTACAAACAAAAAAGGCTCCTGTTTTCACAGACGACAGAATAAACAATGATCAGAAGGAAAGCGGAGGATGTGACACGGAAAAAAAAATGTGGTTAAAGTTTGAAAAATACCAGCCTAGGCACAGAAGTTCACTTCTAAGATCCAGAGTCAAGGCAAATACCTCACAGATGCCTTTAGAATGACAGGGTGAGTTGCAGTCTGCAGTTGCTGTCTGGGTTAGGCACCCCGGGATTCTTTTCAACAGAGGCGGGGAAAAATTTAGTAGCAATTTCCTACTCTCGTTAACTTATCCTGTAAAGATGAAGTTTCTGACCATTCAAGCTCACATGATTCTCAGCTAATTTGAATGAGAGGAGGATCAAGTGGCAAGTCTGGTGGTATTTAGAGATTTGCCAAGTCACTGAACAAACCTCTGCACATGCCCATGAGTTTGGGCTCTGACGGTGACTCAGGGTTTGGCTGGGCAGCCTCCAGGGTGGGATTAATCTTTTACTTATCTAAAACAAACTACCTGGTCTAGCCTAATTCTTTGGGTTGCCCCAACAACCATCAAAAAAGAGATCAGTACCTCCAGGGGATAATTCTTCCTGCCCCAGAGGGGTAACCAAAAAGGGATAGGATTCATTAGGTACCTGTGACTCACATGTAAAGAAAGTCTGGAAGCAAGAGGGGAGAGGTGAAGACCATATTAGGCAAAAAATCCACCCTTCAAACCTAAAATAGGGTGGTGATTTCAGACCCTTAATCCAAAAGCACCCACAGGTAAACCAGCTTGGCTGGGACAAAGAAAGGCTTAGTTTGTGTGTTACTCACAGGTACCACCTCCAGATAACAGAATCAAATTCTGGTACTGGGTGGAGGAAATAAATCATGGAAAGTTTCTTCCTAAATGCTTCCAGTTTACATTTACATTCCCTCTGCTACTCTGTAGCTTTTATGTACTGTGACCCTGCACAATAAATGCACTAATGTTAGAGTATTTTGTGTCATCTTTGATGATGCAATGATCCATGGCAGTGAATTCTCCTGTGCCTGGAGTATTTCAGAACCACTAAAGCTTCCTCACCTGCTGACACGCCCTTGAGCAAGGCATCCTGTCCATCTCCTTTATTCCCCTCTTATTCTTCCTACCTGCAATCCAAACAGCAAGGCAAAATTAGCTGCAAAGTGCTTAATTAAAAAAGAAAAAAAAAAAAAAAAGAACTGGAAGCCTGACTAAACCACTGAGGCAAAAATCCCATGAAATTGTGTAAGCTTTGCTCTCAGACACTGCCAGCAGTGGCAGTTTATTCCTAGAAAGAGAAATTTCAGCAAGAAATGTCATCTGAACATCAGCTTGCAGCAGCTCTATCAATTATAATCTCCTTTTTAACCTGGATCTAAGGAAACAAAGCTTATGTCTAGACATGCCCTAAGTGTGAGGGGTGGGGGAAAGGAGGGGAAATCTCCTCTGGTTAATATTTATTAACCTTTCAGACAGTATCAATAAAATTTGAGGGGGTGTCCAAAGTGCCCCAGTTTCCTGAGATGAGGCAAGTGTTTAGAGTAGGAGGACCCTGTTAAAATTCCCAGAGCAACAGAAGTGGCAGGATGAGTTAATTCCTTATTAGTCATCGGGGAATCTGTGGGGGGAAAGACCTGCAAAGGTGATTTCACAGGCAGGGAAGCTGCTTTATCCTACTGCCCGGCAATCCCAGGAATGCTATTTACCATTTCGTCACTAGATGGTATTGTTCCACAGGCTATATCCCACAGCCTCGAAGGTCAAACACAGCATGGTATAGCAGAGGCTGGGTTGATTAAAGCCACAGAAAAGGCTTTTTTTCTCATGTATTTTCATTATGTTTTCCCACATGGAAATTATCAGCAAAAGTCAAACTGTAACAGCTAAAGGAAAAGAGCTTTGTTGAACATGGAGATAATGTTTTGATGATCTGGGCATTTCCTCCATATCTCAAAAAAAAAAAAAAAAAA
>WEIU01017922.1:98596-208486 GCA_013389925.1 Aegithalos caudatus
AAAAAAAAAAAGCCTTGCTGAGATAAAGAAGTGTAAAGATATTGATACAAAATTAAATGTTTCTGTTAACAAACCAAGCATAATCAACCAGCCCTTTGTTACAGTTCAGTCTGTTCTGACACAAAATTCAAACAGCCTGACAACCTCTGCTCATCCAAAATCTAAGTATTAGAGAATCACAGAATCAGGGAATGGATTGAATGGGAAGGGACTTTAAAACCAACCCAGTGCCACACCCTGCCATGGGCAGGGACACCTTCCACTGTCCCAGGCTGCTCCAAGCCTCGACCAACCTGGCCTTGGACACTTCCAGAATCCAGGAGCAGCCACAGCTTTGCTGGGAAACCTGTGCCAGGGCCTCCCCACCCTCACAGGAAACAATTTTTTCCTCTAATGTCTCAAATAACCTACTGGTATTAAGAGCACTGGAATACCTTACCAGGACATTGTGTGGAATACATTGTGCTGGGATACAATCAGGAGCAGAAGCTCCTTCAGTTTTGAAACTGAGCATTTATTTACCTGTATCTTCAGGGCAAAAAGAAGATGCTTCTTCTGTTTTCCTGCCTGGATGGGGGACACTTTTGCCCCCTTCATACTCATCTGAATCTGCTCTGACAGGGCAAGGGTGATTCTGTAAAGCAAATGATGTTTTGTCTTAATAATATAATGTAAAAAATACACCCAGGTGGTAAATCCATAAAGAAAATGTATCTTTTAAGGAGGTTTTTGCTAGATAAATTCAATTCTTCTAGCAAGAATCAAAGAGAGCTATTTCCATACCTTTGTGCTCTCCTCCTCCTCCTCTTCCTCGCAGTCCAGCCCTTGGTGGGAGATCTCAGTAGGGCCATTCTTCTGGATCAGGTTGCTGTCACTCTTCCTCAGCCTCTTCTTCTCAGTTGTCACTCTGACTTTCATGAGGTGGAAGTCAGTGGAGACTGAGCCCACTCTGAGGTTGATGGGATCCCCGGCAAACAGCAGGTCACCAGGGCTGCCATCTTCCTTGAAGCCAGGGGGCTGGTAATCCTTGGGAGTGACTGCACAGGGAGAGGGAACTCCAGGAGGTCAGGGAAACTGAGTTCCATCTCTCCTCAGTCCGATTTAGAAAGAACAGTTATGAACCAGCTTCGAGTAACATTGATTACTAAAAATATTCCAGGGTTTTTTTGGTTTGTTTGGGGTTTCTTTAGGAGGAAGGGACAGAATGCAAAGGGTAATATGAGCTGAGCGAATGTTATCAGGGAGCTCAAAGAAAAAATTACTTTAGGATGCTGAAATATCATTAAAGTGCTGGAGCAAAACATGACATTGCTTGTTCCTTAAGGAAATAAACTCAAAAAAGCCCAGGGAAGAAGGATTTCTCCCTTTCACACCACATAGCTGTACTTCTTATATGGATTTCAAACCTTTCCTAAAAACATTTGCCATCCCTGCGCATTGGAAAGATTTGCTGTGTTACACCACTTCTCGGTGCTATCAGCCAACAGCTGCTCCCATCTCACCTTTTCTATGCTCTATTTTATTCCCTTATTACAGAGACTGATGGAATTCTTGCCTAAGGCACACACAGCCCTCCACCTACCATCGTTGTAGTAGAGCAGTTTCATGCTCAGGGTGATGTCGTTGGGCAGTGGCCCCAGGTCCTGCATGAGCAGGTACAGGGTCCTGAGCAGGAGCCTGCTGGCCTGTTTGACATCCTTGCTGCACGGCCCAGCCACAAACTCCCTGCGGTTGCTACAATCAAAGAAGAATGATGGATTTGTTATCCTCAGTCATGAATATTCACGATCCAATTACACACACTGAGCACCCACTGACTTGTCTGAAACCACCAGTGACAAAGCTCCAAAGTCTTTATGTAATTTCCAGATAAACAGGGAAGTGAAACAGGCTCCAGGGATGGGGTGGCATCCGCAGAACACCCGCTCCAAACTCAGAGGCCTGGCATTTACATTTGAACAGACTTCGGAGCTGGGGCAACCATTATACAAATGTCATGACTCACTTGTTTGAACATGATTAAATTGGATCAAAGGACCATAAAACAAGTGCCTTTCGCCTAAGCAATTTCAGGAACGAGAGGAATGAGTTGAGGATCCCATCTAAAGCCAATTCATCACAGGGGTTATTTTCAAGTCCATTCTGCAGTTTTTGAAGAGAAGTGAATTGCATGTTCTCACTCAATTCCATGTAAGAAAAAGCAGCTCAGAGGCACATTTTTCAGCAGTGACGAAGGGGCATTCCTCTCACCTCCTTCACCCATCCAAATGTCAGCTGGCTGCTCCAAGCCAGCAATCCAGACAGAGACCCATGGGTGACATGAGTGGGATGAATGGCACTCCAGAGCAGCTTGTTTCTCTTTGATTAAAACTGAGGTAGATGAGATGAGCAACTCTGAGCAGCCAGCTAACTTCAGACAGAGCAGATGAATCACTGTGTGACTAAGGGACCTGAACTTCCCTAACTTTCAATGAGAAGGGGTCATGAAGATGTGTAGCTCCTTCATTACATCTTTGGAAGATCCCTGGCATTACACGTAGGCTGGAGGGTGCCCAGCACAACCACCCCAAATTGCATCAAAAGCAGTAAAAATTAACCCAAGAATATCCCAGAAAGGAACAAATTAAGACTGATCCCCCCTTCCAGTTGAGCTTCTTTGGGTCATGAAAATGGGGTGGCTGTGGAACAGTTTGACTTCCCAAGGTATGGAATCACAGCATCATTTAGGCTGGAAAAGACCTCTAAGATCATGAAGTCCAAACTCTGTGGTATTAGATGTGCACTGCGGTCCTTGATTAAATCTTGCATGTTCAGAAATGTACAGTGAGAGGAAAATGCTGGCAGTGCCTAAGGTGGAATATCCATCACCTTTACAAAATGTGGGATTAGCAGATCAGAAATGGCAAAAGGAAAGTTCATAAGAAAAAAAGAAATGAGATGTCCATAGGAATTAACAGGTCAAGCTTCACTATGGGAATAACACTGAGAATTTGATGCAGGAGGGAGTAAAAAAGCAGAAGATAAGGAACTGAACCTTAGAAGGAGTGGGATCTGTGGCAAGGAATTCCTCCAAAATCCATCTAAAATAAGGCAAGGACCATTTAGGAGAAAGTTTCCCCTTGCTCCTTGGATGAGATGCTGCAGGCCCACATAATATCCCTCCCAGAGTGATTAACTCTGAGTTTGCACAGGACAACAACTGCTGCAGGTGTAAAAGGCAGCGTTATCAGCTGAAGGAGCTGATAGCAAAGATGACACAATTCCCTGATCTGTGCCAGAACTCTGGATTATTAAAGACTGCAGGGACATGCATGAGCCTGCCACAGCACTGCCAGTTCCTGAGGAAACAGAGCCCAGGAATCCAATGCCACGGGCTCTGGAGCCTCAGAGCACATTCAAACATGACAGGAAGATGGCTTGGCCTCTCCCTGGATGACACAATGGACACCCAAGCTCCATGTAAGGACTGTCCTTATTTCTAGGAATTAATGAGTAAGGCTGATTAAAACCCCAAAGTACTCAAGGACTATCTATTATCTTTCAAATCCCAGATCTCCTCTTCCTCTCAGCGTGAGGACAATGGACAGCAGCTTCAAAGCAGAAATGGAGGGCACGGACAAAAGCTCGTTCCAGAGATAATTCAGATTTGCCCAAAAGAAAATAATTTTGCCTTATGGTACAAATTATTTGGATGTGTTTAGAGAAAGAGCAGCTAAGGGTACACTCCAGGAGTGCTGGGGAGGAGCTTCCTGAGGAGCACACAAGACAGCAGAGCTCTCTTGCTGTCCAGGCAGGTTCCAAGATCCATCTTTCACCAGTGGCAACTGCAGAACAAAGTAAAAACAGGTTAATTATTTTTCTTTGCTTTGGTTATGGCCAATGGCCTTTGATAGTATTTACTTGAAGGGCCACAGGATTACAGCCTACTAAAGACAGCTTTAAATATCTAACAGAGAGTGCCAAAACCAGGCAAAAAGCTGCTACTTCCTGCCACATGTTTTGCACCATCAGCTCAGGCATCCTAAGTGAAAGTTCTCTCAGGTCACCCACGCAGGGCTGCTCAAGCAGAACACGTATGCAAATGCTCAAGGGAAAAAAAATCCTGGGCACAGGATCACGCTGAAAGGGCTCAAACCTGAGCAAGCTTCATCTGAAAGCACAAGGCTGGCTGGTGGAAGTGCAAGAACACTTGTTGTTAGCTGAGACAGCAACAAGCTCAACAACTGGGCTGGTTTCTGCATCACCGCCCTGATGAGGCACCACTTCTGCCAACTGTCCTTGGCTCAGGTGTACTCCGAGGGCCTTGTGGTGCTACAGCAGAGCATTTAGCTCATGTTCCTAGCAGTTAATATCCTGTAAGGTGAATATCCCCAACACTGATGGTATTTACAGCTGCTTAACAACTTGGACCTGCTCAAACCACAAAATCACAGGATGGTTTGGGTCGGGTGATCTGAAACTCATCTTGCTCCACCCCTGCCATGGGCACAGACACCTTCCACTAAACCAGGTTCCTCCAGAGAGTCCACAACCTCTCTGGACAGTCATAAAGTGCAGCTTCAAGAGCACAGCTTTTAGTGTAACCCTGAGAAATCAACCCAAATCCTTACCTGCTGATGTCCATCTGGGGCACCTTCTTTTTGTACTTGAATTTGAATTGGTACATTTCAGTGACAGTCTAGAGATGTAACAAGAGAGAGGAGAAGCAGAAATGGATCACTTTGAGAAACAAGATGTGTCCTGAGCTTGCAGAGTTCTTTCACACTCTCTGCAGAACACAGCATTAATTTAGTGATATGCTAACAATTTCAACCATTATTGCTTACACAGACCTTGGCAAATTCTTTTAGCAGCCACATCTTACCTAGCACTGAAAGAATCACAAAAAAATGACAAACTTCCTGCCTCCTCCTTCCATTTTCTCCGTGGGCCTGACTCTCCAACTTCAGTCTTTAGCAAGGCTCCAGGGCTGACCAATTCTCCCAGTCTTCCTTGCTAAAGGAAAACTGGGAAGCTGCACAGGTGACCTGTGCCACAAGGAAGCCTGGCCCCATGCTCTGTATGGGGACAAGGGCCTGGAGAACCCTTCCCACAGGGAAATCCAAACAATATTGCATGGGAAAAAGTTGCTGAATGTAACCGGTCTCAGTCTTTTTGAGGTAGACAAAAATAGTGGGTGATTTTCCATTTAAAAGAATTAGAGAATAAAACAATTAGGAAGGACAGACAGCTTCCCCCCAAGAGAAAGGGTCTATTGTACACCAATTCCACGCCTATAATTCACTTTTTCCGGAGACAATGAGGTCGATTAGTAGGAGCTCAGCCGAGCTCTTAACTCTGAGCCTTCCTTGCAAATCCCAGCCTTGGCATGGCTCAGCTCCTGCTCTGTCCCCAGACTCTGAGGTGCCACGCAGCAGAACTGGAACCAGGTTCAGATGCAAAGGCTCTGAGGCTGCTCCCTGATCTCCAGCACGGATGCAGACCCTCACTCCTGGATAACACCCCCCAGACAAAACCAAACAGAAACACAACAGGGAACAGCAAGAGGCCAAGGACAGGCATTGCTCAACACATCCATCCAGGTCTGAAGGGACACCTGACTTCTGTCCTACACCCCTCTGCATGACAAACCAGCTCTTTTCATCAGAGCTGTTAAAAAGGTGGTTTGCAAATGAGTAATGTTGAACTTCCCATTTCTTCTCTTTGGGAAACTAAAACAAAACTGAACATGCCCATTAGTTGTCTGCTAACATCCCTCCCTGAGGCCCTGGTGGGCCCTGAGCCGGGTGTTTGATCACAGTGCAGCTCACTGAGCTGGCACTCCGGAGTGAAGGCACAGGAACAGAAATGGGGTCACCAAGGAGCTATGTCAGGGTAGGACTTAAGCCTCCACTCCACTCTGAATACAAATGTACTCACCCATGCCTTCAGCTGCCTCAAAGATTAATTAAGACTCTTTCTTACCTCAGGACTGGTGTAAATCTGTTAGAAGAAAGCACAGTGAGGGCATTCTCCCTGGGACAACTCGAACCAGTGACTAACAAGGATATTTTCAGTTTACAGCAGAGCTATCTTTAGTGTGGGTTCAGAAAAAGGAATGGCTGGGAAAGAGCCCTCCTCTATCAGCAGTCAATACTTACCACTTCAAAGACAGGTAGAAGACACTTATGTGCAATATTGGAGGAATGAGGTTAATTCCTATTCCAACCTTCTCAGGCAGGTTTTGATGCCTGGGATTTAACTGCTCGGATGATGCACAGAGTAGATGGTGAGCAAAGCTCCTGGTGCTTTGCAGGGGGCTGGGGCCAACAGCTGCCTATGGAACCACCAGTGTGTGGTTTCTCCAGGATCACATTAATAAGGAGGGCTCTTTTGCAGGGATTAATGCAGAGGACACAGCAGCTTCCGTGACTGGAATCACATACAAGTGCCTCTCAGAGTGTAAGGACACAAACAAGGCCTCAGTCAGGAGTCTGACATGCTGAGAAAAACATTCCCATGCAGCCTTGAACTCCACATTTACTGTAGCTAAGAAAGGTCACAGCTCTATTAAAAATCACACACATTTTGGCTTCTCCTTAAAAAAGGCACAGATGGGCTGGCAAAACCTTGACTCTGTATCTCTTTCAAGCAGGGGAGGGGAGAGAAAACCACACTGTATTCATTTACTTACTGCAAGGACAGCCACGTGTAGCTAAGGAGGGAAAATCAAAACAAAACACAAAATCAACATCTAACCTTAGTGGTCAAGGAAAAGCAAGTCCTATCAAACCCCGACTGCCTACACGGGGAGAAGGATTAGATACACTCAACAAACCAGGAGTTAAAACCCTTTTAGCAGATTCTTCCCAGCACAGCATCAGCAACACCTAGTGGCCAGTTTGCCTGGCTTGACTCACAGTTTCCCAAGAAACAACTCCATGTTCAGTAATCTCCCTTGGGACTCCTTTCAAACAAATCCCCAAATACTGATTTAAAACTATTTACAAGGGCACCCATCCCTGCTGAAGGTTAATATTTGCTTTCTGCTAGGAAATTCCCCAAAGGTATTTCATTTATGCTCTATCAAGGAATTGCACATGGGACTGCCTTTAAAAACAAGCTTAAATCGTGCATTAAATCCCTCAGTTTTTCCTTAATCCTTGTCAAACAATTAATTTATGTTTCTCATAAATAACAAAGGGCTAAATACTTCCTAGAGCTGTCAGCAAGCACTAAACTGTGTTTACAACATTGTTAATTATCTTGTGCACCCTGACATTTCTACTGGTGTCTGAGAAACACTCAGATCATCAGTGCCAGAACAACCAGTGCTCCACCTGGTCTGGAGGAGCTGGGCTGGTGAACAGTGCTGACACAGAGGACAGCAACTGGGGCTTTTTCCTGTGCAGGGCAGCTTTTAAGTGAGAATCAGTGAGGAATATGAGCACTTGCTAGCTGGTTTTGTCCTGGAAGCAGTTACATACCTTATTTGGTGAATTAAAGGGAAAAAAATTATAAATTCTGAGACTGAGAGAAAAGCCAGGAGGGTTAGAGAAGATGAGATGAAGGGGAAAGATCAGGGAAAGGAGATGAAGGACAGCAGAAGCACAGAACCTCTCTCAAGAAAACAAAACCAGGCAGGAGATCCAGATCTGAGTTCTGCCTGGCAGGGTCTCTATCAGACAGAACAGAACACAACTGTAGAGAACAGAATTAAGGCTGCAAATTGGTTCCCACACCATGGTCAGGAGAGCCGAGAGGAAGTGGACAGGATTTGTGCCCAAGGAATAAAATCCCAAATTTCACACTCAGGGCAGGGTCCTTCCCCTGTCCCGCAGCTGTAAAAGGTTGTTGTGTGCATTAAAGATCACAACAGAAATACAGCAGGAATGGAAGGATAGTTTTGTCCTTACTTTATGAAGACATAGGACATTCCATTAAAAAAGTGAAAAAAAAACCCCACTTACATACTGCTTCTCCAAAGCATCAAAACAACCTTGAATCCTGCCAGGGAAAAAAAACATGTTAATACTAACCAGCAACATTTATCTCCTGATCTGTAAACACACTCATTAGATGTGGGTTAAAGGGCATTTTTTTCTGGAATTAGGACAACACAACCAACAACATTTGGGGCTTGTGAAGTGCTTTTTAGGTCAGTCCTGAAGGCAGCATCCTCCTTTCTGCATCTGTGAATTGTTTATACTTCTGGGGCATTATCCTGTCAGCCCAGAGCCTGCTTGAATCCTGACAAAGACAAGGATTGGAGGCCAAAGGCTGGCTCTGACTGCATCCCTGCTCAGTGCTCTGTTCCAGTTCCCTAGCCAGAGCTCTGATGGCTCTTTTCCCATCAGCCTTGTACAGAGCTCAGCTCAATCTGAACGTCTGGTCTTGTAAATCTTTGTTATCTGATGCAGAGTTTACAGCAATGGATTTTCTCAAAGCAGTAAATATTATTTGAAGCAGCAATGGCCAGATATTTCCTCTTGGAGTCAAAGGATGTGCAGCAAAGTATCTCCTTAGCACATCAAGGGACAGTTTTTCTGCTTATTGGGAACATGCCAACTGTGAAATACATCCTGAAGAAAACTGTGGGGTCCTTAGAGAGGGAGATAAAACACTGTACACACTGAAAAACAAGTGCAAGAATCCCTATCAAAGTGAAACCAGAAAAGACTAAACACAACAGAAAGGATCTCATGACAGTCTTTACCCTCTCCCTGCACCTCTGCTGCCACGTGTGCTCTGGGGCCTGACCATGACCTCACTGCAGCCAACACTTCCACAGACCTCAACTCACATGACCTCAGTCACTAATTCTGTCCTGCTTACACAGGAGCCAAGCACCCCCAGCTGCAGTGGGAGCTCCCCTGGCACCAGGGCACAATGTTTTCCAGTTCAGGAAGAAGAAGAATGCAGGGGCAGATGTCTCCTACTCAGCACAATCTTGTCTTGGTTTCGCTGTTACTCACTTACCACTTGACTATCTGCAAGGATCCCAGACAGCTTTTATCTTCTCGGAGAATTTTTAGACAGAGGTCTGCAAAATCAGATTTAGCACATAGTTACAATCCTTATCACAGCTCTTGGGCAAATACTGAAACTAAGCCAGTCCATCCTCCCTTTTTTGGATACAAGCTTTATCTGAAGGTCCTTCCTGAGAGGAAATGTCGGTTTCCACTGAGTCCCAGGTGGGCTTATTGCTGGGTTTGCAAATGTCAGAGCTTTCCCCAGAAGCCCTGGCCTCTCCCAGAGGAAGGGATGGACTCACAGCTTTATTACAAAGCACCAGCAGCTTCATCCTCTCCTCCTTTTCTCCACTCCATCCTCAACCATTCCCTAACACCTTCCCTTCTGCATTCAGACTTCACCAACATCCCTGTGATGTCCCAATGACTGTGCTCACAATAAACTTTCTGTGAAGATTTTCCACACAGCTCCTTCTACCCATGCTTCCAGGCATTCTGAATGGCAAAAGGCACACCTGCCCTACAGGTGAAAAAGGGGATTAATAACACCTTAGGACTCAGCCAAAGGGGCCCCTGAAGATGTGAGCAGGTCAGGTGTTAACACCCCTCACCCAAAAGGCACTAGACAGACCTGACATTTAACCAGTGGCTTTTTGGGGTTAGGGGATCAAGAACCAATTTGGGATATCTATGCCCTCAACCAAATCTACAAAGTACACGTGAACGTGTTTCAGGGCAACTAATGCCATGAGGGACAACTCAGAATGGACTGGAATGCATGGAGACATTTCACACTTGGAATGATCATAAAGATGTTCATGATCAAAGCATCACTAATTCTTAGGATCGTGTGACAAGAGTTTGTTTCTGACTTTTTTTTTTTCCTTAAAAAGTTCTGATCCCCAAAGCACATATGAAATAGTTTACATGGGAAAAAACCCCTAAATTGCAACAGTGAAACTGTTTTAAACTGAAGGAGGGATGATTTAGATTAGACATAATTACAGTTTTTACAATGAGGGTGGTTAAACACTGGCACAGGTTGCTCAGAGAGAAGGTGGATGCTCCATTTCTGGAATATTTAAGGTCAGGTTAGATGGGGCTTGGAGCAACATGGTCTACTGTTGCTCATGGTAGGGGGTTGGACTTGATGGTCTTTAAAAGGTCCCAACCAACCCAAACCATTCTACAATTCTATGAAAACCAACAAATCTAATTTCAGCTTCCCAATGAAAACTAAAAATGTGAACCTCGTGGGTTCAAATATCCACAAGAAAATAAAACATCAAAGTAAATTTTAAAGCTTTCTGAGTTTTAAGTCACTCTCCTGGCTCTGAGACCTGATTTGTGGGGCTGGCAATGCCAAAGAATGACTCTAAACCAAGAGGAACACCAACAGAGATGCCAGGAGCTCAAGGTTGTCTTCCATGCTCTCTATCAGTTCTGTCTGCACGCAGACTTGAGAAGATTTGAGAATTTGTAGCCAACTCCCACCCAAAGTGGACTCACACACATGCACAGCCAGAAAACAATAGGTAAAATTAAGTGAGTAGGGCAGAGTACAGGTAAAATACAGTGAGCACAAGGAAGCACTCAGCACAAATGGCAGGTGTTACCATCCAGATAGCGAGTGCCATAGGAGCTCTCTGGGAACAGCCCCCTCATGTAGGTTATGCAGGACATGGAGATGGCCAGGAGCCTTTTCACCAGCACCAGGGACTGCTGCTCTGTGGCAATGCTCTCAGGGAACAGCATTACTTCCTGGAAAAGCAAGGCAATGCCAGAAATAGCACCTTCTGAAGTGTAACACAGATTATATTTAGAAACAAGTCTCAGCAGGTGGGAAGAGGGTAACTTAGAAATGTAATTTTAAGGTTTCTCTGATGTTTAAGCTAGGCAGGGAAGACTCCTGTGTGAGGTGGGTGGATTAAATGATTTAAGGGTAGAGATCAATAGATCTGCCATCATTACTCAGATGCAGAGTGCACTGGTTGGATGTGCCCTCCCCTCTTATCACATTCCCACCCCCTCTCCTGCACCAATGCTGGCACTTAACAGACAGCCACCCCTCAAAAAAGGTGTGCAGTTTTAATTGAGAAGTCACACAAGCCCCAGGGCTGGTGTGGCAACCACTGTTGTACCAAAGACTGCTGTTTTAAGCTCTGACAGCAGCCTGAGTTGCAGAGTGATTTTAACTCCAAACTGTAAAACAGCACTTGAAGCTACAGTAAATACACACTGTGTGATGCCAACATGAACAATGCAGTGGACATTGCACTAAATTTAGTTCTTCTATTACTCTAGTGCTGCTCTTCCTGTTAATAAAGCTCTGTGCACACCTAATGAGCCTACATTTATTGAGTCAAATCATGTCAGAGCCCCACACTGCCTCTCACTGAATTGGAATTAATCCAACTAAGAACAGTGCAGACAACAGAAAGTGTTCCCACCTCTGCAGGCACAGGTGTACCAAGTCCCAAGCTGAGAGCTAAGATTGTCTGCACCACCATATTTTAATTTTTTACCTTAGTGGGCTTCCTCTTTTGCTTGAGGACCTGCTGAGTAGCCATCCTGTGTTTCAAAGACCTGCCTTCCACTTGTAACTAAACCCTGAAAAAATAAAGGTGGTGTGAGACACGTATAAAACACAGTCACTGCTATTTCTCATCTTTATTAAAGTAAGAACGAGATTCTTCAGAGTTTGAAAGCTAATTGCCAGGCAGGACAGGCAAAGCACAGCAAGCCAAGGGTACTCCATGGCACTGAGCCTGCAGAGCATGAAACCTTCTGCTCACTGGTAAATGATCAATAGTATTTGAAATTCAGGGCCACAACTGCACCTGGTGTCAGTCGGTGCCCCTTCAGAATCCATTTCTCATATTCCAAACCACAAACGTTAATTCCTACAACCATTAGGAAGTGTGAGGGGGGAATGTGAAAGAACTGGAGGTCTGCCAATAGCAGTTAATATTTTAGCAAGGGTAAGCAGGAAACGTGCTAACATCGGTCTTGGCTGGAATAAGGGAATGATTCTTCTGCGACACCTTGAAAGATAAAAAAAAAAAAAAAAAAAAAAAAAAAAGGGAGAGTCCAAATTGTTTCAGTTAGACAAGCCTGGATTGAAGAGGAAAATACTCATTTTTACTAGAATGGAGAGCTGATTGATACAGGCAATAATGCTGGATATTCCATGTTTCTCACTTGAGTGAGGTGCTTGATTTAGCACCATCTGACAACCCTGATTAAAAACTTCCATTAGCTGGAATTAACAAGGCCTGCGTTAACTGGTTTGAAAAATGACTTGCTGGGAGATCTGCACATCTCATTGTAAATGGGGGATGTTAATGAAAGGAAACTCCACGAACGGGTCCCAGAGGGATGCTCCGTGTCCACAGCCAGGCGACTTCCCCAGTAACAATTAAAGTAATAGCACAAACACGGTGGGGTGATTTAACTCCCGACCTAATGCAGCTTTTTATTAACTCAGCTGATCCAACCTTGTTCTGCATTTGCACCTTTTGTGCTTTTCTTTTTTTCCCCCGTGGAAGCCTCATTTCCATTTGTTGGCAGTCATTAAGACATGTTGATTGGAACATGGTGACAGCTTTTATGCTAAATTTAGCTCTTCATTTAGTAATGAGGACAGATTACAGCTATAAAAGTATATTTAAACAAATACACACCTGCAAAATTTTTAACGTGTTAAATATTTTAGCAAAGTAGCTTTTTTTTACCCAGGCACTGGGAGCAGGACTGGAATGCAATCAAAGTAGACAAAGGTGTTGTAATTACAGTGTGAGGTTATTAACTAAATAAAGCTGATTTAGGTGAGGCAAAGATATAAGAAAACATGTTTTATAAACCATACCACGTTTATATTGATTTACTGAGGAGGAAACATCACCCAGACCAAGCTGACCCATTACAGCCCAGCCATTCAGGTACCACACTTTAGCATCAGAGTCTCACCAGGGCTGGAAGGACAGAAGCTGCCCTGGAACTCCAGCACTCTCCCACTCTGCAGCCACCTTATCACCGAATATCAGCAAATTAGTATTAAAAGGGGAAAACCAAATCTCATCCTCAGGAACCCGCTGCTCCCTGACACCCTCACCCGGCCCCTTGTGCCTGATGTGGGAAAGGTGAGGCACCACAGCCCTTAATAAAACAGCCACGGCTTCAAAGAGCGGCTTGCACNGCGGGAGGCGCGAGGCGCTGAGGGTCCCGCGAGGCGCGGGGGAAGCCCCAGCGGCAGGGAGGGGTTCCCGTGAGGGCGGGAGCGGCTCCCTGAGGTACCTGGGGNTTTTTTTTTTTTTTTTTTTTTTTTTTTTTTTGAGGAGGCCCCTGGGTGGTTTTATGAGTGGAAGCTCAGGCCTGGTCGGGATCCACACGGGGCTGGGTCCTGCCCCTCACACCGCAGCACCGGGAGGCACCGGGGCCCGGAGCCCCAGGGGCGGCGGGGCTGAGGCGCGGGAGGCGCGAGGCGCTGAGGGTCCCGCGAGGCGCGGGGGAAGCCCCAGCGGCAGGGAGGGGTTCCCGTGAGGGCNCCCTCTGGGGCGCGGAGGGCTCCCCTGAAGGGCAGTGGGGGCTCCCCTGGGGCGATGGGGGCTCCCCTGGGGCGATGGGGGCTCCCCTGGGGCGATGGGGGCTTGGCTCGCCCCAGTCCGGCCGGGCGGTTCCCGTACCTGCGTATCGCACCCCGGCTCCTTTGGCCACGGTACCGGCGGGCCCCGGGTGTGGGCGGTGCTGAGGGCGGAGGCGGAGGCGGCCCGAGCCGTGAGGCGGAGACTGGAGCCTGCCCTGCGCGTGACCTCTTCCCGGGCTTGTCACCTGTCCCTGTTCCCATGGCTATCCCTGCCCTCGCTCTGCCCCTGGATCTCTCTCTGTCCTTGCCTCTCTGTCTGTTCTTCCCTGTCTCTGTCCTTGCTTCCATATCTGTTCCTGTCCCTATCCCTGCTACCCTGTCCCAGGAATTCGGGCAGGACAAGGTCCTGCAAAAGCAGGGCCATGGCAAGGGTGGTAGCGTGGTATCATATCTGTTTAAATTTTTACTTTATAGTAAAACACTGGGTTTAATAGCAGCATGTAACCGCAAAGGAGGTGCAGTTTTAAGTTACTCAAATCCACATCCTTAGAATAATCTGGTACTTTTCTAGGGAAAGGGAGACTTGGTATCATCCCACCTCAAATGCATCAGGGACTTCACAAGGAGCAGAGTATTTTGGAGTCAGTGTCATTAGCTAGGCAAGGAGGATGGGTTCTCTATTTCAGTAGTATCTTATTTACAGAATAATCTGCTTAAACTAATTCTTCCCGTCTCCAGGCAATTTGTTATCCTTCAGATAAGGAAACATTTTCTTCCTTTTCATGTCTACTCCAAGCAATTCAGGGGGATGCTGGTGAGAGCATGCCTTTCCCTTCCCAGTTGCCCCAGCTCTGGAAATGCCAGTCTGTCCAGTTATGATGATTTGCCCAGCTGATAGGGGAGAACACAGTGTTTCTTGAGAACTTGTGTTTTTCCAGGCCGTTTTTCTGATCTCTTTCCAAAGACCTTTTCCCTAGTTCAGTTAACAACAGCTGCTGGAAAGCTCCTCCCTGAGGGAGGAGGGAATACCTCATTGATTTTTAACTTGACAACACTGAAACAAAGCAGGACTGGTGCTGCTGTTGGGCGAGGAGGGGTCTGCAGGTGAGAGCTGTAGGTGTGACCCCCAGGCCCTTCCCAGACCCTGTTTGCCTGTTGCTTGCCCTGGTGGAGGTCCAGTGCCACCTGCACGTTGTGGTAATTAGGTCACTTTCTACCTTGGGACAGGTGCCAAATGCTGAATATTAAAGGAATCAACAGGACCGTGGGGCAGGAGCAACAGGTTGGCATGAAGGAAAAACAAGTGTTAGAAGATCTGGAAATGCACCTTGCAAGGAGGGAAACAGAGGCCCTCTTCCAAGAGCAGCCTGAGACTGGGAACCAGTACTTGGAAGACACTTTGCTTCGGAGTTACTTGAAAACACACCTTCCTCCCAAGGTCTGTTTGTGTTTCTGTGTGTACCCACCACAAGTCTGCCGAGTTGCTGCTTCAGGCTCTGAATTGAACGTTTGTCTGAGCCTTTTTGTGCCTTTGAGTGTTTAACTGGAGGGAATTTATTGGCTTTCCTTAAAAAATGTTATGTTTGAGGGCAGGGGTGATAAACATTGCCAAGACACACACAGCAAGTGGCTCAGTGGGCTCCTGGGACTGGGCTGGGTGTTGCAGTGCTGGTTTGGGGTTGGCAGGGTGGGCATTTGTTGTCTGGTCATGTAGAGAAAGGAATTTTTGAGAGAGGAATCAAACTAAGATGCTTCCAAACTCTGCTTTGTTCTTCCACCTCTCTTCCTGGGAAAAGAGGGGTTTTAAGGAAAATTCCTAAGGACTGGGGCTGTTCTCAGCCGAGTACTCAAGAGGGAGGAAAGGCCCCTTGGGGCTTGCTTGTTCTCAGCACAGGTTGATGGCATTTCTGGGTTCATTTTCAGCCAGGAAAGGCTCTGTATGGATTTCAGGGGTGTAGCTACAGGGCAAGGCCCCAAGCTCTGGATGTCTGTGCTGTGAGCTCCAGTCCTACAGGAACCTCTGGGAGGAGGTGCCTCACCTCTCTGGCTTGGCCTCTGCCATCACCCCAAGGGCCACAAGTGCTTCCCACTTTTCAGGGAGCAGTTTTTATGGAGCAGAGTGTGATCTCTCTCCAGGATTTATTCCAGCAGAAGCAATGCCATGATTTATAAGCCACCAGGTGAGCAAAGGAGAGGGGACCTGGCTTTCAGTGATGCTCCCACTTCCCCTGCTTGCTCTCCAGGTGTGTGAGGCCTGGCAGACACAGCATGGGAAGAGTGTGGTGCCAGTGCTGGGAGCTTGTCACAGGCATCCCAAAAGAGAGGAATGAAGCCTCCCTGAGCACCACTGTGGCCTTCTTGGCAGAAGAGAAGACAGGAAAGGGGGATGCCTTTGGGTAACCATGAAGATCCTGCTCCGAATCTGCACCTTCAGATGAAGCATGATTCAGGTCTCCCAGAGAATGAAAGGATCAGTACAACAAGGCTGCTTCCACTCCTTCCACAAACTGAGAACAGCAGCTCCAGAATCTCCCAGAGAACCAGGAGCAGCCTCTCCCTTTCGTTTCCGCACTCGGTCCCAGCGGGGCAGTGTTGCCTCACTGCTGGAAAGGAGAGCCCGGGCTGCTGCCTGCAGCACTGGGAGCGTGCTCTCCATGGGAACACCTTCCTCTCCAGGACAGCAGCAACCCCTGAAGCTTTGGGTGTCCCACCGAGGCTGGAGGCTGATTCATGTTGTGCTATTCCATGTCACACACAGAAATTTTCTTGAAATGGCACAAACATTTTCTTTGTCTGTTTGAAGGTGATTTAAGGAGAAGACAGAAAGTTATTTCTGTTTTTTCTGGGTATTGTTGTGAACAGGGATCTTTGTGATCTGTGAACAGGCTTTGCTGCCCTGAAAATACATCCTTCCATATAAAGAATATCTATTTGCACTGCTAAAGAGCATTAATTTGCACATTTCCCATGTCTTCATGCTTAGGATATCAAAGGACAGATTATGGTGAATGAGAGCACCCAGCAGCCTCAGCCCTGACCCAAATGAATTTTTCCTCTCCACTTCCCAGTGTCCATTCTTTGGAGCACCAAGGCTGCTGTGTGTGACACCCAGCAGTCACAAATGCAGGAGTTTTGACTTTGTTCTTTCACTGTGAAAATAAACACTTTTTTTGGGTAATTCAGTGGTTTGTCAGGCTGTGTGGTCAGGGCATGAGCTCCCAGTGAGGCAGTTGGGAGCAGGGGGTGGGGGTAGGAAATACGGATGCTGGCGAAGGGATTGTTGTATGAGTTCCTTTTATGAACTCAGACCAAGATATCTACTTGCTAGACTCATGTTCTTCTGCCACAAAAACCCACCAGGTCAACAGTTCAAAGATTTTTGTGCTTCAGCAAAGTCCATGAACTTTGGATTCCTGGGTTATGCCTCGAAAACAGCCTTCAAATTGTTGTCAAGCCGTGATAAAGATTGGAGGTGCACGCCCTGGCAAATATGGGTGTGGCATTGAGCTGGAGCAGCTGACAGGCTCTCGTGCATGGTTGTGGCTTGTTTTGTGATATTTAACATTCTTTCACTGTTCAGCTGAAGGAAAACTGGGTGGTCTGAGGAGGGAGACTTCCAGAGTGGCACCTGGATGCTGTGTGTTTGATCCTCATCACACACGTGGAATGGCAGTGGGAGGATGGAATCAATCACACAGGATTGTTTGGAAGGTCAATACAGGGACAGGCAGGGAAAGGAAAAAGCCATGTTTGTATTTCATCAACAGGAAATCCATGGGGCTTATAACTACACAATTTTGAGTGCAGCAATTATGGCTTCACTTCCTTCATTATTTTATTGAGGAGGGAACAAGCATCTCTTGAGAGGCAGAGAACAGCAAAGAATATTCCTCTCATGGCAGCAAATCAGGTGCTTCCTTGACCCCCAACACAGTCTTAGATGTGTTTAGGCCAAGGAGGTCCAACAGGGCTGGAGGTTGGGTTCTCCTTGCCTGCTTTTAATCATCTAATATTCTGATTATTTAAATCTGGGTAACTTCACTTGGCTTTGCTCATAGACATGGAAGAGAACTTGCAAAGGCAATTCCTGTCACCCTGAAATAGGGATCTGAGGGGGTTGGATTGAATCACTCCTCTGTGAGTGCTGGTTTCCCTCCATTAACTGTGGACATATCCATCCAGGTGAGCCAAGCCCAGTAGAAATGAGCGCACATGAATCCTTCAGGAAGCTGGGTGCAGAGTGGGAATTTGAATCTGGTCATGTTGTATGCCAGGCTGAAGCTGAAAAGACTGCTCCATGCCTCCTTTTCTAATCTGACAGGCAGGTAGATGCTGAGCCCAGTGGAAGTTTCCTGTACAGATGAAGGCATTCCGTTTTTGGCAGCCCTCCCCTGGCATTCCTCTCCAGCAGTAAATCACGGAGCGCCTGAGAGACCTCTGGAGACTGTCTCGTCCAACCCCCCTGCTCATGTGCATCTGTGTCATTCTCAGCCTTGACACTAAAGTGCTTCTGTCTTTGTGAAATCCAGACATGCTGCCAGAAGTAACTTGAAAAAATGATTTTGAGGGAAAGAAGAGAAAAAGTGACAGTGGAGTGCAGCTGTGCCAGAAGAGGCTGAGGGAGCTGTCGTGCTGTGTTATGGAATGCATGGAAGGGCCAAGTGGCAAGAGACCTTCCAGCTGGGACTGAGGCTGGGATGTGCTGAAGGGTTCTCCTTGTTGCTCCACAGGTTCTGGAGGAGGTGCATCGGGACCTGGAGAGGTTTGGGAACCGCCTGGTGACCAAGATCCAACCCCTGAGCTGGGAATGTGAGCTGAACCCCCCCGTGTTCCGGCAGTACGATGCCTGGGGGCGGCGTGTGGATCACATCCACACCTGTTCTGCGTGGAGGAGGATGAAGGAGATTTCAGCAGAAGAAGGGCTGATTGCTGAGGCCTATGAGAAAAGATACTCCAACTGGAGGTAACTGGGAGAAATTGAGGATGACTCAGTGCATTCCTCATTATTCTTAGCAAGGTTTATTCAGCATTTTGCAGGGCTGAGCTGGTTGTGTAACCGGTAGCAGATGCTGCATGGACACCAGCACACCCCCTGCTGTCCCCAGCAGCTCTGTCTGTCCACTGCAATGTTCCATCTCACCAATGATAAGCCATAACTAATGGCCCACACTTGATCATAATATTCTTTGATGTCACCTACCTAAATGTGGGGCCTGGCAGTTCCCTGCACCACTCCAGCTTTGTGTGTGTTAGTTGTAATGCAGCTAAAGATGTGGGATTTCATTTGCAGGTTTTTTTGTATTCCAGACCATGGAGACAGACCCACATTTCTTATTAAAAACTGCACGAGCTGGCCTGGTGCTGGCTGTCCCACTGGGGCTGAGAAACTCTGCTGCTCCTCTTCCCTCTTCCTAGCTGGAACAGTTTTTGCCCTCTCAGGAATGAGTGGTCTGATGCTCACCCGTTCTGGCTGTAATTTTTCCTCTCTTCCCAGCTGAGATATTTTATCCTCCTGCTGTTGCACTGCTGTGTAACCCTTCTGTTTTCCCTCTGTCTCTGCCTCCCCAGCCGCCTGTACCAGGCTGTCAAGCTGTACTTGTTCTCAAGCTCCTCTGGAGGTTTCAGCTGTCCACTGGCCATGACTGATGGGGCAGCTAAAGTCATTGAGGTATGAGCTTGGCTGGTCCCTGAGGGCACAGCCCACGTCCTGGCACTTCTGCTTAGAGACAGGAGCCCCGGCCAAGGATGGAGGAGCACTGATCCATCTGGTGCTGGGCACTGCCCTTCCTTGCTCTGTGACTCAGCTCTGTCCCCCACTTCCTCTCTCTGTCAGGGACAAAGCCTTTGAGCCCACACCAGCTTTTATATTCACTGACAGCCCTGTGTTCAATAAGGCCTTTGCTGCACATGGCACCTGTGGCACTGCAGGTAGCTGGAAAGGTGTCCCAGGTGGAAGTGTCCAAGGCCAGGTTGGGCAGGCCTTGGAGCAACCTGGAAAAGTAGAAGGTGTCTCTGCCCATGGCAGGGGGTGGGACTGGATGAGCTTTAAGACTCCTTGCAACCCAAACCATTCTGTATTTCTATGATATGTTTTTACTACAAGATAATTTGTTTTCCCATTTTTGTGTGGAATGGCCGTTAGATATAATAGGCCAGATCCATACTCGATGTAAATTCATCAAACAATCAAGACTTTACCAATTGGAATGTTTGGCTCTGCATCTTAGTGACCCTCTTTGCATTGCCTCAGTGGCTACATAGGATTCAGAGGAAAATATCCCTTAGGTAGCCAAGCCTGGGTATTTTAATTCACCAAAACTTAAAGCAGCACAAGGCAGTTCCCTCTTCCCTGCAGCTCTCTGGGTGCTGGTGACATCCAGTGTACATGAACCTGGCATGTGGGCTGTTTGAGACATCTCTCTCCAGAAATCCAAAGGGATAGGGATGCTGAGCACTCCATGTTGTACCACAGGTCTTCACCTTCTGTCTGCACAGTGCTGCAGCAGCTGGTGGGAGCTGGGCTGGCTCTCAGCAGCACCTGCAGATGCTCTGCAGTGCAGGACACACACCTGCCTTCCAGACTGGCCTGTCTCAGCCCTGAGCACACACTGTATAATGTCAATTATTGTGTTCTCATCATCTCAGTTTATTTTCCCTCCCCTCAAACAGTCACTGGGTATTCCTGGACCTCTGAAAAATGCTTTTGACCGTCTGACATCCCGTGACCCCCAGAAGTTCTGGACCTCTGGGCAGTGGATGACGGAGCGAAGGGGTGGCTCAGACGTTGGTACGTGCCCTGGGGTGGAACAGACGTGGCGGTGAGAACTGCACACAAAGGATGTGGGGAACCTAAAAATCCAGGGATCTGGTTTAGGACTTCAGCACAAATCATCCAAATCCTCTGCACAGCTCTGCTTTTTAACCAACAAAAGGCCCAATCTCTGTCCTCTTGTGCACACAGAGCCCTTTGTGTTCTTGGCTGTGGTAACCCCTAAAGAGCTGGAGGCACTGGATTATACACACTGCATTTCTTATCGAGGGTCAATGAAAGAGATTAACAGCTCACCCATGCTCCATCTTCATAGCAAGAAGTGCCTTAAAGGACCTGCTGCTTACACTGTAAAATCAGCCTTGATTGACACAGAAGTTCCCAAAGACCAGGAAATTTTCTCCTCTTTTTCAGCAAATGGCACCGAGACTGTGGCCAGGAAGCAGCCGGATGGCTCCTATCGTCTGTATGGATTTAAGTGGTTCACATCAGCAGCTGATTCTGATATGGCATTAACCCTGGCCAGGATAGCAGATGCTGAAGGACAGGTAAACCACTTCTGTTGGATGGGGAAGGAGCAGGGGCATTCTTTTTCTTCCTTGTTGCATAATGGTCTCTGTGTTCCTTGCAGTGTACCCAGGGCTCCAGAGGCCTGTCCCTGTTCTTCCTGAGGGTTCGGGATGAGGAAGGGAAGCTGAACAGCATCCAGGTGCAAAGGCTGAAGGACAAGCTGGGCACGAGGCAGATGGCAACAGCAGAGCTGTGGCTGCAAGGAGCCAGAGCAGAGCTGGTGTGTAAAAGTTACCCTGCCCTGGGGACTGGGCTGTCCTGGCATGGCATTCACTCCTGGGGCTTTCAGCAGAGATCCCAACTGAAAAAGTTCCTCTCTTCCACCTCTGTGGCTTGGCTGTCCATGTCACAGAGCGATTCACTGGTGGGGCTCTGTGGGGGGCAAAGCTGAGAAGAGTTCAGGAAAAGATGTGAGAGAAGACAAAAAAAAAAAAAAAAGTTATTTTAGGCTGGTCATTTCTCTAAACCTGGTTCCTGAGGCAGCTGAGGGACAGTTTGTGTAGTGTGCAGGTAGAAACAAGCAGCAGGGACCAGAACTAATCATGCTGACACAGTGTCCAAAAGCCACTTCTCTGGTCATAGAAACAGACTCCCAGGATAGGTTGGGTTGGAAGGGACCTTAAAGCTCATCTCATTCCTCCCCTTGCCATGGGGCACCTTCCACCAGACCATGTTGCTGCAAGTCCCATCTAACCTGGCCTGGGACACTTCCAGGGAAGGGGCAGCCACATCACCCCACAGACTTGACTAAAATGAGACAAGTGTATTTTAAAGCAAGCAAGTCTCTGAGTGCCTGAGGGCAGACAGGGACAGAGTGGACAGCCTGTGTCCATGTGCCTGTTGACACCATTTTCATTCCCACCTCCATCCCTATCCCAGGCCTGTGAAAGGCTCATGGCAGCCCTTGTTCCTTGCAGATCTCTGCAGAGGGTCGTGGGGTGGCCGCCATCTCCCACATGCTGAACATCACTCGGATTCACAACATCATTGGTGCAGTGGCTTCCATGAGAAGGTGAAGGCAGCGTGGATCCCCCAGGGCTGGAGGAACAGCTGGGCAGGACAAGGGGACTTTGCAGTGCTCAGCCAAGTGTCCCCTCTGTGGGACAGGCCTGGAGCCAGCAGTGCTGGAGGAGAGGGGCCTGTGGGTGGGTGACCTGTACAGGTGTGGTGCAGCTGAGCAGGGCTCTCGTGGTGGAGGGGACTGGAAGGGAAAGCTCAGCAGTGGAAAGTTGCTGGTGTAACTGTTCCCTGTGTGTGTTCCCTCCAGGATGGTCAGTCTGAGCAGGGACTACGCCCGCAAGCGCGTGGCCTTCGGGAAGCTCCTCAAGGACCACCCCCTGCACGTGCAGACGATAGCCCGGATGGAGGTGAGGCTTTTGGGAGCCAGGCTGGACCTGCTGGGAAGGAAAGAGGGCAGAGATGTTAACAGGCCTGTGCTCCTAGTGAGCACAGCCAGCCTGCCTGCACTCAGATTTAGGAGGCCATTCCTGCTACAGCAAGGTGGATGCAGCAAGGGAATTGCTGTACTCTAGTGGGATTTGATCTGCTTACAGACCTAACTCCTCTGCTGGACTAAACAATAACCTGGGAGTTTCTCTGAGAGAAAGGAGTGCCCTTACTATGATAAGCCATGACCTCTGAAGTTGGGTGTTTGCCTCAGAATCCAGGCCTGACACCACAGTCACTTGACACTTGTCCAAGACTAGTATGGGCTCATCCAACTTCCCTGGGAGCTCCAGCACCAGGGGATGGGCTGTAAACAGTATTTAAAACTTCTCTTGCAAGGTGGGGGAAGGTGGTCGACATCTGTCAAACATGACTTCAGGCTCCAGCATCTCATTGCCTGTGGCCAGAACTCCCCCTCTGAAAGGAAGGGCTGATCCTACATAGTCCCACAACACAGAGCTCCATACCCTGATGCTTCCCAAATCAAAACTTGCCAGGGAAGTAAGCTGCTCAGGATGAAATCTGTCACAGACCTTGCAGGTCCTGGTGTTCAAAGGTTGACCATCATCTCACATCCCTCCACTTTTGAAGGGATGTGGATTTGGGGTCTGGATACCTTGTAGGAGCTCTGTTAAGGCTCTGATAGGCCTGATGAAATGCATTGCCCCTTTACTGCATCACAGTGTCCAAGAGTGGCAGAGAACCTTTAACATTCCATTCTTCGCGCCTTGTCTGCTCAGAGGTCTCTGAAGCTGTGGGTCTGAGCAGGCAGGGGTGGCATTTTACCCTGAGTCAATCTCATGGAGCCAGCAGGGTCCAGGATCCCTGCCAGTGAGTTCCCCTGTCCTCTGCTCACAGGTGCAGGTGAGAGGGGCATTTCTGCTGCTCATGGAGATCGTTCGCCTGCTGGGCCTGGCTGAAACCAACTTGGCAAGTGAGCAGGAGCAGCTGCTGCTGAGGCTGCTCATCCCCGTGGCCAAACTGTACACAGGGAAACAGGTATGGAACAGATTGGTTAGCCCAGAGTGTGGAATGTTGGCAACCACAGAGCTGGGAAGAGGAGTGAGTGATACAGCAATGAGAGCAGGGGGCACCTGCAGGACCTGCAGCAGTTCCTGCTCTGGAGGCTGCTGCTCCTGCAGGTCCTCTCTCAGTGTCACTCAGGCTCCATTCCCATCTGCTCCTCCTGAGGCAGTGACCAACCTTCCTCAGGAGATGAGCAGCAGCCATTCAGCCCATGCCAACAGGAGCTGTTGTGTGGTGTGGGAGGTTGGTTTTCCCCTCAGGCACTGTGGATCATGCCAGCTCTCTGCGTTCTGCAGGCTTCTGCCGTGGCTGTTGAGGCGATGGAGAGTTTTGGGGGCCAAGGTTACATGGAGGACACAGGCCTGCCAGTCATACTCCGGGATGCTCTGGTAAGAGGGTGGCAGGAGAAGGTCCTGTGTGTCACCAAGTCCCCTGCACAGCACTCCGGTTCCCTGCTAGAGGCACACTCCAGGGAGAACACAGACCTGCCAGGCTCACTCCAGGTGTGGCAGCTCTTCCCTCACTGCCTCCCTGCTGAGCCCAGTCACCCTCAGGAGGGACAGGATGTGTTCCTGGTGCTGAGGCTGTTCCCTAGCACAGCAATGGAGCTGGGCTCCACTGCTTCCTTCTACTTCTTGTGAGACAAGACATCTCTGGAGATATCCTTGGTGTCCCTTACTTCTGCCCTGTGTCTTTCTTCCCTCACACTCCCCTCCTTTGCTGCAGCCACTGCAAAGGCTCCCTCATGCTCTGTCAAGTCTCCTCTTCCCCACAGGTGCTGTCCATATGGGAGGGAACAACAAATATCCTGTCCCTGGATGTGCTGCGGTCCCTCGCCAAGAGCCAAGGGCAGGTGCTGGCTGTGTTCCTGTCCACAGTGCAGGTGAGCCCATAGCTGCAGCCTGATTCACACACCTTGCCAGAGCCTTCTCTGGGCTTTGTGCTCCTGGCTGAAACTGGCAGGGAATAGGCCCAAACTGAAAGCTTTAGACAAGTATTCCAACAATTGGAATTGTGTCTTACAATTCTGCTCCTTAAATAGCTCTTCCAAAAGCAGGATGCAGGCAGTGCTCATCCTGGAATCCTTGTGTGCAGATACTTTCAGCTCAGCAGTGGGGAGCTTGGCACTGTCAGAGTTCCTCAAGACAGGTGTCAAAATAAGTGTATTTTTAACGTGACTCACCTTCCTGAATCCAAAATAATTTTGTGGTTTTGTTTCTTAACTGGAAAATCACCACAGGACTGCTGAATACTGAACCTCACTAGGGCTATCTACTGCATTATGACTTTCTATTTTTATTCCCTGAAAAGATGGAAAGAGCCAAAGGAATTCCATTTCTGCCTCTTTGGATTTGCTATTCTCTGGCTCTGCTTTTAAAGCTGCTCAAGTGACAGGAGTTCAAAAACAGCTCAGAGTTTCATGAAGGTGAAGGAGCATCACCTGGCTTGGTGCATCCCCAAAAGGGAGGCAGGATCAGAGGCTGTTGTCTCAGAGGTGACATTAATCCAGACACAGCAATCCAGATCTCATTAGCCTAGGCACATCAAGGGAATCCTGAGCTTCTGGAGTGCTGGATCTGGTTGTGTGCAGCCTTCACCTTCCCATCCAGACCCCATGAGAAGGGAAAGGGTCTGAGACACTGCTCTCCTGCAGCACTGGGGACTGGACAGAGCTTTCCAGAGCCTGAGTAGTTCTCACAGTGGCTGCAGTTGGCAACTTGTGTCCCATCTCTCCCCCACCCAGTTCAGCTCTGAACACAGCACCTCTCTGACCTCCAGGGATGAGGGTCCCCTGGCCAACCTCTCAGATACCTTTTGAGAAGGGGAAAATACCTCAAATGATTTGGCCACCAAAAAGGAAACCAGATCTGCTCAGGAGCAGGACTGAGCACATCTGCTGGGGCAAATCCAGCTGTTGGCAAACAGCTGCTTAGGCTGACACTGCAGGTAATGGGGGGAAAGTAAAGGAGCTGTGGGTAGGCTCTAATCAATTTGGAAAGAAGGAGCCTCCACAGTCTTACACTGAAGACTAATTTAAACAAACACCCCACAAAGGTGCTGTGCAGCACCCTGGAGCACCTCTGGAGGGAGGGCCCCTCCAGCTGCTCAACAGCTGGATAATCAGGGAAGCATTAGGGAGCACAGCACCGTGGTGCAGAGGAGGGACCTGCAGAGCAGTAGACTCATTAATTAACCAGCTCCTCAGTGCTCCCATCAATCACACCGTGGGTGAGGCTGGAGGGTGGTGAGTGCTGCCTTCAAGGTCTCCAAATTCCAGTAATGCCACTGCCTTTCCTGTCCATGTCACACTGAGGCTGCTGCATGTCCAGGGAGAGGGGCTGGGTCAGGCTCAGCACTGTGGATGCTTCAGTTCTGGATAGAACACATCAGAACTGGCCAGTTTAAGCTTTTCCTTTATGCCTCGGGCAGCCAGGTGCTGGAGAGGCAGCCTGGGAGGGATTTCTGTCTGCAGAGTTCTGCAGGAACGTGCTTGAGTTTCTATACCAGAGTCAGGTTTTCACTCACAGGTGATAAACAACATCTTTCTGAGCTCCAGGTGTCCAAATTCTTTCAGTCTGTGAGTCTGGCTAATTTTGAAACATCCCTCCCAATCCTGTTTAGTGAGGAAATAATTTAACCCATCATAAAGGGGTTTTTACTGCTCCAATCCATTTCGTTTTTATTGATGCACACAAACCGAGTACAATTTATTTTATGTTTGTCCATCAAGGTTCTCAGTGTGCAGGACTTGTGCCCATTGTCAGAGGCTTTGCAGAAAGCAGCATCAGTACCTGTTCAGAGAATACAACCTCACTTGGTTCTCTGAAGGTCATTTCAAGGGTAACTCCAGGTTTTGCTTTTATCCTCTATCAGTTGTCTCTGCTGATGGTGAGATGCCCAGTGCTGCCAGGGCTGTGATCAGGAGCAGGAACCAAGGGTTGTAATTACCCTCAGGAAAAGGAAAATGTAGAGAACATCCCTATCTTTCAAAATGTGACTATGAGATGCTGAATTTTTAGGGTTTGTAATACACAAGTGAGTTGGTGACAAACCACCTTGTCTAGAGGTTATGAGTCTGGAAATCCTGGAGAGGAGAATGTGAGAGACAGGGATGGAATCATGGAATGGTTTGGGTTGGAAGGGACCTAAAACCCCTTCTCATCCCACCCTGCCACCTTCTACTGCCCCAGGCTGCTCCAAGCTCCATCCAGCCTGGCCTTGGGCACTGCCAGGGATCCAGGGGCAGCCACAGCTGCTCTGGGCACCCTGGGCCAGGGCCTGCCCACCCTGCCAGGGAACAATTCCTGCCCAAGATCCCATCCAGCCCTGCCCTCTGGCACTGGGAGCCATTCCCTGTGTCCTGTCCCTCCATGCCTTGTCCCCAGTCCCTCTCCAGCTCTCCTGGAGCCCCTTTAGGCCCTGGCAGGGGCTCTGAGCTCTCCCTGGAGCCTTCTCCTCTCCAGGGGAGCACCCCCAGCTCTCCCAGCCTGGCTCCAGCCCTGGGAGCATCTCCATGACCTCCTCTGGACTCTCTCCAGCAGCTCCAGGTCCCTCCTGTGCTGGGCCAAGGGCTGGGGCAGCTCTGCAGGTGGGATCTCACCTGAGGGGGGCAGAGGGGCAGAATCCCCCCTTCCCTCCTGCCCCTGGTTTGGGATCAGTCCAGGACATATCCTTACTTCCAGCTCTGCTGTGGTGAGAATTTCAGGTGGATACTGCACAAGGCCAGTCAGTTCGTGTTGTACTAAAATTTTATTAGCTGGAATTTTGAGCTAGAGCCCTGGGTGTACTTCCAAATTCAATTACAGTCTGAAAAATGCCTCTAAAATAGCCCTGGGCAGTTTGTTGATTATTGCACTTGAGTCACTTCAGGTGAAATTTGGGCACATCCCAGGACAGGGTCTCAGCACCAGCCCCACACATGGCATGCAAGGCTCAAAATCAACTCTTGCCTCAAGAATTTCTGTAATTCAGGCTGTAACTCAGGCTGTAAATCAGCCCTGCAATCTCAGACACGTGACAGTGTTTTCAGGTCCTTTTCAGACCACAACCCCAGTTTTCAGGCAGCAGGAAACAAATTGAGGTTATTGATGTGGGGCCGTGTGTTCGCTCCCAGCATTGACACAAAATTGTGCTTTTAGCTCTGTTTGGGATGTTCCTCCTGTCACTGTATTTTTAGATACTCATGATTAATCTTGTAAGTAAAAACCACTCTGACCACAATGCTTGGGAGCCTGTGAGAGCAAACAAACGAGCAGCATCTTAAAATTCCTCCATGAAAACAGAGGGAATCAGAACTATTGGAGCTCTGAAGCTCCTTTGCTGATCATTTCAGGCAGTCAGGGGTGGTGATGCTGTGTGTGCCTCCTCCCAGAGCTGGAGCACAGCAACCAGGAGAGAACAGGAGCTGCTCCTGCCTCAAGTATTGCCCTGGAGCAGTTCCCAGCCTCTCCATCCCAAGCACAGAGAGAGCATGGAAAAACCTTCCAGGAGATCCAGGGCTTTTGGTTAGGAAAGGAATAAGTGCAATTGGAACAACAACAGCAACAAAAAGGTAAATTATTGGTGAGCAAAGAAAATACAAGGTCTTTTTTGTCCCTTAAGGATAAATGATGCTTTTACATTCCTGATCCATATTTCCAGATGGTCAAAGCTTCCAGCTGTGGCAGCACGTCTGTGTCCCAGCCACAAGCAGCACTTGTTGTCCCTGTGCTTGGCTGGTGCCGTGCTGGCTCCCACCCAAACCGTGGGAATTGATGCCTTTGGGATCTGTGATCCTCATTAGCAACAACTCCTGAGCTACTTTAGAACACCTTGTTAGTATCCCATGGGCTTGGAGGTTTATGGGCTTTATGTTGGCTCTAGAGTTGTTCTTGTATTTGACCAGCACATGCTGGGGGTGCTTCTGCCCCTGGAGCCGCAGCACTGGGAAGAGTGGAAGTGTGGAGGTTTGTGGTCTGAGCAGTCGGAGAACACAGAGCAAGCCTGGGCTCAACCCAGCCAGGATTTTCTGGTCCAGCAAGAGGAGCTGCGGGATCACCTCAGCACTGAAAGCCTCAGAAACATAAAAAATTCCTTCTGTGTAGCTGCTGCTCACAGGCTTCAGTCTTGTCTGCAGGTTATTGATGGAGCTAATTAATGAACAGCACCTCCCACCACGCTGTGCTGCTCACATCCAGCCTTTGGGGATGCTCTCCAGGCTGATCCCTCAGTTCTGCTGCAGAGAGAGGGGTTTGAGTGAGCCCATGAGGCAGGGCCAGCCCCAAGCACAGGCAGTGTCCCATCCCTCCTAGCAGGGAATAACAGGAGACACAGATGAATGGTGGGGGAAGGCCGTGCCCAAAGAACAATTCCAGACTCTCTCAGCAGAGTATCCCTGGTGCTTTCACAAGGAGTTTGGGATGTGGCAGAACAGAAGCTTGGCTCAACCAGAGCAGCTCTCAGGCAGTGCTGTTGGCACAGTTAAATGCCCAATCTTCATCAGAATCACAGAATCCTTTAGGTTGGAAAAGCCCTCTGGGATCAATTCCAGCCATTCTCCAGCACTGCCAAGGCCACCACTGCCCCATGTCCCCAAGTGCCACATCCACATGGCTGTTAGATCCCTGCAGGGATGGGGACTCCAGCACTGCCCTGGGCAGCTGTGCCAGGGCCTGAGCACCCTTTCAGTGAGGAAATTTTCTCTAATATCCAACTTGAACCTTTCCCAGTGCAGCTTGAAGCCATTTCCTCTTGTCCTGGGGCCTTTCCCACTGACACAATTTGCAGAGGAAAGCTCCTTTAAGTGTGAATCCTTTAAAATCACATTAAAAGCTCCTTTAAATGTGAATTTTCCTGCCTGGACACAGCTTGAGCATAATATAACCCTGGGAAAATTAGACCCTGATACAGATATAGAGTTAGAGAAAATTGGGAATGAGAGTGGTCCCCAGCTAGGAATCCAGAATGGAAACAGCAACATGCTGGCTCTGGTCACAGGGAATTCTCCATCCCCAAGGCAAGGCTGGGAGCTTCCTTTTGGGCACATTCCCTTCCCTGCCTGCTCCACCTGTGCTGCTCCAGCAGCAGCCACCTGGATCTGAGCTGCTTGTCAGCANTATTTTTAGATACTCATGATTAATCTTGTAAGTAAAAACCACTCTGACCACAATGCTTGGGAGCCTGTGAGAGCAAACAAACGAGCAGCATCTTAAAATTCCTCCATGAAAACAGAGGGAATCAGAACTATTGGAGCTCTGAAGCTCCTTTGCTGATCATTTCAGGCAGTCAGGGGTGGTGATGCTGTGTGTGCCTCCTCCCAGAGCTGGAGCACAGCAACCAGGAGAGAACAGGAGCTGCTCCTGCCTCAAGTATTGCCCTGGAGCAGTTCCCAGCCTCTCCATCCCAAGCACAGAGAGAGCATGGAAAAACCTTCCAGGAGATCCAGGGCTTTTGGTTAGGAAAGGAATAAGTGCAATTGGAACAACAACAGCAACAAAAAGGTAAATTATTGGTGAGCAAAGAAAATACAAGGTCTTTTTTGTCCCTTAAGGGTAAATGATGCTTTTACATTCCTGATCCATATTTCCAGATGGTCAAAGCTTCCAGCTGTGGCAGCACGTCTGTGTCCCAGCCACAAGCAGCACTTGTTGTCCCTGTGCTTGGCTGGTGCCGTGCTGGCTCCCACCCAAACCGTGGGAATTGATGCCTTTGGGATCTGTGATCCTCATTAGCAACAACTCCTGAGCTACTTTAGAACACCTTGTTAGTATCCCATGGGCTTGGAGGTTTATGGGCTTTATGTTGGCTCTAGAGTTGTTCTTGTATTTGACCAGCACATGCTGGGGGTGCTTCTGCCCCTGGAGCCGCAGCACTGGGAAGAGTGGAAGTGTGGAGGTTTGTGGTCTGAGCAGTCGGAGAACACAGAGCAAGCCTGGGCTCAACCCAGCCAGGATTTTCTGGTCCAGCAAGAGGAGCTGCGGGATCACCTCAGCACTGAAAGCCTCAGAAACATAAAAAATTCCTTCTGTGTAGCTGCTGCTCACAGGCTTCAGTCTTGTCTGCAGGTTATTGATGGAGCTAATTAATGAACAGCACCTCCCACCACGCTGTGCTGCTCACATCCAGCCTTTGGGGATGCTCTCCAGGCTGATCCCTCAGTTCTGCTGCAGAGAGAGGGGTTTGAGTGAGCCCATGAGGCAGGGCCAGCCCCAAGCACAGGCAGTGTCCCATCCCTCCTAGCAGGGAATAACAGGAGACACAGATGAATGGTGGGGGAAGGCCGTGCCCAAAGAACAATTCCAGACTCTCTCAGCAGAGTATCCCTGGTGCTTTCACAAGGAGTTTGGGATGTGGCAGAACAGAAGCTTGGCTCAACCAGAGCAGCTCTCAGGCAGTGCTGTTGGCACAGTTAAATGCCCAATCTTCATCAGAATCACAGAATCCTTTAGGTTGGAAAAGCCCTCTGGGATCAATTCCAGCCATTCTCCAGCACTGCCAAGGCCACCACTGCCCCATGTCCCCAAGTGCCACATCCACATGGCTGTTAGATCCCTGCAGGGATGGGGACTCCAGCACTGCCCTGGGCAGCTGTGCCAGGGCCTGAGCACCCTTTCAGTGAGGAAATTTTCTCTAATATCCAACTTGAACCTTTCCCAGTGCAGCTTGAAGCCATTTCCTCTTGTCCTGGGGCCTTTCCCACTGACACAATTTGCAGAGGAAAGCTCCTTTAAGTGTGAATCCTTTAAAATCACATTAAAAGCTCCTTTAAATGTGAATTTTCCTGCCTGGACACAGCTTGAGCATAATATAACCCTGGGAAAATTAGACCCTGATACAGATATAGAGTTAGAGAAAATTGGGAATGAGAGTGGTCCCCAGCTAGGAATCCAGAATGGAAACAGCAACATGCTGGCTCTGGTCACAGGGAATTCTCCATCCCCAAGGCAAGGCTGGGAGCTTCCTTTTGGGCACATTCCCTTCCCTGCCTGCTCCACCTGTGCTGCTCCAGCAGCAGCCACCTGGATCTGAGCTGCTTGTCAGCAGCTGGAGGGTCCCAGCAGCCCCTTCCCTGGCACAAGGCAAACACACTGGCATTTTTCCTGTGGTTGTTGTCTCTGCAGAAAAAGCTGGAGCTGGCTTCAGGCACTGAGGGGCTGTCCCCGGCCGTGCAGCGGACACGGGAATCCATCGGGAGCCTCCGGCAGTTCATGGCAGCCACGGGCTCGGAGCGGGCACTGACCATGGAGCTGGCAGCCAGGGACTTCTCCTACAGCCTGGCACGGATCTACACAGGCAGGCAACGACAGGAACCACAGAGCCATGGAATGGGCTGGGTGGGAAGGGACCTCAAAGCCCAGCCAGTGGCACCCCTGCCATGGCAGGGACACCTCCCACTGTCCCAGGCTGCTCCAAGCCCCAATGTCCAACCTGGCCTTGGGCACTGCCAGGGATCCAGGGGCAGCCACAGCTGCTCTGGGCACCCTGGGCCAGGGCCTGCCCACCCTCCCAGGGAACAATTCCTGCCCAAGATCCCATCCAGCCCTGCCCTCTGGCACTGGGAGCCATTCCCTGTGTCCTGTCCCTCCATGCCTTGTCCCCAGTCCCTCTCCAGCTCTCCTGGAGCCCCTTTAGGCCCTGCCAGGGGCTCTGGGCTTTCCCTGGAGCCTTCTCTCCCAGCTCTCCCAGCCTGGCTCCAGAGCAGAGGGGTTCCAGCCATGGGAGCATCTCTGTGGCCTCCTGTAGATTCACTCCAGCAGCTCCAGGTCCTTCCTGTGCTGATGGATTTCAGACCAGGAAAGGGCTGGGAATTCACCTGATTCACACCTGGATCAAGGGTGGAGCTCTTACAGCTCAGTCCCCATTCTTCACGCTGAAGCAGCTCAGCCTTCAAGCACTGCTGAGGAGTAACCACCCTCCTTTATTCCTGAGCCCTGGGCTGTTCTGGCAGGAGCCTGGGAATGCTGACACCTCCTACCCCCCACAGGAGCTCTTCTGATGGAACACGCGGCCCGGCCTGACGCTTCCCCCACAGACGTCTGTGCTGCCCTGAGGTAGGCACAGCCCTGTGCACCCCGAGTGTTCTGGGTGATTCCATGGGCACTGCCGAGGCTTTGCTCTGCCATGGCCAGACCCACGAGCACAGCTGGGAACAAGCAGCGGCTGCTCAGCCCCGGGGCTTTTCCCTGCTCGGGCGATCATTCCCGCACCGACGGGCGGGATCCCGCCTGGGCACGGCTCAGGCTGGCACCAGCCCCGTGCGTGTGGCAGGACTGGCACAGCCCATCCCTCTCCCCATCCAGGTGGTGCAACCAGGAGCTGTGCCCGGTGGCCGTGGAGTCGGGAAGGGGCAGCTACGGGCGCGGGGCAGCGCTCCAGGACAGCGCCCTGGTGTTCGGGAACAGCCGGCTCTGAGCGCCCGCACGGACACCAGGTGGGCTGCAATCCAAAAAAATCCCCCAAATCCTCAGGTAGCCGCAAGTTCCAGGTGTGGTGGAACGTCCCGTTCCACAAGGGGCCAGACCAAATCTTTTAGGAGTGACCCCCACCTGTCCCGGGCTGAAATCCGTGGCTTTGAGGTTTCCTAATGCAGACAGCAGCCTGAGAGTCCCTCCAAGGTGCTGGAATGTTCTCACGTGCTTTAGGCAAAGCCCCTGTGATAAAATCCAGACAAGAGCTGGAAGCAGCAGCTCTTCAAGTGCCAACACTCTTCTTTTTGAAGAAAACCAACAGAATTCAAAGTGAAAGTTATCTGAAGCTGATTAAATACAGAAACCCACCATTTCCCCCTGTTCACCTTCCTGCTTTCCAGTGCTGACCATGGACTTCCATCCCTGGATGGGGTTTGCTCCAGGGGCAGCCCTTTCCACCTGCTGTGGCCATGAACCTCCCCAGGAACTGCTGCTTTCTGAAGAAAAAAGGGAGTTTTATTCTCTCTGGCCTCTGGAAAGTTGATGAATTCCTTATACACGTGTCCTTAATGATGCTGCAATCCATCCTGACATAAATTCTACATAAATTTTGGACTGAAATCCAGTAATTCTCTACCTAAGCACTGGCTATGGGCTTTTTCTTCCCCTCAGCCCATCAGTTGACCTGCTTGATATTGCCCTGCTGGCTACAAGTTTTTAATTAAGGAGTTGCTAATAGAAGAAGAAAAGCACTAATAGACCGAAGACAGCTGGAATTTATAGCTGGGAAATGCTACAGCAGCCAGACACGGAGTGGGAAGAGGGGGGAGGAGCTCCTTTGATGAGATTGGAGTTGTCCAGAGTTTCAAAGGTGGCGGAGCCAGGAGGACACAAAGGGTGGCTCTGGGGAGAAGCAGAGTGGAGCAATCCCAACAGGACACAGCAAGGGAGGCTCCATGGGCTCAGGGATCACAGGCTGGGCCAAGCAGAGCTTCCCTGAAATCACCCAAATGCCACGAACCAGCCCCAGCAGCAAAGGGCTTCTGTTGTCTGTGCATTGCAGGAGATAGAGAGCATTTGGGTTTGGAAAATCTCCTCCATCACAGAATCATGGACTCACAGAATGGGTTGGGATGGAAGGGACCTCAAAGCCCAGCCAGTTCCACCCTGTCATGGCAGGGACACCTCCCACTGTCCCAGGCTGCTCCAAGCCCCAATGTCCCACCTGGCCTTGGGCACTGCCAGGGATCCAGGGGCAGCCACAGCTGCTCTGGGCACCCTGGGCCAGGGCCTGCCCACCCTGCCAGGGAACAATTCCTGCCCAAGATCCCATCCAGCCCTGCCCTCTGGCACTGGGAAGCCATTCCCTGTGTCCTGGCACCAGGGTTCTGTCCCTGCAGTTTGGTGTCAAAGAGGTCTCATTGCACAGGAGCTGCTGAGCCCTGCAGAGCTCGGGAGGACAGAAAAGTGAGGGAGCAGCGTGGGGCTGAGTGAGGATGGCAGAACATCCACCCCCAGCTGTGCCCGTGGGTCCAACAGCAGGAGATGGACGTGACCCAGGAGGGAGAGCCCACATGCTGGAAGTGTTTGCAGAGCTGATCAACACCTGGGATCCCCTGCTCTCCCTGAGGGCTCATCTCCAACTGCTGCCAATCCAGGCTTTCCCTCTTCCCAGGCTATTTTACATTTCTGAACACCAGGATTAATTTTTCCTCATGTATGAGCTATAATTTGCCTAAAAGTAAGCCCCTCAAACTGGGAGCTCTGCAGATGCACCAACACAGAGAACAAGGGACTATGAATTCATCACTGTGTAGGAAAATGACAAATTTATTAAGATCTAAATAATCACTGTGAGGCTACAGCAGAATAAAGGCTGTTACACACACACGAGGGTCTGACACTTCCAGTGCTGCTGAACAGCTCTGCCCTCACAGCTTGGCATGGTTTCAAATATTTCATGTGCTTCAAGTAAGTAATTGAGGCTTCAGATGTCATTTTAATATAAATCCCACCCAAAAAGAGGACAATCAAACCCAGCACCTGGTGCCACTGCAAGGTCTAAAAATCATTTTGTGACAGAGCTGTGGGAAATCCGTTTAAACCCCAGATTTGTTAAATAATAAAGTCAAACTTTAGCAGCATTTATAAAATGTCAAAGTCAAAAAGAAAGGTGAGCTGAAATCCCAAAATGCAACAATGGGAGCTCTGGCAGCTGCAGTGTGGGAAGAGAGGGACAGCTCCAAGGACTGGGGAACACCTGGGCCAGTCCTGCCCTTTGCTCGGTGCTGACTCCAAACCTCATCTGGGATAATTCCAGGACCCCTCTGTTCGATAGGCCCTGAACCTGCTCAGCTTCCTGCACGTGGTTATTGCCCTTTGCAGCCTCCCGACACCGCAAAACCTCTCCCAGGGCAGGCTCCATCCCACCCCTGCAGCCTTTCCCGGGTAGTGGAGCAGTTCCCGAACGCCCCTTCCCCAGCAGAGCCGTCGGTTTCCCCCGGAGCTGCCAGCACCCCCTCACCCGTGCCCAGCTCTGAGAACGGAGCCCTCCTGCCCCGGGACTCCGGTGCCACCTCCCCGTGCCCTGCCAGGGCGGGGCCCCGTTCCCAGCGATCCCGAGCTCTGTTTGATATCCCGACTCTCGGGTTTGTTGCACAGCCCAGGGGGCAGGACTGTGAAGCCGCCTGTCGCGACAGCAGCGCCGGTGTCCTGACAGGCTCATGGGCTGTCCGGGAGCTGGGACGAAGGAAGGAGGGAAGGAAGCTCTTCAGGAAGAATTGATCACGGGGAAAAGAGCTTTGGCACCTTCAGCCGTGTCCTCCTCTGGCAGGAGCCCTTGTGCACCTTGGGGAAGCTCAGAACTTCTCTGATCCCTCTGCCCGAGGGAGCCACTCGGCATTTCCCAGATCAAAAACTTCCCGGCAGGGCAGCGCCGTGCCCGAGGTTCGTAATGCAGGACAATGAGCTCCTGAGAGAGCGCTCAGGAGAAACTCAGTTATGAGAGGAGCTCCAGGAAATCCCACTGTGAGGTGTAACTGAAACACTTTGCCTGCTCCTTACACCGCCACGTAATTCCTGCTGCTTTTCCGCTCCAGATTCCATCAGCGGCTCTACCCCAACCTGGTTTGATTAAATGAACACCATCAAATCACAGAGGGATTGTGCTCAAGGTCTCATGATGACACATCTGGCCCCACATCCCTCCCAGCTGCTCAGGCCCCCGAAAATTCAGGGCAAATCCTCAAATATGTAAGAGAAGAAATAAATGATGGTGGGGGGCCTGAGGGAACAGGACTGTGCACAGCCAGAATGAGCAGGCAGTACCTGGAAAATGGGAATGATCCTTGTGTGTAGGACAAACACCAGTTGAGTTTTCCACTTTCTGGGAAAAAAGAGATCTCAAACCTGAGTGAGTTTGGTTTGTTCCCAAAGAGCCACAGCTCCACCATCCAGCATCAGGGTAAGGCAGGTGCAAGTGGGAATGGAGTGTGCACTGTCGAATCCCACTGAAAGCAGGGAGAATTCCCTGGAGAGTGGGGCTGCTCCTACATTTGGGTAAATAATCAGACTGAAATGTGACCGTTGGTCAAAGGGAGAAAGAAAAACACGGTGTGGAGGGAGCTGAGACCGGCACCTTTCTCCATCCTGGAAAAACCGTGCTGATTGTGCCAACAGAACCTGGCAGGGTGGGTGCGTTGTGTGCTTCCCCCTTCCTGGGACTCCTGCATCAGGAAAACCAAGCCTAAGATTTAATTTTTTTTCTTAAGTTTAGGAGTGACAGTTTGTTGTTCCTTGGAAAGACACAGTGTGGAACAGAAAGCCAAGGGCAGCAGCTGCAGCCTCCTTTTCCAACGCCTTGGTGTTCCTGCTGAGCCTCCAATACGTCCCCTCGAGGGACAGGGAAGAAAAATAAAAAATTAGAAAGTGTGTTAGCAAATGCTCCCATGCAAAAGTCTAAACTTTATTCACTTTATTTATATATTTAACAATTCTAAAGTATTTACTTCTCGCTTTTGACAAAAATGAAAAATATAGGAGCACTTTACTCTCTTGCGGAGAGAAGGGTTATTTCTGTACACAGCTACGGAGAGACGGCTTCCTCCTTTACATACAAAGAAAAATAATATTAATAAAAAAAGTGCTTCATCGATCCAAAAAAGCCTAAAGAGCTGCAAGCTTTTATTCACACTGTACATCCCAGCCCCGGCCCGGCCCCTCTTGGCACGTGCGGAGGCTCCGGCCGATTCTGCCCCACGAAGCCACACCAGGCCGGGGTGTCCCCAGCCCAGCCCTGCCACCGGCCCCTCGCCCGTGCCTCTCTTCCAGCCCCACTGCTGGGTTAGGAACAGATCCCACACGTGCCTTGGCTGGAAACCCCATCCTTCACACTTTGCTTTTCCCTCAGCGTCTCTTTCTCTAGATCTGTGCCAGGGAGATCCCAAGATGCTCCGTCCGTTCCCAGACCCCTTTCCCACAAGGACGCAGCCTCCTCCTTCCTGGACATTCATGCCAGCACACGGATCGTGGCAGGGTGGGAAGAGCACGGTCCAACCACCTCAGCGTCCCCCCTCAGACCCACTGAGCTCTGCCAGATGACTTCTCCACGTGACCCTCCCTATGGATGATGTGATTGTGACATTCCAGGGAAGGGAAATGCAAAATGCTCCTTTCCCAAGGTTTCTCAGATTTTGAGCTGTTGTATCTAGAGCTCTCAAATACTCCGGCAGGATTCTTGGGAATGCCATAGAGAATTTGGGATTTTGCCTAGGGAATGCACTGTGAGCAGGATCTACTCTTCCTCCTTGTCAGATTGCACTAAGCAGGATCTACGGGAAGGGAATGGGACGAGCACCTATCAGTTACAAACGGATATTTGGGAGTTTCACCCTTCAATGAGGTGACTGGGACAGAAGGAGGAAGGGGAATCCGTAATGTGTTTTGGATTGTTTTAAGCTCCTCAGGCAGCTTTTTTCCATCTGGAGTACACTGAACACAGCCTGGGAAAGGAGGAGCATCCCAGGAGGGTGCTCAGCACCAGCACAATCCGCTCAGGCCGAGCCCGGTGACTCCAGCGGGTCCTGGCCGCCTTCCGGCAGTTTGGATCGTCCAGTAAAGTGCGAGTGACCAGCCAGGACCTGACCATGGCAATGCTCTGCTCCCAGAGGGAACCTCACACAGATGGGGCAAGGACAAGGCAGAAGTCTGCTCCTGTCCTGGTTGGATTGAATCAGGAATTGCATGGTCAGAGCCCTGGCAAGGCCCAGTGTGACGCCTGGCTCGGCTCTCACCAACAGCACGTGCATTCCTGAGCCAGCATTCCAGGTGTTCCCGAGAGCTCAGACCTTGGGGAACCTGACCGAGACCCCCTCGGGCAGCCAAGCCCACTGTGAGAACAGAGAGGGAAAAGGTCTCTGGGGAAGGAGATTCCCACCTCTTCTAGCAGCAACAGGTTCCCAAACAGCAATTTCGGGTCTGGAATAACAGGAGTGATTGAAAGCACTGGAGGCTGCAGCTACTGAGGCTCCGCACTCCGGCCGGCCCGGCTCCCTCTGCTCCCTCCAATCCTCGGCTGCAGCAGTTCCGCAGTGGGACAGATAAATACCCGCGGGATCCTGGCTGTGCGCCAGCTCCCTCCCCACCTCCACGACCCTCCCGCAAACAAACAGATAGATTATTATATATACACACACGCACGCGCGGGGACACGGACACACGGACAGGACAGGCAGGAAAGGGGGAAGAGCTGGACAAGGAGAATCCCACAATCCAGCGGCACATCCGCAGGGTCTGTCCCGCCGAGCAGCGCCCCACGCCCCGAGCTCCACGCGCAGCCTCCCGGCCTCGGCCCCCCGGGATCCGCGCGTCCGTGGGGAAGGGTCGGCTCGGCTGCTCCCTGCCGCTCCCAGGCCAGGAATTCAGTTGGACGTGGCAGTGATGGGCTTGTCCAGTTCGAGGTCCAGGCTGGAGCTGCCGGGGTGAAGGCTGCTGTAGCAGGATTTGCAGACTCTGCTGGGCTCAAAGAGCTGCTGGCTGGGAACGGGCACCTTCTGGTTACAGCAACTGGAGCAGAACACGTTGCCACAATTCCTTGCGTCAGGAACAGAGGAGAAACGGGAAAGATCAGAAGGAGTTTGACAAAGTTACCTGAGCTGTAAAATGAGATATTGCCAGTGCTGGGATGGGGGAGACACCTCCCTGCAGGCCAGGGCATGGGCAGGGACAGCTCCAACGTCTGTGCTCCTCCCTTCTATGGATGGGGTAGAGATCCAAAGAATGTGCACAGGAAGGCACAAAGAGCCAGGGCCAGTGTGGAATTGCAGGTTATTAAATACCTCTGTTCAGCACTGCCCTGAGCCAGGCTGGGCAGCTGTGTCCTCTTGTCACACACAGAGCTCTCAGCCATTCACCATAAAATGGTTTAGGTGGGAAGGGACCTCAAAGTCCATCCAGTGCCACCCCAGCCATGGCAGGGACACCTCCCACTGTCCCAGGCTGCTCCAAGCCCCAATGTCCAACCTGGCCTTGGGCACTGCCAGGCTGGATGTGCTGCAGAGGAGCTCCAGCAAAGTGCTGATGCTGGGGCACAGGGCTGAGGGGCTGAAGCAGAGCCACCACAGGCCCTTCTGAGGGGCTCTGGGGAATGTGGGGAACACCGGGAATGGGGGTCTCTGGCCCTGCTCACGCAGCTGATCCATCCCTGGCCCACAGGAGGGATGTGGCCGGACTCTGCTCCCAGGCTCTGCTCAGAGCTGGAAAGGTTTAAACATGGAAATACCAAAGCTCTCGGTTGCTGCCATCCTCCCACTGCCCCCACAGCCACTCCAGCAGTCCCACACTCCTGCATCCAGGAAACTGAGCCAAGGAGGAACATGCAAAGCCCAGGGTGGGCAGGCAGGTGTTCCATGCACAGGTGGGCACGCGCGGCATTCCCGGCACTGGCGGAGCCACACCGGCACATGCACCTCGTTACTGCTCAGTCATTAATTACCTTCTGCAGCCCTCCTCAAAACCTGTGAGCCCTGTCCTCCTCAATTCCTACAGGGAGCTGGGAGCAGCACTCCAGGGACGTGGGGTTTGCCCTTTCCATTAACTCTTTGGCATCAGGATTTGGTGCTGTCATTGTTCTGCACTGGAGGTTTGCTGCTTCCAAGAGACTGCCTGGGAATTCTGCTGACACCCAGCAGCTCTGATTAATCCTTCCTTGCCAAGAAAGGAGATTTCCAGCTGCTGGTCACTGATGAGAGAGGCAGCACAGAAATCCCATTTCCCACTTCAGTGGGCTCATTTCCTCAGTTCCACACAGCAGCTCCGGGCCTCGGAGCTGGAACCCCGGCACGGGAAGGCTGACAGGGACCAGCCTCTCTGCAGAGGTTCTGGAGACTGGAGAGCCCTGCTGGGAATCCCTGTCAGAAGCACCTGCAGGAGAGGGAACAGCCCTGGGAGGTGCCACACAGCTCCCACAGCCCCATCTCACTGCTCAAGGAATGATTATTCCAGAGCAGCTCACTGATGGATGAGGGGAAAATCAACTAGAGGGATTAAAACAAGGATCTCTTTGTTGGAGCTCACCATTCCTAACCCATATGCTGGGGTTTTTGTTGTTTTATCCTAGACAATGGTGCTCTGACACTGCTTTGGAAAGCTCTGGACAGCTCATCCTTCTATCCCGGTGGTCCCTGCTTCGCTTCAGAGATTAGAAAGAGACATTAAAAACCAGGCTGGAAAATGGATGTTGCGCATTTGAGGAAGGGGGGCTGAAAGTCACACTCCCCACGCCTCCTTCTCATCCCAAATCTCAGATACTCATCCAGTTTTGGTTATCCTGACTCTGTGGCACCTGTTCCAGCCATGGCATTTTCAGTCCTTCTAAAACAAATGCCAGGTTTTTGCCAACACCCTGCACAGCAATACTGGAATTGTTTGGTAACACGTGCCCCTCTCCCAAAAATACGGGGGAAAAAGGGAAATTATCAAAAATAAATGCATAGAACTTGCAGGACAGTCTCCTGTCAGTGAGCAGTACACACATGGACTGACAGTGAGTGTTAGTCTGAGCCACATCCCAGTTCAGCCCTCAAAAGCCAAATCCTAGAAGCCTTTCTGTGAGGATAGAGGGCTGTTCACACAGATCCAACCCCCAGCAGCTTGTGCTGGCCACCCCCAGCTTAGTTCTGGTGATTTCCAGGCAAGTGAGAAACAGAGAGGGAGAAAAGCTGAGTTAGTTGGGAGTAGTCACCCAGGAAAGGCAGACGGACAAGGACAGGGACAGAGGCTGCTGGAAATGCTCACCAGAGCTGATCAACTCGGTCAGTGTCCCTGCAGGGAGGAGAGAGAGCTCAGGGAAACAGGCACAGGGAGGAAACATTGGCAACCAAGGAAGCTGGAAGGTTTTACCCTGCTCAAGGCCTTACACTCTGGGGTTCAACTCATTTCCATTCCTGGGGAGGAGCGTAAATGTTTACTACAGAGATATTCATGGTGTTGGTTCACCAACAGCTGGGTCACTGCACATGTGGAAGCTGAAGGAGTGAAGACCCTACAGGGAGATTTGAGCCAGACCTGAAACCCTGAGTCCATTTTAACTCCTCATGGGGCTGTGGGTGACCTGTGTGTATCCAGGATCTGGGAGTTGTCCCAAGCTCAGTTTTAGGGAACTGAGTCCTGAGGATACAAATCTGCACAAACACAGCAGGCAGGGTAAAAACAAAAAAAAACAAAAAAAACAAAAACAAAAAAACAACAAAAAAAAATTCAGATTCTTTTCCTTCTTCCCTGGGTTTGGTTAACTTTACAAGACTAAATGGAGCAAAATATAAAATACAAACCAGACACAATCCCAAAACAATGTTCGTAACTCTTTGCAACTTCAAAAAGCAGCAGAGCATCAAAACGCGGTAACTGACATTTATCAAATGATGGTTCCTGTGCTAGTGTTTGCACGTTCAGAAACCAAGAGGAATTTATTTGAAACGGAACTGGAAACTGGAGATTCCCTGGCTTTGATTCCTGCATATTGAGCCATGTGGTCTCTGCCTCCTGCTCTTCACCAAGGCCCTGCTGCTGCCTGAGCTGCTGCAGCCTCTGTGGCAAGAGGTCTGGCAAGGAATAATCCAGACAACCTTGATCTCACACAGGTGTTCTACTCAGATTCTGTAGGAGCAAGTTAATGAAAAGGGGAGAACGGTTAGAGAAGGAAAGGAGCAGGTTTCCAACCAGCAACGGGAAGAAGATGCCGTTCCTGTATTTCACGTAACTCATATATGGAATTGCTGAATGCTACGAGGACAAAGCTCTACTTTGTATAAACCTAAAGTGCCTGCAGCGCAGTCTGAGGAAGGAGAGGTGGGATCTGTATGCAGGGGTGAGCTGGGAGCAGGAGCAGCTGTGTGTCCCGGGGCGCGGCAGTGCCCAGCCCCGGGCCGTTACCTGCAGTGGTGTTTCCGACTGGCGAGCCAGAAGGCGCTGTCGCAGCCGTAGCAGTGCGCGGCCAGGTGATCCGGGAGCCACCGCGTCACCTGTGGGGACGGCCACCGGCATCAGGGACGGGGCGACCGACGCTGCCCAGCTCAGCCCCCTCCCGGCTCCCAGCTTGTGCAGCAGAGGGCTCATAGGCACAGGTACCGGTGTCAGGAACACGAGGAAAAGAGTTCCCAAGAGGTGGCGCGCGGCCAAAGGCTGGAGGATAATTTGAATTAGGATTATCCCAGAGTGAGCAATTTACAGGGATTCGGTCTGTACCTCTGTATCCTGTTTATCCACCTGCTCCCAGCTGGCTTCAGAGAAAATCTCTGTGCTGCAGCGAGACAAGCAGTTCTGATCCAGATTGCTTTCCGAGTCGGGAATAGACGTCTGTTGGCAAACAAACACAGCTGAACGGAACCCCCCGGATCCCTGTTCCACACAAATAAAACCCAGAAACCCCGACAGGGCAGGTCTGGACCCTCTGGTGATGGGACGATGTGAGGCAGAGTGGATTTAGAATCCGGTTTCTGCTGCAAAGTTCTGGGAAGGCATTGGGTGAACAACCAAAACCTGCTCCCTGTGGCTCCAATTCCAGGGTCCTGATTCCTTTCCAAGGGTGTTTTACTTTCAAAACTATAATTAGTAATACAGATATCCTTTTGTTGGCAAAGATTCTGGAAAATACAAGCCAAATTGCATACGGGAAATCCAGAATTTGAGCCATGTCTATTCTATGAATAGGTTTTGGGAAGAATGCTTCCTTAATATAGTCTATCCAGGCAGAGGTGGGTTTTAACTCACTTAAAATTCAGCCAGCCTTTAAAATATATCAAAATAGCAAGAAATCTTGAGTTAATTAAGTATTTTTATGCCTGAGGAATGGGCAATCCTGGAGTTCCAGAGGAAAACCTGCAACTCCCAAGCTGAGGTACAAATGGAAGTAGAGATCAGGTCCTTAAAAATGGGGAATTTTCTGGAGGCACTGCCAGCCCTACTGCAGCTTCTGAAGGCCCTTAAAGATGGGAGCAGAATCCATTAAGCCAAAGCACCCAATTTCTCCAAGGAATTCAAGCTTTTAACAGTGACACTGAGCCCAATGAGCACCTCGTGCTGCATCTCCAATGGGAAGAGCCAAGAAGGCTCCAAGGGTTTTTCACAACAAACGTACCTGGGACTATCCAGCACCTCTGCCACTTCTGAACACTGAATTCAACAAACAGAAGCTGAGAACCTCCTACAAATATTTTTTTTTCAATTTAGCAGGCATATAAACCATGTAGGAAAAGGAAATTTCTGATGGGTGTTGCAACAGCCTCAGGAATTACAGGCAAGTGCTCAAACCCACAGGAAGGCACAATTCTCTATAAAAGTCTCTACTTTTACAACTTTAAACACTTCCAAATAAAAGCGCAAATGGTTTAAAAGATCCTCTAAAATTCTTAATATGTTGAAATATAGTTGCCCCAAAAGCTCAGGTAATTTATTCCAGTTCATTTAGATTTCTAGAAATTTATTCCAGTCATTGAGCCTGGAGCACCTGAAAGGGATGGTGTGACCCTGATGGGTTTGAGCTCACAGAGCTGCCCGTGCAGCTGGAACTTGCAGAGAACCAAGGGACTGTGGTATGCTGCTGTCCCAAAAATGGCACAGGAAAATATATTTGCCCTACATGAAGACTACAGTAAACCAGGGGTTTGGTTGGTTTTATTGAGGTTTGGTAAAGCCGGGTTTTGGGTGGTTTTACCGAGGCCAGAGAAGGTGTTTAGGTATGGCCAGGGGTGTGTGAGCTGCTGTGCAACACCCATCTCAAAATAAATCTCTTTCTGCTCAATCTGCAGTTCGGTGACAGCATCAGTCATCAGTATCTGCCCCTATCAGGTACCCAGGCAGCGTTTGCCCTCTTCAGGATGACCTGGGGAGGTCTGTAAGAGCCCCAAAGCCAGGCCCTGAGCCGTGAGCCGAGGGCTCGGTGAGCTCCGCGCCCGGCCCAGCCACGCTCACTCACCACGTCGTCCCCGTAGTCGCCGTTGAGCCGCAGGGAGCTGTTGAGGAGCTGGCTCTCCAGGCGGCTCCTCAGCTCCTGCACCTGCTTCTTGAGGGTCTCCACCTCCTGCTGATGGCCCGTCTCGATCTGGCGCAGGCGCTGCTGGATGACGTCGCTGTAGACGGGCATCCCGTCGTCGTCCAGGTGGCTGCGGGCCGGCTGGTCCGGGCTGCCGGCCGGCTGCTTCCCGAGCTGGCTGAACATCCATTTCTGGTGCAAGTTCCTCAGGTGGAGCTGAGCAGAGCTGCAGCTGGCCGCGGACACCTGCCGGCTCAGCGAGGCCTTGATGCGCCCGTCTTCGCCGTTGACGCAGTGTCCGTTGGTGGCGGGGAATTTGGGGGCCGCGAATCCCGCGGGTTTCTCCACCAGTTTGTTCTCCAGCTCCGGCTCCCCGTTATACACCAGCTCGTCTTTGCGGTCCGCTAGAGGCAAGGCACAAGGGGAAGGCATCGGGAGGTGTGTGGTGCTGCTACCAGAAGTCCTATGCACTCTTGATCCCAGTTTTTGGAGCTCTATCATGCACTCCCCCTCCGGCCTGTTCTCCAGAGTTCGGGACAGCTCGTCAGCGCTGTTGTCGAAGGGGTGAGGTCTGTGGCACGGAGCCCTGGGCACGAGCTCGGGCTTTGCTTCGGTCTCCGTTAAGGTTTCTGTGGAGCTTTCGATGTTGGATGTCCTTTCCTCCAGCAGGGCTGTCAGAGGGAAGGCAAGGCTGGCCTGGGCCGTGCCGTACGGGCTCTCCGTTTCTCCTTCACCTTTCCCAACGCCTTCCTCCTCCGTGTTGTTTGGAGCATCTCTGTTTCCGGAGCCCTCGGAAGGAAGGGCCTGCAGCCCTCTCCCCTGAGGGGCCTTCTGGAGAGCGCTGCTGGGGTCACCGTGCTCGTCCTGCTGCCCCCTGAGCTCCGCAGCACCGTGTGAGGCTGGGTGTGGGTTGGCTGTGGGATTGTTCGTTACGGTACCTGTATCCTCCTCGGCTTTTTCCTCACACAGATTGTCAGCTCTCTTCTCCTTATCCGGGCCAACCTCATCCCCTTTCCCTGCTGCCTCCAGGCCACCCCTCAAGTGCTCCTCCAGCCCAACATCATCTTTAGTGGCCTCCTGCAGAATGTTCTCCATTTGTCCCTCCGCCACCCCGGCTGCCACAGAGAGCTCTGCCCCCACGGGGGCCCTGCCCTGCCTGCCCAGCCCGTCCCCCTCGAAGGGGTCGTCCCCGGGGGGGCCCAGGCTGCTGAGCTCCAGGGAGCGGCGGTGCTCCTGCCACTTCTCGTTGAGGCTGGGGTCGCTGCTCCGGCGGTTGGTTGTAGGCACGCTGCTGTCACAGGCTGTCGTCAGATTGTCGAAGGATCTTGTCTTTGGTAGCCTGCAAAGGGACAAACAATCCCACTCCCAAGTCAGAGGATGTTTTTATAACATCGAGCTACCGTGGTTTAAAACCAGCCCCCCAATTAGGACGGTAACAATCTGCCAGTTAATGGACTTGTGGGAAGTATTATCCAGGAGCACATTCTGACCATCTGTAGTGCAGAGCTGCTTCAGTACTTCCTTTGTTTGCCATCAGGAAAATATGTTCAACCAGACTTCAAACATTCCCAGATTAATCCCTTTACCAGCAAGCCCCAATGCTTACAGCCTGGTCACACCTCCTAATTAACATGTGCTCAGAGTCACTGTACAACAAGCAAAGAAATGGTTATGCAATGCCGGAAAAGAACTCAAACTGAAGATAACCAATGAAAGCTTATCTCCCACAAGGATAGAAGGAATTCTCTGTGGCTATGTGACACCCAGAGTTTAACTCTATTTGCCCAGCTTCTCTCTGCAACGCTGTCAGCCCTAAATGTGACAGCTTCCAAACCCACCCCACGGACAGCACTTGGGCAGCTCGGTCCCACAGTTCCACCAATACACCCAGGAGAAATCCTGCCCTCCCACCTGAGCATTCTCCTTCCGTATCCCCAATATTCTCTGTTGATCTTACTTTACAGGATGGGATTTCTGGGCTCTAGGCTCACCTGCCCAGAGGCTGCTCTTCGGGGCTAGAGCCTGGCACAGGGTACGGGGCACAGGTGTCATCGGCGGGCGTGGAGGGGGAGGAGCAGGGCAGGTAAACGGCGCTCCAGAGCATCAAGTTCCTCACATGGCACACGGGATACAGCACCTGGCAGGGAAGCACATGGGAAGGGTCAGCTGCTGCCTCCCAGCAGGAGAAGTTCAGCTCTGAGGGGGGCAGTTCACTGGGCAGGTCTCAGCTGGGACATGTCCAGCCCACGCCAAGGGCTGGTGACAGCTTTTCATCAGCCAACTTGGGGCTAGAATGACCTTTTCTGTCAGAGGCAGAACAATGCCTGCCTTCAGCTCCTCCTGAATGAACTCCTGCAATGAGCTCTGTGAATCTACACCTTCACAACTCATGGAATTCAGTGGCTCGTTCTGAGTGCTGAGGTTCCCTTGTGTGTTGTGTTACACCGTGCCAGAGGGAGCCGAACTCATTCCATGGACCCCAGTCCAGCACAGCCCAGCCTGCCTTCAGAGAAGGCACTCATCAACACTCATTCAGTACATGCACAAGTTCTTTAAAGAGGCAGCTTGCTATTAAAAGGGATTCCTTGATTGTGGAATATGCTTTCTGCTTCACTTTAAAAACACCTGGGCTCATTTTAGCAATTCCACTCTTTTCCAAGCAACTTTGCCATGGAAAAGCAGGCAATGGCAGAGGAGCACCTGGCTCCACAAGACAGGCACTGCCCAGGCTCCCCAAAGAATGGGCACAGCTCCAAGGCTACCAGAGCTCCAGGAGCATTTAGACAATGCTCTCAGGGACAGGGAGGGATTTTGGGATGCCCTGTGCATCCCTGGCACTGAGCAGGGGAAGGGCTGTGGGGTGGCTGCTGCTGCTCTTGAACAACTCTGGCTCTACAAGGGATGTGGCTGCACCATAGGCATCTTTCAAAGCCTGAAGTAAAACCACAAGAAAATTAACCCAAAACAGGAAATTATCCAAACTCCCACGTGCAGAAGGAGTGTCCTTGTGAGTATTTCCTGAGTACAGGGGCCAAGTGGGATAGAGCACAGAAGGGCAGCCCAAGGACAGACCTGTGCAGACAGCCACTGTGAGAGCCCTCTCTATGCTCCTCCTGGCATTTTCATGGAAATCTAGAGGCATCCACAGCTTTAAGATCCCCCCAGGCTATGTCTGCTCTGCCTCTGCCCGGTGGGAAGGCTCCAAGGGCTCATTACAGTGACAGCCCAGAGCACACTCAGCCAAGGAGGGCTCAGGGGAGTAGAAAATTCACCTTTTTACAATCACTGTGGGCATAAAGTCCTTCCTGCTTAGCCTGGGTTTAGTTTTGCTTTAAGAAACAACTGAAAGCCACATCCGTCAAATACAAACTCACTGCACAGTCCTTACAGTGCAGTTTATGACATCTGATAGTTCGACAAATAAAAAGGGATTAAATATTTATACAAGTCCTTGCAGCCCTAACCATGATGTCATTTGGTGTTTGCTCTGCTGCCCATGCTCTGCACCCCTGAATCCCTCATATGACCTTGTACCAAACACACAACTGAGCCTCTTCCCAGAACCTTCAGTGAGCTCCTACCATGGAGGAGCCAAACTGAAAACCTGAAGGTATCAAGAGAAACAAAGATACACTAAATGATCTGAGCCACTTTTTCTGTTTAGATTTAAAATGAATTTAGACACAGTGTCTAGGTTTGCAGGCAATTTTGTGTCACTCCTCTGACACAGCTCAGTTCTCCAGAGAGGTCTATTTATCAAACACTGAAATGTTCCCTGTTACAAAAAATAAAATATTTAGTCACAGAAAGCACATTTCAGCACAGAGAAATTTCTGAGGTGGCATTCCCCAAATATCAGCAAAATTAACCCAAGACTCCAAACATCAGCCTGAGCTGGGTGTTCCAAGGTGAATGTCAGGGAGAGCTGAGCTGGTCGGGAATCACCTCTCTGTCCATGCAGACAGTTCAGAGAACCACACAAGGGTTTGGGCTGGAAGGGACCTTCAAGTTCATGCAGGGACAGTTTGACTGTCCTGGGTTTCTCCCAGCCCCATCCAACCCGGCCTCGGACACCTGCAGGGATGGGGCAGTTGTGGTTGAACCCAGGACACCGTGTTCCACCGCTGGGCTGTTTCCCAGGGGACCCCCATTTGAGGGATGCTGTTTGGGGGAGCCCCCCAGGGCTCTCCCCCAGGAGGGGATTGGGTACATACAGATTCCGACTGGGAGGAGTAGAGCAGGTTTTTGAAGGCTTTGTTTGCTGCCCGCAGCAAAGACCAGACGGAGCAGGTCCGTTCCTGAGTGTGTTTCTCTCCCCTCTCTTTCGCATTGTTGCACAGGAATGTTCCAAAGAGGCAGGAGTAGGTGTGCTGCACCAACTTCACCTGCACAGAGCCACACACACAGCGTCAGCTGGCACAAGGAGCAGCCTCACCTCCCCTCCTGGAGCAAAGCCATCCCCAGGGCCACCACACCAACCCAGGCATTTCTCACATACTCCCTCACAAACCAATCGCAAAGGAATGCAAGGGGAGCGGAATCTTTTAAATCATAACTGAACAAATTCAGGAAAAAATGCAACATAGAAAGACAAAATATTTGTTCCTAATCCAATCATGTTGATACAAACTCATTGCCCTGCAGGCCAGGCAAAGCAGAATCGTGATTTCCTCTGCTACAAAACAGTCATGCAGCACAGAAATGCTGATCATTAATCACTCCATGCTGGGCCCAGCCTAACAAATGCCAGCCTAACTTCAGGCATATCAATGACTTCCTTGGGATTATTCAGATGTTTAAATGAAGACAAGTGGTTCAATACTGTAATAAATTAGGGGTTCACTTTACAAAGGCCAGCACACCACGGGTATGTTCTCTCCCAGCCCATGGAGATTAGCAGTGTGCTGTGAAGCCAGTTACTACCTGTTGTATCTCATTTCACAACTGAGCTACTCGGGGACTGTACACGAGCTCAGTTACATGGCTGAGCTGGCAAGTGGTAATTCCAGTCAGCCACAATCACAGGAATGTGCCTTAAATCTCTTAGTGGATCAGACACTTCATAAAAACTTCTACTCTTCACACTACTGGTCCTGCAGTACATAACTGCCCCTCCCCAGAGATATGAGAACTGATTTGGACCATCTTGGGTGAATTCCTAATAGGAATGCTGTCTGCTTCCAAAGAAGGTAAGCACAGCTCCTGTATCCCAAACATTTTCAGTGAAGAAACTGAAAAAAATGAATGGAGCAGGTTGTTTTTAGAGGAGGAGAATTCAAGTCAAAACAAGATCCAAGCAGGGGGCAGTTTCATTGGCAGTAAGAAATTTTTTTTCCAGGCTGTGTGGATGTTTTACACCTCTTAGGTGAGACTATTCAATTAATATAATTTATTTCTTTAAAATCTGAAGTCCTTGAGGCTTCTGCTTTTAAGAGAGACCTGTGGGTTACACAAGTGTTTTTATCTCCTGTATCTGGGCAGCTTTTCTGTTCCCTTTATCAGGTGAGAGCATATATAGAATATATTCATATATATATAAAGTAATGGAATGGTTTGGGTGGGAAGGGAGCTTAAAGCCCACCCAGTCCCAGCCCCTGCCATGGGCACGGACGCCTTCCACTATCCCATGTTGTTCCAACCCCCATCCAACCTGGCCTTGGGCACAGAATGTCACAGGAAGGTGGGAGAATCTTCCCCCTGGGCTCTCCAGCAGTGTTTAGCAGCAGTGTATTAACCCACTCACAAGGAATGCTTCGTTAAACTCGAAGGAGCAGGGGAACTGCCTCTGGAGCTGATGGACGCAGTCCAGCCACTGCAGAAACACCGGGCAGCGCTCATTGAGGTCGTCCGAATTCTCCCCGTGGCCGCAGCGATCTGCAAACTTGTGGCCAAAATCCAGCCACTCCGTCTCCACTAGCACCTGGAAACCCTGCAGGGAGGAGAGGAGAGATGAAGAATTCCTGGTTTTCTTTGGTTTGGTTTTCTGAGATGCTCTGAGACTTGTGGGAATCGCTGTGTCCTCTCTCTCCTATTTCCCTCAGCACTGGGCTCATTACTTCTCTTTACTGATTTCCCTAATGCCTCTGTGCTCTGAAATGGAATTAGGACAGATAAGGATTCCCAAACTACATGAACAGGAAAGGGAATAAGGCAGGTTAAGTCCTCAGTGACTGGCAGGGAGGATCCTGATATGAGCCCTATCTCATCCAGGCAGTGACAAGTAGGAACTTCATCTTGCCAAAGCTTCTGGATCGTGGTCTCCAGTATTTGGACAAGTTATATAAAAACTTTTCTTGAAAATGATGGTCAGATCCACTTGTCAGGAAAGAAAACCATCCATCCACAACAGGACATCCAAGCTCAGGGAGAGCAGGTGCTTGTCTGTGCGTACAGCAGTCACAAGGTTGATTAAAGGTTCACTTGAGTGATTTTTCATGAAAAGGGCAAAGAACATTCCCAAACAGTGCCTGGGTGAGCAGCTGAATGGCACACCTTGTCTCACAGGACCTGAAATCCATCACAGGGCAGGAGGGTTTTGCTTCTTAGTGGAAAGAAAAATTGTAGAGAATGTTTACTGACTCAAAGGCTGTGATTAGAGCCAAAATAATGGCTGTGATTAGAGCCAAAATAATGGCTGGCAGCTGAAAAGCTTTAAATCTGACAGCACTGAAAACTCATTTTCCTCGATGTTTCTGCTCCTGGTACAGACAGCTACAGTTTATGGTTTGCTCTGGGTGAGGGGGAAGGCCCAGATTGTGCACGGCACAGCTCTGCTCCCCACACAGGAAGGACAGCACCCTTTGGAGCACCAAGAACAGATATCCTGTGCCCAGGCCAGAGCAGCACGTTTTGCCTGATGGATGCCAGCTTCTACAGTCCATGTGGAAAAGGATGCAGGAAGTTTTCACACTTCCATCCAAAAGGAAGTTCCAGCTCCCGGTCCTAGTGTGTTTGAGGCTTTAAGCAGCAGCTCACAGCAGTGTTCAGACACAGAGTTCTGTTCTGGACAACAAAGGCATCTTGCCCGTGGGCTGGCAGATGGAAGCCAGCCAGCACACATCCCACAGTGCTGAAAAGTGATGGAACAGGGGAAAATCTGGAGAAATATAACTGACAGAGGGCAACGAAAATGTGAAACTAGAAAACCATGCAGCTGAGAAATGCAGCAAAGAGTAAGGCTCTCTGTCAGTGTTTGGCTGAGAACCTGCAGGGGTAAACCAGAAGCTGCAATTGCAGCACTTTGTACTCCATATTCCTAAACGAAATATGGGGAAGCACAGACCATGACTGTGCAGTTACAGCAGAGGGAATGTGAGCACTCCTGAGTTACAGATGTACATACACCTGGGACTAACTGCAGACTATGGATGACAAACTCCCGCCAGCTTCAGCGCCTTTGCCAAGGGAGAAACCTGAAATAATTCACAGCCAGGCTCCCTGCAGAGGCCCCAGTGACTCCCAGGTGCTTTACCCACCTCTGTGGTCCTGTAGTAGGGGTCCAGCAGGAGTTTGGCCAGGGCCACGATCTGGGGCGTGCGGTCCCAGCCGTCAGAGCAGTGAACCAGCACCGGCCGCTGGTCCCGGTCCACGGCGTGCACCACGAGCAGTGCGGATTTCAGGAGCACTGACAGGTGCTGCAGCCACTTGGTGCTCTCCAGAGCTGACAGCCAACTAGAGGGAAACCAGGCAAGACAGTTTTTGCTCTTTTAAAATGCTTTCAGGTTTGGATGTCTGACTTCATCACGGCAAAGCTCCTGTTTTAATAAGCTGAGAGTGTCACTCTGGAGCATTTCTCACTTGTGTCTTGTTAACGCTGCCCAGAGGTGGAAGCAGCAAAGCCACGTAGCCAACCCAAGGAACTGCCAGACTCTGGCATCAGCTGAAGGTCTGGATCTACCTTGAAACCATGGAAGGCTTTAGCAGCAAATTCCAAACAGGGGAGTGGGAGGGAAAACAGGACTGGGGTAACTACAGTGAGGACCCAAGCTCAGAAGATGCCATGGTGAGGAGCCATTACAGGGTAGTTACCCCACAGCACAGGAGGGTTATAAAATATTCTCCTGAAATGACATTATAAATGAGGGAAGTACATGGAACACCACCACAGTTTTGCAATGGGGAGTCAGCAGTGAGGATTAAAGAGGTGGAATAGCAGATCAGCCTAAGTGTGAGTGCTCAGAAGCCCACCAGAGGAAGCAACATTTTGGTATCAATATTCAAGGTTACACTCTAATTACAGAACTAATTTTCTATGTTCGCTTCAATCAGAATAAACCAGTGACTTCCATGAAAATGGAAAAATGTAGTTTAGCACTATTACCAAGGGAAAATCCACTGAATTTCAATTTTAAAATCATCAGCAGAAGAATGTGGTTGCAGAAACACGGAACCAAAGGCTCACATCCCCAAACTCCACTTACTTTCCTGGATCTGGCATTTGTGTGCAGAGCAGACGCAGCGACTGGAAGCTCTTGCGGATGGAATGGATGTTTGCCATCCCCATGAACACTACTTCACAGTTGGGGTAATATTCTGCAGGGAAAAGAGCAGGACAGAGGGAAGAAATAACAACTACCATTCTAGAGGATTTTTTTTTTTAATAAAAACAAACCCCCGTTGCTGTGGACGGATGAAATAATCTGTTTACAAAGATTCTGTAAGTCCTTGCAGCTCGCTGGGTATTCCAGACATGACAGCCCAGCAAAACAGGAAGCACTTAGCAAAGTCCTGCTGTATTTATTTCAAATGTTTCACTTCAGGTTATGAAAAGCAGAGTGCAAACCTCTGGGAATAGAGATATTCCTTTGCTCCAGGTTCCCGAATGTTTGTAAAAAGACTGAGAAACATCAAAAGATGTGAAACATAAATAATATTTAATTGGTAATTTATGGATTTGAGTTAAACAGATTTCAGATTCCTTTTCCTAAGCACTCAAAAAAGCTGAAAGGTTATTTCATCCACTAATTTCTTCTGAGGGGAATTGTATGAGGAAGCATCACACATGTGAGAAACACTGGGAGCTCAGGAAAACAGAAGATACTGGAATTACTTTGGATGTGCTCAAGCAACACTGGAGGCCTGGACAGACAGGGCCAGTGCTCAGGGGGCACCTAAAGAGGAAAATACCAGTTCAGTAGTTTTCCCTACATTTAGTCTTCCTTCTGCTGTGATGCTTCAGTCTGCACAAGAACGATCACACTAAAATGACCATTTCTACAGGAGAAAAATAATCAGGATTCAGAATCTGGGTGCTTGCACAAGAAAATTCAGGGGTCTGTGAAGTTTTCTATCATTTGAATTCCCAGCTCTTTATGAGCCCAACAAATGCTGGGCCAAACACAATGAGGGACTGCAACTCCAGGAGCAACCTCAGACAGTATCAGACAACTTCAGAGGGTTTTTTTGTATTCTTACTGAATTACATCTAAAATAAAGCACAGCATAAATGAGCTATCTTTATATAGAGAATGAAGCAGACCTGGCAATACCTGCAGAAAATTTAGCAGCAAAAAGCAACACAGGTTTTATTGAAGGTGACAAGCTGTTTGAAAACTTCTTCCACAGAATTAAAAAACAATATACAGGAAGAAAATCAAACTTCCTGCATACTCTGATTTTCTGTTTCGAAATTTTACTCTCTGATGAAGAATTATTTAGTGGTTTTGAGGTGTGAAATGGAAACTTCATTTTTTTAAAGTGGTGGCTACAAATCAAAATGCAGCTATTGCAGCAAAGACCAAACTGAAAATAAATGGTCAAAAGAGTTTTCATTATCTTATCTCCAGTTTTTCTGTCTGGGATTTTTTTTCAGCCTCTCCACCCATGGAATTTTAACAGGCTGCCTTCATACCCAACAGTGACCATAAATAATACCTTGTTTATAAAACCACCAATTCACAAGTGCCAAAGAACACAGAAAGTGGTGTTGCAACTGTATTACTACACACTCAAGGTGAGGCAGGATTGCAGTTGCTATGATACAAACACTGAAAAATGCTTCAGCTTTAGGGAAATTGCTGAGAATTTGTATTTTGCACAACCATTCTAGAATATTCTTCTCCTCTGCAGCCAGTGGGTTTTACAAGTTCAGTGGTTTTAGACATGAGCACACTGGACACCTTTGTCTCTCTCTAGTTTATACATCTGACTCAGCAAGGGAAAGCTCTTCAGCAGATTCCACTGGGTTCAGCATTTACTGAGCAAGCTGCCAGCTGGGTTAATGGCCTGAGAACAGACCAATTAACAGCTCAACCTGCCCTTTGGAGGGCTGGGTGGGGGCTGCCCTGATCCAGAACCTTCAGACAGATGAGCAGTGTACAGGCAGTGCTGCAGGGTGTCAGGGTAATCACACTGGAGCAAATCCCTTTGATTGCCTGGGAAGCTGGGGAGGAATGCTGCTCACCTGGGCACTCACAGCCACCCCCCTTGGCTCTGTTGGCCACGGCTGCTGCGTAAGATCGAGCGTCCAGGATCAAAAGCTTCTGAGGCTGGATTGCCAAACTCTCTGCTCCTGAGGCATTGGAGATGGAGGAGTCTGGGGAGGAGAAAACGGGTGAGGAGCTCAGACATTGGTTACAACGTGATTCCCTCAGTCCCACAATGCACATGCACTGCAGAATGGGGACTATATACAACAGATCCACTGTTACAGCACCAGATATTAAACTTTTACATAAAGCTCTGCCCACCACGGAAAAGCATCAGTGACAGCCTTACCAAATTCCACATCAGAGAGGTCCCCCCCGTTGGACAAATCTCTGGAACAATTCCCATTCATTAACTTGTTACTGCTGGACCTGGAGTCTGAGGCACAGGCTTTGGCTACGGACTGGACCAGGTGCTCGTCGTCGGCGTTCCTCCAGCCCCACCAGCTCACCTCGGGCTGGCCGCAGCGGGAGATCACTGCCCCATTGCTCTGGTGCCTGACAACAGAGGGAATACTGAGTCAGCAACCAGGGGGAGGAGCACAGAGAGCATCAAGAATTCAGTGGAGTGCTCCAGCAGCTTCATTCCCACTGGGGACCATCATTCAGCAGTTATTCCCAACCTGGGACTCAGCTTCCCTACAGAATGATGGCTGCGACCACAGTCACTGACAGGTGAAAGTCAAAGCAAGGTCAGGCAGAGAAAACAAAGCATCTTCCTGCTCAATACTGTGGCCTGTTGGCCAGTGAAAGCTGGGGAGTGTTTTGGAACAGCAGGTGAGGCATGAGAGAGGAATACAGCATGGATGGGGGCTAACCGAGAATATCCTAACCTGGACACGGCTCTCATCTCCTGGGAGGTGACATTCCAAAAGAATTCTTTTTCACATGTCTGAAGACTTAATAGTTATTTCTTTAAATCTGACCTGACTTCTTGCACTACACATAAAGAATAGACCTGGAATAATTAAAACTTATTGAACCATTGGAAACACGCTCTGAAAAAGGCTCTCCCCTATAATCTATTATATGAAAGAGGACTGAAATGTATCATCACAGTAATTCCATTCACTGCCTTAGTGCTGGCACATCCCCCTGCTGCCACCAGCTCTGTGACTGCACAGTGACCAAAGTGCTTGCAGCTGGCAGGAACAACCTTCTCCCTGACCTTGCCCAGCAGCATCCTGAACTCAGGGAGCTCAGCCCTGGGGCAAGGGGGCCCAGCCATGGGTGCAGAGCTGTGGGTGGAGGGGCCAGAGCAGCACAGACACAACTTCCCCTCACAATTTGAGGGGCACCTCAAAATGTTTAATCCTTGCCTCATGTCCCAGATGAAATATCCAGCACTCATCCACACGGCTCTTCCCTTTTAAGTCAAAGGATCTTAGAACAGATTGGGTAGTGAGGAGTCCTAATGCTCATCCAGTGCCACTCCTGCCATGGCAGGGACACCTCCCACTGTCCCAGGCTGCTCCAAGCCCCAATGTCCAGCCTGGCCTTGGGCACTGCCAGGGATCCAGGGGCAGCCACAGCTGCTCTGGGCACCCTGGGCCAGGGCCTGCCCACCCTGCCAGGGAACAATTCCTGCCCAAGATCCCATCCAGCCCTGCCCTCTGGCACTGGGAAGCCATTCCCTGTGTCCTGTCCCTCCATGCCTTGTCCCCAGTCCCTCTCCAGCTCTCCTGGAGCCCCTTTAGGCCCTGCCAGGGACTCTGAGCTCTCCCTGGAGCCTTCTCCTCTCCAGGGGAACATCCCCAGCTCTCCCAGCCTGGCTCCAGAGCAGAGGGGCTCCAGCCCTGGGAGCATCTCCATGACCTCCTCTGGACTCTCTCCAGCAGCTCCAGGTCCCTCCTGTGCTGGGCCCAGGGTTGGAGGCAGCTCTGCAGGTGGGGCCTCACCTGAGCAGGGCAAGGGAAGAATTCCCCCTCCCCTGCTGCCCACACTGTTGGATCAGCCCAGGGCCTGGGTGCATTTCTGGCAGTTTCTTTTCAAGCAGAGGTGCCACTGGGCACTACTTTCCTCACCCAGGAATCCCCTCTGAACCCTGGATTTCCAAAGCCTGCACCTACCAATTACAATTCCTGTAAGTTACGATGCAGGAAAAGATTTTAGAGCCTTCCTGCAAACAGAGTGCCCACCTCAGCTTCAGGGCCACCAGGAGTTGTTCATTCCCTCTAACCAGGGAACCCAGAATGCTGAAGGTCAACTTAACCTTTAAGCAAATCTTAACAGTCTCAGCCCTGAACGGGAAGCCAGCCCACCCAAAGCAGCCAGCGTTGACTTTTTGGCTCAGAGCACTCTGATGGATGTTTCTGGAGGTGTTTCAGCTGGTTTGTGCTGTGCTGTCAGAGCTGTCACCCCGGGGTGCTGCGTGGCACCTCCTCCGCAGCGTCCCCGCGGGCACCGCGTGGGCGCCGCCGCCTCCCGCTCCTCAGCCAACAACAACAGGGACAGGCTCCGTGCTGCAGAGCCTCCAAGTGATCAAACAGGCTGGGATACTGGTTTGAAGTATTTTTCACAGCTCTTTTATAATTGTTTCATATAAAATCCCTTCAGTGAGAGGAAGCACTGACACGCTGCGTTAAGCGAGGCAAAGGAAAAGCGATGCGAAGCCGTGGCTCTTACACCAGGTGCCAGCCGACTGCAGGCACAGGGAAATGGATTTCTGCTGGAATTAATGGCCTTCCACAAACAGCTCTACCCATAGCAAATTAGTTCAGGAAAAAATACGTGCCAATCACCGAAAGGCCACCTAGTTCCCCGCTACGCTTGCACAAATAAAAGAAAATAAAACATCATTATACGTGTAAGAAATCTATTTTGAACAGAGCAGCTCATTTATTTTTCCATATGTTCTCCCAGATTTCATTACTACCTGCTGCAGAATAATTTTCATAGGTTCATAAAGAGTTATATTTTCATCTCCAGGTCCTTGCCTCGCATTATCCAAGTAATGAAGAGCCATTAGGCCAGGAGATGAGCTCGTTGGAGGCCGTGCAGCCCCACCAGTGCCCTGCACAAATCTGCCACGTTCAGAGGTACCAGAAATCAGCACACAATTCTAGTTAGGGACAGGCTGGAGGGCTGAGGGATTCCACTCATTCCAGCTGGACTGGCCACAGGGATAAAGAACAGCCAGTGTGATGCTGAGATCCCCAGGGATAGAGCTGGGATAAGAGGGCATCGCTCAGAACTCAGGAACAAAATAAAACAATTCAAAAAACTTAAAGCAAAATCTCCATGGAAAATTCCCTAGAGACAAAAAAAACCTGCAGCCCCCTGCAGAAACCAAGAGCAAATAGCATTAGGTAACTCTAAAGTCCTTACAAGCTATTGTACAGCTGCAAGATGCATGTACACCTCTGCACAGGCTCCATCCTCCCCGTGTTCAAACCACCTTGGAGTACAACAATAAATCCCCCAAGTCCTTGTAACCACAGAGCAGGGAGGAGCAAGGAAAGGTGAACTGCTCCCTGTGCTGCACTTCTGAAGCAGCAGCACCATAATGGAAATCCCTTTGCTGCAGTTCAGGGATGTAACTCAAGGCAGGAACAGAATTTTCGTGTGCACAGGATCCCTGTGCCTGTGTGGGGCCTCACCTTCAGCACTGCAAGGCTGAAGGACACACAGAGAACCTCCAGGGAGGCTCTCATGATGATATTCCTACAAGGCAGGAAGCCTCTCCACTGTCTTCCCAAAAAGTCCTAAGAGCCTTCTCCATAACACCGATTTTCTGGGGACACATTTATCTACATAAATTATTGTTCCCAGAGAGGTTGAGGCTGTGGCTGCCCCTGGATCCCTGGCAGTGCCCAAGGCCAGGTTGGACACTGGGGCTTGGAGCAGCCTGGGACAGTGGGAGGTGTCCCTGCCATGGCAGGGGTGGATGAGCTTTAAGCACCCTTCCAACCCAATCTGTGTTTCTGTGACTCTATGAAATACGTGAAATATGTGAGAAGGTTTTAAAAATTGGAAACAGAAAGAAAATCTGCAGGGTGAGATTTCTTTAGCAATCTGATCACAGAATGGAAGCAACGCTCCTGACAGTCCAATCCCCAGGGAGCACTCCTGGAGCTTGTCTCCAAATCAGCCTGCCTGGCTTTTCAGCCTTGACTGCTTCACTGGGACTATGAATTTCCTGTTGCCAGTGTCTGTCTCTGCTCTCTGTCCCAGTGTTCTGTATCTGACACAAGTGATTGGACTTATTTTTAAAAAATCCCCATTACTTCTTTTTTCCCTGAAGTGAAGCAAAAAGAGGTTTAATAAGGTGATCAAAACTGAAACTGAAAACATTCATTCCCAAAGTAATTTCAATGGATAAAAAATGCTGAATAAGCTTTTGTCCCTTATTCCATTAAAGTAAGAAAAAAAGCTGGGTTTTTTCATATATATATATATATAACTATATATGGAATTCCAATCATAGAATCATGGAATGATTTGGGAGGGAAAGGACCTTAAAACTCATCCTGCTCCACCCCCTGCCACAGGCAGGGACACCTTCCCCTAGACCAGGATGCTCCAAGCCCATCCAACCTAGAAATCCTCCTCCCCTCACTGCTGTGAGCTCTATTAGAGCCCAGAATGAGGAACTGGGTGTCTTGAAAAATCTATTACTAAATGTCAAGATAAGGGAAAAAAAAGAAATCAAAAAAGAAAAGCACTTTTCTCTCAGTGATTTGAAGCTCAGTAATGAAACCCCACGTGTGGTTTACCACCCAGAGCCTCAGCAGAACTGCAGAAAATTGAACATGGGGACAGAACAATTTCAGTCTCTGCAGTCTTTTGACTTTTCAATTGCTCTTCTGTAAACCCCTGGAATGCAAGGTGTTCCCAGGAATGAGAACAAAGTGCTTTTCTCCTGCAGTGCTGAGGGGGAATGCTGCCCTGGGGAAGTGTGTTTGCAGGTGAGGTGTCCCCTAATTATGTGACAGACAACTGCAGAAAAGGCCCAAAAGCTGAACCCAAACCCACACATAAATCATATTATTCTCATTTATACATATATAATATATATATGCAATACATATACACACACATTTAGTACTGTAACAATGNGTGTTTGCAGGTGAGGTGTCCCCTAATTATGTGACTACTGCAGAAAAGGCCCAAAAGCTGAACCCAAACCCACACATAAATCATATTATTCTCATTTATACATATATAATATATATATATGCAATACATATACACACACATTTAGTACTGTAACAATGAAATACCCAGGTTTTTGTAAGTCAGCATATGCTGGAAAGCATTTTCCCCAGAGCTGAGCAGAGGAGGGAACAACTCCTTCACCATTCCAAAAGAGACCCCTTTGTTGTTTGGGAGGAAAAGGAGGAAAGACAGGAGGATTTAAAGATAATGGTTTGCTGCCATGAGCCTATTTGTTCTGCCTTCACTGAACAAGAACCCTTAAGCTCAGTAAATAGAGTTTTGTGGCCTACAGCTCTCCTGCCCTTGGCTCTTCTGACACAAGCTCCAAGGCTCTGCCAGCTTTCCTGCTCTCCATGTTCACAAGGGATGGGTGCCAAGGCTTAGGGAATATCAGTATTCATTATCTTTTTAATCCTTTTGTCATCTGATGCTTTAAAGAGATTTTAAAGATTTATGGGAGGATAACCACCCTAGGGCAGGGGCCATAGTATTAAATGATAAGTTTACAGGACCATGGAATGGTTTGGGTGGGAACAGAGCCCACAGCTCACCTCATTCCATCCTCTGCCATGGGCAGGGACACCTTTCACTAGATGAGGTCACTCCAAGCCCTGTCCAGCCCAGCCTTGGACACTTCCAGAGATGGGGCAGCCTTCAAATATCCAGAAACTTCAAAATATTTGAAAATGCAGATGCTGAAATGTATTTCTTACTAAAGAAGCTGCCAAAACCCAGTCTCTCAGACAAGCAGTTTTATTATGAAGAATTGCTGGACTCAATCTAAGGAAGGGTCGTAATTACAACTATCTAAAATATGGAGATAGAGCTAAACTGTACATTAATTTTTAATCTGAGTTTTAGATCTCCTTCAAGTAATTGTGGTATTTGTCCTTGTTTATACTGCAGTCAGAATCAGCCAGATGAGTCAGGGAAAAGCCACAGGAGTACCCAGTCAGGGCTGCCATTTATCAGCTCTCCTCTGATGTCTTCATCTTCCATTTTTTCATTTTCATATTAAGAAAAGTTAAAAATCAATCTTAACTGGGGTGACTGCCCCAGGAATGATTTGCAGGAGATGCAAATGCCGAGTGCTCCTCCAGTGTGTGTTTGGAATTCTAAATACAACCCATTATTCCCACTCGGAGCACACGTGGAGCGTCTGCCTTACCCAGAGCAGCCCGAGCACCTCCCAAAATTCCCAGTTATGACTTACTCCAGCTTTTCTTTGCCAGGAGTGCCCATCTGCAGCCTGGGGAAGGCTGCTGCAGCTGCCCCTCACCTGTACACCACGGCAGGGATGCGCTTCCAGGAGCGGAAGCTGGCCACGCTCTCCAGCTCCTTGTCCGTGATCCAGGCAGGAACGATGATCTCCTGGGGGTAACTGCCACACAGCCTGGGGGAAAGGGAGCAAAGTCAGGGGATGGAGCAGCTCCAGACTGCCCAGAGAGCACAAAGCAGCACTGCAGGAACCTTTTGTTAATTCCTGCTTCCCTGGATGTTAATAAACTCCCCTTGTCCAGCATTAAACATGCAGGGATGGCTCTTTCTCCTTCCCTCAACTTGCAGAGGCTGAAGCAGAGATTCCTCCTGCAGGGACAGCAGCCCCCAGCTGGGAGCCATTACCCTGAACAGGCAGAGCACTCAAACTGCTCCAGCATGAAGTGTTCCAGCTGGGTTTGCTCTGGGCTGGAGCAGGGACCAGCCAGAACACCCTGTCCCCCCAGCTGGGGATCACAGAGCACCTTCCTCTGCTCCAGAGCCTAAAGAGGGCTTTTGTCTGCACTTGGAGCACCTCACAAAGTGTTTTCTCTTACTTATTCATCTACAAATTTAACTCCCAAACCTGTTTGGGTTTCTTTTTAAATACATGTCTTTGTAGTAAGTTAGAGAATAAGAAACAATTAAAAGTGTCTTAAAAAGTTCAAACTGCCCTTTGCTCACTTAAGATCTCCCTTAGAATGCTTTTTCTCTAATGAGCCACATCAAAATCTGGTATTTCCAAACCTGAAAAACTCCAGCAGCTAATAAAGCATTAAATAATTTAAAGCACATTTTTTCTATAAGCCAACAAAAAAATAGTAATTTTTTGGTTGTCCCTTCTTAGGAACTGTAGAAATTGAAAAAAGTTTCAGTAATTGAGTGTTTTGAGATGCAGTTTGGCTGTGCAGGAGCAGCCCCAGCACTCACTTGTACTTCTCATTGATGTTGGAAATCCTCCAGGCATTGTTCATATCAAACCCCATCCGCTCCACTTCGTTCTTAAACCTGGAAGTTACATGTTCTCCTGGGGACCAAGAGCACAGGGGGAAAATGAATGGGAAAGAAGGAGTTGAGATTCCTACTTTGCAAAGCAGAGAAAACCAGCACATCCCTCAGTCCCAACCCACCAGCTGCATTTCACAGCCTCATTCCAACATTTCACTGATGCCTCTCCCTGGCCAGCTCTCCAGAAATGCCAGAGTCCAACAAGGAGTTTTTCCCTGAAATTACCAACTTCTGGAAATTCATATTAAAAAACAATGCTATAGACCAGAACCAAGGACATCAGCAAAGGAAGTGAGATCCATCAGCAATCCAAGTGGGATGGCTGGAAGTTCAGAACAATTTTCTATCAATGAGAAGAATGTGAAGCTCTGGTGAAAGGGCAGGACCTGGAATGTGCCCTGGAACGTGGGCAATCCATTGAATATGCATTTCCAGCCCCAGGTTTCCTGTATGGCTGGAGGCAAGTCCTGTCATTTATCCTGCATCTCACTTTTCCATAGTAAATTGGATATTATTCTTCCATGAGTCATGTGGAGATAGAGAGGTAAAATGCATAAATGATTGTTTGACATAAATATCAGTCATAAGAGCCTCACAAACTCCTGGATTAATACACTAAAGGAAGGGGAATGAGCCCCATTTATTTCCTAGACACTTTTGTTTTAAAGTCTCAAAATACAATTGAAAAATATACAATGGCAATAAAGAATAAGAACACAGAAAGTCTGGAAAATGAGAGAAAATTTCCAGGTTTCCAGAGCTAAGAAAAGTGCTAAATTTAATGAGCATGTGAGCAGCACTAGATAAGTGATTCTGAAAGTCCATCCATTGCTTGTCTCTTTAAATTACTGTATCATTAAATCCTGAGGCAGAGCAGCACCCAAGGGGGGAAATATCTGCTGAAAAATTAATGCTTAAAGTATTACATCTTTCCATTAAATATTTTAGAAAACCCTTAAAGTCTTTCAATCCCCCAGATATCTGTAGATACACATTTAATTCCAATGTAAATGCACATGTCTGAAATGATTTTTAATGCCACGTTACAGAGCAATTAGAAATAAATATAAATAGGTAAATTAAAAATATAGACAGCAGCCTAATTACAGGACTTAATTAACTACAGTGTTATAAACATCCTTTGTCAAGAGCAGAGGTGGAATTGGACAATAGACTCCAGCCAGGCAACAACCTCTGCCAGCTTTGTCCTTAGCAGTGAGTTATTAAACTTAAAAATCCCACAAATTCTTTTACTGGAGCACCACAAGGTTGGGCTTCCCCATCAGCTGCTCCTTAAAACTTGTGCTACATCCTTAAGGAGCTTTTTGGATGGCAAGTGAGAATACTGGAAATATCCCCAGTCAACATTGCTCAGCCTGGTGGGTTTTAAGAAAAATACATAAAGCTACATGAAAATCAAATATTCTGTTTGATTTTTCCCTCATAATTTTTAGCTACTGTGCAGCCACAGGTTCTCCTCTTGGAAATGAAGCCCCAATGTTAATATTTTGTCCATTTCTCCTGAACTGCTCGTATTTTAAGAGGCACTTGGAGCCAATACTGATAATGTTTAGAAGCATCCCAATCCACTCTCAAAATCCCTGGGAAAGCAAGCTAGATATTTTGTGGGCTTGTGCTTCCTATTAAAGCTGACCCTGTGAGCCACAGCCTGGATCTTTACTACAAACACTGCTAACATATTTTTCCCAGAAAATGTGTTCTGTTGACACTTGGATGGATTTTAAAGCACTTCAGTACTTTTGTCTGTATCTACCAAATAATGGTCTCCTTGGATATGGAAGAGAAATGACAATGTCTTGGGATTGACTTCTCCAAGCACATTTACACTGATTTATTTCAGCTATAACTCAGTTCTTTGAAGGGGAATATCTACCCCCAGCCACAGGCAGCTACAGGGAGATAAAGTTACATTAAAGAATATTATTTCATAGACAAAGCTGCAAGAAAAAAAATTGATTGATAAAAGTTAAATGTTTCTTCTTATTCCTGGAGGTGTCCAAGGCCAGGTTGGACTTGGGACAGCCTGGTCTAGTGGAAGATGTCCCTGCCCACGGCAGAGGGTGGAATGAGAAGGGCTTTAAGGTCCCTTCCAGTCCAAACCATCCCATGATTCCACAACTATCCTAACCTAGCATCAGGCTGAAGTCCCTCTGTTTCAGTGAGGAAGAAGAGACTCAGCAAGCCTTCCACAGGTCTGCCAGCTCCTATTTCCCAAATTTAGCTTAGGAGGGAAAAGCTCTGGGTGTGAAACTCTGCTCTGAGGAGTTTTTGGCATTTTCCAGAAGCTGCTAATGAACTGTGTGAACAGGAACAGGGCCAGGGAGCTCCTCCTCCCACTGAGTGATCCCTGCTTGCCCCCAGACACAGGAGCCTGTGCCCAGCTCCAGCAGCAAGGACAGAATCCCAGGAACACCTCTCAGCCTGGTAACTGGGACACTTCCCTGAGGCAGTGAATTGTGACTGACAGGAGATCACAGAGTGTCTGGAAATCAGATTTCTTACACTCAAACAAGTGCTACAACCACCAGCATGCCAGGTTCGAGATTTTATTTACTTGTGGGCTTCTAAAGCTCTGCAGCAAGGATGGTATTCCACTGAAAAAGGATCACTGCCTGTGGCTCTGAATGAACCTCAGGAGTTCTCCTCCACAACGTTCATCCTGGAGATCACTGAGCCAGACAAAAAACGTGACAATCAACCCAAATGGTTTAGACTGAAAGCTGCTAAAGTGGTGAACAAAATGCTGTTGGTTCTACACTGCCTGAATCAAACCCACCCCAGTAATTCCCTGGGGACACCCAGGAGCTGCTCTGCTGATCCCAAGGCTGTTCCCACGTACCTGGCCGACACAAGTCCCCGTGCTGCTCCTTTTCACTGGCATAAACCTCCATGCACCAGGCGTGGTAGGCGAAGGAGAACAGGTCCTCAATCTTGGACGGGGGGCGGATGGCATTGTTCAGCCTCTTCAGCCAGTCCTGACACTGCTCAAAGGTGGAAAACTGACACCTGGCCCAGAGACAAACATGCCATGGGTGACTTTCAGTAAGAGAAGCCACTCTAGAAGGGGACAGGCTGAGCATGAAAAGCTCTGTGAGAGCACAAAGTGAGGATAAACACCTTAATGACAACTTAGTTCTGCTTCCATGTGCACTCTACTGGGAAATGAAATGAAACCTGTGGAATGATTAAGGAAACACTGAGGGAGTCAGGATTGACTGAGCAGCAATGTTCTGTGACTGGGAATAAGCAGGGATGAGGGGGACATTTTTCCATGTATTACCTATGAAACCAAGGAAGGATCATTCATGTCAAAGACAGGAATGTGTTACAGCCCCTTCTGATTGCTGGAATCAGGGGGAAACCCAGAAAGCTATCCCACACCTTATAATCTACATAATGTAACTATAACCACAGTCCTGTAAACAAGAACAGGCTGGGAGAGCTGGGGGGGCTCCCCTGGAGAGGAGAAGGCTCCAGGGAGAGCTCAGAGCCCCTGGCAGGGCCTAAAGGGGCTCCAGGAGAGCTGGAGAGGGACTGGGGACAAGGCATGGAGGGACAGGACACAGGGAATGGCTTCCCAGTGCCAGAGGGCAGGGCTGGATGGGATCTTGGGCAGGAATTGTTCCCTGGCAGGGAGGGCAGGCCCTGGCCCAGGGTGCCCAGAGCAGCTGTGGCTGCCCCTGGATCCCTGGCAGTGCCCAAGGCCAGGTTGGACATTGGGGCTTGGAGCAGCCTGGGACAGTGGGAGGTGTCCCTGCCATGGCAGGAGTGGAATGAGATGGGATTTAAGGTCCTTTTAAAATCCTTCTCTTTCTGGCTTTGTTGGGAAGACTGAGCTTTGCCCAATGTTACAGACTAAAAACAAGCAGAAAGAATATTCCCCACACAGGAGAAACCATTCTTCAAAGCAGTGCATTAAAATTACGTTAGCTTTTCTTTTCAAAGAGGATTCCTGGACTCTTTAGAGTAAAAGGGAGGAAATAAATCAGTGATTTATTTTGCTCTGACATTTTTCTTTAAGATTTTATAGTTATTAAATATTGCCCAAGTATTTCCATTCGCCTCAGTCCTGGTTAATGATGGCATCTGCATTCCCTCGGGGCAGATTTATCTCCCCTACCTGCAAATAGCTCAGAGCCACAATGTGGAAGGGAAAAGCCATGTCCAACATCTCCCAAGGGCTGTGAGGAACTGCAGCCTGAGGGGTTTATTTATTTCCCATCACTGACTGTAAAGCAAGCCCAGACTACTCTCTGAGACAGGATAATTCTCTATTAAACATGCACACTCAGACAAGATACATCTCACTCTAAAATTTTGCTAAATTATTCTGAAGTTAGTGGTGTAAATAAGAAGTATTATCTCCACTTGAATTCTGTTTCTCAAAATACAAAGTTTGCTCATGAAAAAGAACAAGAATATATTCTAACTCTTCTGTCTCTGTCCCAAAATTCACCATCTCCCAACCATCACCAAGTCCTCAGTCTTGGAGATGCAATTTTGAGAGGAAATTGATAAGGATTGCAAAAATACAAATAATTTGTATTCAATCTACAATTGAAGGGAAATAAATTAATGTAGGGAGGAAGGGTGACTTTCTCAAATGTCAAGAGCTACAAGTGAAGAGGCAGTTAAACACTGAATTCAAATTAAACTAAATATTACTTCTAAAGTGAAATCAGTCCTGGTGAAGAAACAGCCTTTTAGGAAGCAGCTGACCTGTTAAACGTTTTGAGTGCTTGGAGTTGGCTGGGGCTCCTTTCATTACACAAAAGGTACAGCCAGCAAACATTTAATCAAAAACAAATGTTCCTTTCTTCTTAATTAAAGTTCATAGATCAAAATTAATTTCTGCAGCAGGAAAGTTAAAAACCCCAAACCAACCAGCGAGGTGCAGCTCAGAGAGCCCTGGCTCGGGCCTGGGAAGGACAGGCAGGAATCACTGCTGCCTGCACACCTGGATTTGCCACCTTCCTTCAATTTCTCTTCCCTTACTCCCTCATTTTCTTTTCCAGGAGGTTACCATGCCTCAAGGATAGTGACTGTACCCTCAAAGGTGTTGGGAAAGCAGGGTAAAGCCTCCAAACCACAAATCTTGATTAAACACATTTGCAACGTGTGTATCAGTGGCTTTATCTTATGTACCTATTGATATGGAGATGTTGATATATCTGTAATATAGTGAAGCAATATTTCATAACTGATTGCAAAGCAGGGACAACACAGTGAGACTAAAATTAAGTTCAGAATAAAACCAAGATCACGTGGGCTCAGAGCAAGGTTTGCTGCTGTCCTGAATCACGATGAGGAGACATAAAAATCAGACAAAAGAAAAAGCTTTTGAGGGAAATCAAGTAACAAACCCCATTTCTTTGAACCATCCCAGCTGCTCCATGGCATGTGGAAAGTAAATTCCCTCCCCTTTAACCCTGAGCCTCTCCTACCTTATAACCTTGCAGTCCTTGCAAGTCAAATGAAGCTGGAATATATCCCGGCACTCCACACTCTCGATGAGCTGCAATGGAACCTGCAATTAAACACATCAGATTATTGTATTTCAGCAGCAGGAACAGCAACTTCTCTGCATATCTCACAAGGATTTAGTGTGGGCTACATGGAGTCTGAAGAGAGGAAAACAAAGGAATCCAGGTGGAATCACTTCAGCACCTCTGAATTCGGTACCAGGTATTCATATTCCAGCTCCAGTCCTGTGGAGTCCAAAAACCATGGATCCCATGGGAGCAGCAAAGAAGGATGCAGAAAAGGCAGCAGACACCCCAGGGAAGCAGCTTTCCCTCCTATATGTCCCAATTTAGGAATCTTAATGTATTTTTAGCTGATGGTGTTCAAAAAGAACTGCTAAGCAAGATCCCCTTAACAGATTGCTGCAGTCTGGATGCTTTTCTACAGCAATATCCAATATTTCCTCCTCAGGGAAAAACCCTTTGGCCTGTTTAGATCAACACTTGCCATGGAAGCAGCCGAATTTAGAGTGATAATGCTGCATCTTTCCCAGTTAAAGTGCAGTTATAGACACTTCTGGTTCCATGTTTAACCAGCAGCAGGTTGGGCAGGCAACACATAAGAGCACATGCAAATACCTTTAAAGTTGAGAAAACCCACCAGATGAAAATATTAATTTTCACTGTTATTTTCAGAACTTTACCTGAGATGGGTAAATGTCCATTATTGCCTTAAATGAACAAAAGTCATAAATAACTGTCTAAATTTAGCTAATACCTGTAATTATCATGAAGCACAAATCTGTTTGAATTGTTTAGAAGATTATATGGACATTGCACAAGGTAATAAAACCTCTGCTATCATTTAGTAACATTCCAAATGGATTTTTGCCATCACAGGACTAAGATCCAGCAGTTTAAGGTCTGGCTTTGGGGCTTGCAAGTTGTGGCTGGAAGAGCCAGGGCTTCTCCATGTGCTTGGGCAAGTCCTTGAGAGTCACCTCCAGGACAAGGAATGAAGACAGCATCTTCTCAGGCACACAAAGCATAAAAAGTACCTCATTTTGGTGGAATGAAAAAAAGGAAACAAACTAAAACCAGCAGGCAAGGAAAAGAGATGTCTCAAAAACACAAACCAAGAGAAAACCTCCTTTGGGCAGGGAGATGCCTGGAGCAAGCTCAGGGCAAATGCTGTGCCCAGGAGAGGGATGAGAACTCTGCTGGCTGTGGGGAGGGCAGGCACAGCTCAGGGCAGCACCTCAGACAGAGCCCAGAGCTCTCAAATCACTGCCCAGAGCCCCAGGTACAACAGGCAGGGATCTTTTAATGCTCAGCCTTTCCCTTGCCCATGTCAGGCACAACCAGGGGCAGCTCTGGAGCCACCAACCCTCCCCCCCTGTGCCCAGCAAGGCTGGGACAAGGGAGTTACTCTGCTCCTTCTGCTGTAACTGGACATCAAATGACAGAAAATCCATGGACAGGACTCAGCAAGAGGCTGGGACTCCACAGCCCAGTAGTCTGGGTTTTCAAATCTGGATTTCAAATAAAGCCAGAACTTGAATTCCTGTCCATGTTCTCAGCACTGTCACTGGTTGAGCTCTGTGACATGAGGGGGCAGGAAATGAGGAATCCCTCCTGTGAGAGCCCCTCTGTGCCCTCCCCAAGCTCTCACCAAAGCAGCAGAGGACTGAAGTGCAGCACAGCCCACAGCAAGTGCTCTGTTCCACTGCTGATCCCTGTATTTCACTTGCTCATTCCTTCTAAGCCTTCTCCTGCTTGATCCCAGCCTGCCAGGCAGGTAAATTGTCAAGAGTTTTGTCTGATCACTGGACAGGAATGAAGCTCAGACTGGAGAATGTTTCAATTTGTCTTCATGATGGGAAAGCCCCACACAGACCTACCAATAATTCCCAGGAGGAATTTCTCCATGGAAGGGGTGGTCTGGCACTGGCAGGGGCTGCCCAGGGTGGTCTGGGGTCCCCATTCCTGGAGGTGCCCAAGGAAGGACTGGATGTGGCACTCAGTGCTCTGGGCTGGGGACAAGGTGGGAACTGGGCACAGGATGGACTCCATAGCCTAGGAGGGCGTTTCCAACTTAAATGATTCTGAAATAACTTATTTAAATCTACCACTGAGTTAAATGGCACCAACATGGGAAGTAAGGCATCTTTCCTGCTGAGTCAAGATTCCAGACTTGCTTTTTAAGTCCAGGGCTGCTTTGCCTGTTATCTTTTTATTCCCCAAGCCCTCTTTTATTCTGTTTTTTCCCATGTCCATCTTCATTTAAGCTGTTCTCCTTTTCCCTCCTCCTGGCATTCTGCTTGTGGCTCCTCTTCTGTCTGCACTCTATTAACAAACTAATTCTTCTCCTCCAGCATTATTTTTAATTTCCTTCTTGCAAAGTCTCTCCTTGTTCCCTGCCCTTTCCCTGTGCCCTCTGCTCCCCAGCCATCCATTCCCCTCTGACAGCCCACCAGCGATTCCCTCAGTCTGCAGCTTTTTCTTCAGGACAACCTTCCCATTAATCTTTTTAATTTTCCTTCCCAGTCATAAAAATCTGTCCTCTGGTCCTCTTGTGTTTTTAATCTCCTTCCTGGCCATTATTCTTCCCCCAGCAAAGCTCTGTGGAATTATCTCCCATCATTCCCTCCCTCCCTGATAACCTTCCCTTCCCACTGCACATCCTTCAGGCTGCTGCCAGGCCGACACCCAGAGCCCGTTCCTGGAAGAGCCATCAATTCTATCTGCAGGCACTTCTCTCTAATAATGGCATGGAAACCAGGCAGGGAGAAGCAATCATTTTTGCTTTTATAAGAATAAACATGTATTGTTATCTGAGGCAAATTGCATCCCATTATAGGGAGTACAGGAGCATCCTGCTCTTGCAGCATCTCTTATTTAAAATTATCTCATTTTAAAAAACAGCAACATTCTGTAAGTCCAACTTTTTTATTTTTGAGGGGTTTTTATAATGATTTTGATGACTGGAACTGTCTGTTATCTAAGAGCAGTACAAGATATATTTAGAGAATTACAGCTCTGTTGTTAGAAAAAGCACAAGTTACATTTTCAGTGCTGAAACAACCCCCCACGGCCCAATCCGTGCTCACAATTCCCAGTGGGATGCAGCAGATCATGGCCAGGATGCTGCAAGCACCAGTGACCCTGCTACAGATCCTCCCTGTGCTCCACTTGGCCCAAAGCTCTCCAGGACCTCCCTGGTACTCAGGCCCTGGGAGCTGGAGTTGGGATTTCTCCTTGTTTTCCCAGCTCAGAGCTGGAATAGTGTCAGGGTTATGGTGGCTTTAAGAAGCACAAGGCCAAGGCTGGGTGCTCTGGAGTGTGGGATGAGGTGGCACAAGGAGGCACTGAGGTGCAAGGACAGCTCTGAAGGGTTCCAGGGAGCTGAATCCCCCCTGGGTTCATGGAACCCACGAGTGTCTGAAGCAAATTTTGCTTTTTATTGCAGCTGTTGACACTTTGGGTTTGTCCTAAAGGCCACCTCTGAGCCCCCTCTTCTCCCACAATTGTGGTGCTCTTGAGTGTGAAGAATTTGGGGAGCAGGGCCTGGGGACAAGACAAGGATTATGCCACCCTCCAGCAGGGATGAACCCCAACAGCCATGGACAAGAATATCCCAGTGCAAACATTTCCCAAGCAAGGGAGAGCTCACACTACAACTCACCTCCTCAAAGTCCCCCCCATCATGACTTTTCTTTGGTACTGTGTCCAAAATCCACCATTGGAAAGAGATTACATGCAATCCATGCTTCCACAAACTCCACTAAAATGTTAATTCTCCCATCAATGCAATTAGCTTACAGGGAGGAAAGTGATTAGACAGAAACACTCAGCAGCTGCAAAGTCTGACATTTTCTTAAGGAATCAATAGAGTTGGGCCTGGGAACCAAACCTCCCCTGTGCTGAGAGATCCCTGTTGAGTCTGCACTTTTATCCCATGGATAAATGTAAGTCAACACCCCTGAATGTCATAATCCCCCCAATTTATGCATGGTCTGTGGGACCTTTTGTTTTTGCATTAGAAACACCGTGTTCCTATTAGCACTAAGATCTAGGAAATTATCCATGGGAAAGATCTCCACACACAGCCCTTTTCTGCACTGTTGCAATGGGAACATTAACAACTTTGAATGGATTTCTTTCCCAGCCCAGGTGATTTGGAGCTCTGTGCTGCTCACTGAGGTGTCACAGCACCATTTTCACAGCCAGGGAACTGTAACCAAACAAGAGGGGAAAGCCACAGCCTGGGAATGAAGAATTTCTTACAGGTATTTGCTCAACAGCTGTGGTGACATAAAAACAGCAGGAAAGAATCAAGACAAGCACAATCAAACACTACTCAGTGAAGATTTTAGTTAGAAAATCACCATCTGATCAAGAATTTTGGCCAACAATAACCAAAAGGATTACTACTGCCAAAATTAACAATTTAAATATGATTCTTAATCACTAAAGACTGCTTTATCCTTAAAGACATCCCAAGCCCTCCCTGCCCTGGATTTCAGTGGAGTTCATAGGAAGTTATTAGTGATAGTCAAATATGGTCACAAAGAATGATTCATATTCTGCTCTACCTCATACTCTGATTATTCCTGGTTAATGATGCTGATGATAATGAGATATCACACATAATGAGAAGGCAGAATACTGCATGTGAAAGTCAGGGAAGAAAAATTAACATGGGAATATTGACAAGCTTCTGTGGACTCTTCCCTGAACACAATCAAGGAACGTGATTTCAGAAAACATCAATTCTTGCTATGCTCAAAAATACTGAATTGAAAATCCCTATAAAGTAATATCCCTAATTATCCTAAGGACAGGAAGTGCAGTTCATGTTTTAGTGGCTTCTCTAATAACAAACTAATTCTTCTGGCACTCTTGATTTCCACAGTGGAAGTGTCCCAGCTGCTGGGGCTGGTCTGTGTGAGCCTCACAGCACTGCCCTGCACTGCCCAGTGCTCATTTCTCTGTGCCTGGTACCAGAGGAGGGGGAGATGGAACCATTTGAAGGAATGGACACTTGGAATAAAACTCCCTAAAGAAATGCATTGAAGGTGGGGTCCCACTCCTGACCTGTTCCATCAAAGACTGCACTCAAAGCACCCAACATTTGGCACAGAACTTCAGCTGGGCCCACTCCCACCTTCTGAAGATCCAAACAAGGCACAGGTCAGGTTTAGGTGCTCCAAAAGCCCTGTGGAACACTGTTTATTTCTCCCCATTGAGCCTGGGACAACAGGTGGCTGACACAGCCAGCTGTGAAGGTTCAGGGATGTGACATTTCCTTCCTCTGATTTTCAGAGCTGCTGAGTCATCTTTTGGTGCCTACATACATATTTATTGTCCCTGAGAAATCAATTTGAACACCAGAAAAAGACTTCTCATTCTTAAAAGCGGGGGATCACTGCACTCTTATCTAAAACTCTGTTATTTCCACTGAGATCAGAACACCTGGAAGCACTTACATTCACAATAGATTCCTTGAATTTGATGTGGAGCCTGTAGTTGGAAAGGGCAATGATGGCATCCTCTGCTCGTCCCACGTACTCCGTGCTCTCCCCGTGGAGCTCAATGAAGGGCACCTGCAGAAAGGAGCAAAAACCTCATTTCAGAGACCACTGCCCAAAAATCTGCCCCTCCTGCAGCACAAGAAATCAAACAAAGCCTGCTGAGAATTCAGCCCAGTTATTGCTGCTAAGGAGGAACATCAGGTAAGGTTGGCTCTGAGGTTAATTGCAGCCTTTTTCTTAAATGAGCCCTTATTTTATGTTACTTTTCCTGAGTGGTAAGTGCCTGGTCAGGGAAAGCAATGAATTTTTATGAAAAATATCCTCACATTTTGGCAAGCAGGCTGACAAAGGCCTTGATTTATGCTCTCACTCCTTACTTAATGGAGAGTGGCATTTCCATAATGTTATTAAATTCATCCTAAAGTAGGCAAAACATCCAGGATGAATAATGTTCCCTGCTATTTCCCCACTATTCACCCAGCTCAGGTAACCAGCCTAGGCTGAATCCCTAAATGCTACAAAGCTGAGCTTAGACAAATCAAGCTTTTTGCTCCCTATTTCTGACAGTAAATATGAAAATGCACAACAAGCTGCTGCTTTATGAAGTCAGAAACCTGCATTCATTACATCACACATGAAAATTGTTACTGGTTAATTAAAAATGTGACTTAAACCCAGTTTAGCTGAGCTGGGTGGAAAGTGATCTGGTTTTGCACCAAAATGATTTCAAAAGGAGCTTTGGAAAATAAAGAAATTTAAAAATCTCTTTTTTTGTGCAACAGAAGACTTTTGGTTTCACAATAATCAGATGCAAAGGCAGTATTTAATCAGCTTAATGCTGCTTTTTCAGAGCAACAGAGTTCCAAACTATGGAATAAAACCTGCCCCTTGGAATTAGTGCAGAGGTAGCAGTGGTATTTTTCAGACCCTTGAAGGAATAAAATGCCTAAGTTCTCTGTCCTATCAACAGCAGAGGAGTATTTCAGAGGGAAATGAGCTTCTGTGCTAAGTGTGAATTAAAATTCTAGGGGAGAGGCCAGAGAATCCATAAGCAACCCTGGAGGCAGTGTGATTTGAACAGGAGCAGTGTGGTGATTACCTGAAGGTTCTCATCCTCTCGGATCAGCTGCTTCCTGGGAAAAATCTGATTAGCCTGGATGCATTCAAGGCTGTGCTGAGTCTCCTCATCCTGAGGAACAAAGTGTGACAGTCACCTGCAGCACTGGCACCTGCTGCCACCTTCCCCAACCATCCCCAGCCAAGGAAAAGCTCCCACAGGATGAAGTGTCCAGAGAATTCCAGGAGCTGTAACTCACTGAAGTTTCTAAACTCTCCAACACGGGCCCTCAGACAACCAATTTGGTATTAGTAACAGGTTCCCTTCCTACAGCCTGATTAATAAAGTCATTAAAAGCTGTAAGATTTATAGCAGCATTAGGAAAAAAGCATTAGCACTATTAGCATTAGCCTAAAACTCAACAACCCCACATGTAAACATTAATTCCCTAATGTTTTTCCCATTTTAACCTCTTCAGCTCTGTCACACACCCTACAAAGCCCCTTTGCTTACCATGACAGGCCCTGGGCAGGAGGAGGAATCCTCGTCTTTACTTGCAATACTTTGAGCTCTTCACTTATTAAAATCTAGAAAACCAGCAAAGTATAATGATGAAATAAGATTCATTTTCTTTTGCCAAATAAATACAAATTAACTTCTAAAGACTGTGCATGTAGCTGTTAGAAAACTGAGAGAAAACAGTAATTATGAAAAGATGAAATCCATAGAAGCTCCCTCTCCTGAGAGCCAAAATTGTTTCAAAATGTGTCTGGTTCCTTCTGTTCATCCTGAAAAATTACCTTTGGATGTGCTGCTGGGAGAACACCTGTCTGAAGGCAGCAATTAGACCAGTGTTTATATAATTTAAATTAAAACATATTCATCTTTCTAGATCCCCTGGAATTTTTTCTCCCAAGTTGTTTGCAGATGGTGAATCAGAAATCCATGGGTTACAAATCCAAAGGGATCGTTGGGATCCTTTCAGGCTGATCTGGTGTCAAACACAGGGTTTGGATCCTCCTGAAACAAGCTTGTTTCAACTATGGCATATGAACTGGAACTCTGATTGGGATAAAAATCCTCATTTTACACTTCTGGCTCAGTTTGGATGTCCATGGATATACCAAAATATCCATTTTCCTGCACTGACCTTTCCAGGAGGTCCAGATCACCACACTGGGTACCTGCTCTCTCCACTACCCAACAGTCCCCCAAGCTTTGATCTGCAGATTTTCTGGGAATATTAACAGAGTCCCAAGGTTTATGCAAATCACCCAATTAGGAACTTAATGACTGAAGTGAATACAGGAGTTACAATTTGGGTTTGAGATTGATTTTACACTCAGCTTTTTAAATCCAGGTAAGTTCTTTCCTTTTCTGCTCAAGCAGGATTCACTCAGGTATTTCTGGGGTTTGCAGACTTTTGTGTGGCACACAAAACTCACAAATGAAAATTCACCACACGAGTGCAGTCAGTTCTCAGCTCATATCCAAAGTTTGTATCTCACCTAACTTATAAATGTATTTCAAATTATCAGTATTGAGGCTGACAGAGAAAACCAGTTCAATCCATCAGCTCCCAGCACTGCAGGGAGCCCTGAACACATCCTGTGCCTGGTATGGAATATTGACAGAGGGCAAAGAGAGCAGCAGCTGCACAGCAAGTATCTTCACATGCATGTGTTTGTAAATTTATTTAAATAAAAGAGGGAAATGATGAGCAGAATTGAGCTCAAACTACCATGGATTCACTAAAAAATTAATGCAAAAAAATAGATACAAAATCCTGGGAGAGCTGGAGAGGGACTGGGGACAAGGGATGGAGGGACAGGACACAGGGAATGGCTTCCCAGTGCCAGAGGCCAGGGCTGGATGGGATCTTGGGCAGGAATTGTTCCCTGGCAGGGTGGGCAGGCCCTGGCCCAGGGTGCCCAGAGCAGCTGTGGCTGCCCCTGGATCCCTGGCAGTGCCCAAGGCCAGGTTGGACATTGGGGCTTGGAGCAGTCTGGGACAGTGGGAGTTGGCCCTGCCATGGCAGGGGTGGCACTGGATGAGCTTCAAACCCCAATCCATCCCAGGATTTTATTATATAAAAAAATATTTTGTTTTTTCAAAGAACTCCTTCATCTTCACACACAACTATCAAAGAAAGACCAACTTAATTTAAAAAAAATGGCTTCATTACAAATTTGAAGCTTGCTCAGTATCTCTGAGGAAAAGATTTAACTTAATAGGCACTATGTTAGAAAAAATTCTTTTATACTTCAGTTAGATTAGATATATGTAATTTATAAGTTTATTATATAACCACCTACATATTAATAAAACCAGTACTAGCTTAGAAAATTGGGTCTTTTAAAATATCTTACAGCTGTGCTCCTAAAATCCAGCATAAACCTCCAGCAGAGACCACACAAAGTACCAAGTTTCAGTCTAACTCCTACATTCAGTGCAGAACTTTTTCTACTGTGACAGTGTGGCTTTTTCCATGTGAGAATCTTCCTTTCTATGGTGAATTCTGGAAAAGCTGTGTGGAAAAAAAATCTGCCTGTTTCAGTTTGGATCAGGATTATCAGATCCAAAGGGTGATGCTGCCAAGATAAATGGTACAAGAAGTTATAGGACTGGTTCTAAAGCAAACACTTTGCTCTGGCTGCTGCTGGGCACCAGTGGAACGCTTCAGTGACTTCCCTGCCACCAAAGGAGTGCTGGAAACTGCTGACAGAAATAGCAAAAAGGCTGAATTGTTATAGTGAGGCTCTCTGAGCTGATGGACAGTGAATACTTGGAGGGAAATCGTTCCTTTCCCATCACATCCACGAGCTGATCCCGCTCCCTCCAGCAGCTCAAGGTCACTGGGCTGAGCAAAAGGAAAAGGGAACAGCTCTGGGAGCAGGGATGCAGCCCACACTGCTCAGGACAGCCCAATCCACACCTGAGCCCGGATTTCTTTCTAAACCAAAGCTTTCCAACCCATTTCCAGTGCACCAAACTCTTCCCATGGGAACAGAAGGAAGATCCCAGTGATGTTGACACCTCATAAGGAAATTTCTGGCTTTAGAAGCCTTACAAGTAAGAATTTTCCTATCATCAACTCCACCAAGCACTCCTGAACCTCCTCAGCACCATTCCCCACCCTGCTGCCCCCAGGGACAGCTGGGGACAAAGCCAGCCCAGCACCAAGGGGCTGCACAAAACCATCCCCAGGTTGATCCACACCACTCTTTAGCACTGCAGAATGGAAGGAGAATTCTCATTTTGTTCAACTGCAGCTCTGGCCTGACAGTAAAAACAATTTTCCAGAAGTGAAATGGAAAGGTACAAACACAGCTCAGATAAAAAAAAAAAAAACTGGCCAGGAAAGCAGCCTTAAATTCAGGTTCCTCCTTATCAATAGGATCACATAAAAATAGCAGCCAGCTTATTCACAGAGCAGTGAAACGTGGTTTTATTGGTACAAATACTGAGTTTGGTCAGCACTGAGGCCAAAAAGGTGATGTTATCAATTCACTGTCTGCCATTTTACCTGCAATTCCACGTTTTCAATTTTAAATTACGTCAAAAAAGAGAATGGTCTTGTTAATTCTCCATCCTCATGTTCTGCTTGAAAGGATAAATGATGAGCAAAGGTTGTAACCTCAGACTCTGTTCAGCCTCTATGGGAACATCTTAATTACCTTTTGTTTCAGATGTGCCTTCTGGTTTAAATTATGTACATAATTAAGAGTAGCAATAACCATCTGTTTGCCAGTGATTCTAAACAAAAAAGATTAGCTAAATAAAGGGTAGTTTAAATTCACATATATTTAAATGCAGTTGGACTTTCAACAAGGAAAAGGAAAAACTGCAGGGAAAAAAGGAAAAAGGAAGAATCCAAGCATTTCACTTTGTTCCCTTACCTTCCCCATCCAGATTGAATTCCATTTATTTTAATATCAAATTCAGACTGAGCTGACCCCTGAGCTGTTTACATACTGTGGCACAGTTGTCCTCTGAGTTTGGAATTCCAATTTTTTGGCAAAGGAACATTAAAAAATTTGAGAATTGAACATTCAGGAATGCACTGTACCTTGAGCAAAAGATGCTTCTGTTGCAAACTGAAAACACTTCTCCCCCTTTGGCAGGAGGAAGGAAATTTCTGAGATAAGGATAAAAACTCAGTTTCCCTCGTTTCAGGCCCTGACAGGGAGGTTTCTCCTCTTTCCTGACACCACAGGCTGCAGGGACTGAGCAACTTTCACCAGGATTTACTGAGAGCACAGATATTTGCACATTATTCAGGAATAGGAGCAGAAGCAAGAATTGTGGTTGAGGCTTGGGCACAACTAAGTCAAGAACCTTCTTTTTCAATAATTAAAGGTGGTAAACTCCAACTCAGTGAAATACTAATTTTTGTCTAAGATCTTGGAAAATAATTTATTTGATTAAGAGACTAATCAATGATGAGCACAGAACCCACAAACAAGCAGCTGATCTTCCCAAAATAATGCAATTCTTACCAAAGAATGAGAGAATAAACAGTCCTCTCTTGTCCCAGAAAGTTCCAACTGTTCTCTTCTGATACTTCACATTGGCAGCTGCAAATACAAAGACAACACTTTAAAACATGAACTTCCCTTGAAAAAAACCACTTCTGAACCAGCAGCCTAGACAGGACACCTCACTGTGAGGGGAGTTTGGATTAATTCAGCAGGAAAAAGAGAAAGTCTGAGTGCCTTGTAGCTGTAACAAGAGCTGAACGTGGCCAGAGAGGGAATTCCAGGACTGGATTCCAATGCATACACGTGGATAAAGCCTCTTTTCTGACATTGTGGCCACAAAGCAATTCAGAATTTTCATAAATGAGTAAACAAAGCCTAAATTACTTCACAATACAAGCTACAGGAGAGAGTTTTATAGAAGATCCATCTGGATTTACACTGATCATCAAAGTGGGTTTAATTTTACATTGCAATTGGCATTTCTGGTCCCAAGAAAGCCAATGAAGACCCTCAAAGAGTGATTGCTGCCCACGTGCTTTGGTCCAATGGTGCAAAAATCCCAGGGATCAGCAATGCTCAGGAGGCCACCCCTGCCAAGCCCTGCCCTTTGGATTTTCAAGTCCTGTACTAACATTTATTGCATCAAAAATGAAATATTGTGCCAGAAATATACATTAGTCAAAAATTATATGGAGAAACTATCTGATCTGCTTCATTCCCACAGTCACTCCAACAGGAGCCTCCTGTGGCATCAGAAGGACAAAGTTTAACACTAAAATACCCAAACCCTAAAATTAAAAGTTCCAGACTAACCCCAATTGTTCCTACAGCACACAAGCAGCCAAACTGATGGGACACCACTCCCTTGTATCCAAAGGTTTGCTCTTCACAGAAACTTGGATACTCTCCCAGTAGCACACTGCATTTGGATGTGCCTGGAAAGTGCAATTTCTCCACCATATAATCCTGCTGCTGGAAATAGTTTGCCTGTACTTTGATGTGCTACAATACTGGTAATTTTCACATTTTGGTAAATGAAGTAAAATATTTTTCTATTTTACATTCATTGTGTCCTTTAGTTTATGGCTTATGACAGGGAAAATAAGTAATACACAGAAAAAGGAGATATAATTTTAGGACTGACGGAGTAGAAAGAAATAATTGAAGAAGTTGTGCACCAAAAATTGTGCATTTCAAAGAGTTGTGCCCCAGGCCCAGCATCACCAGCTGGGTGAGGCAGGGGATTGGCCAGCTCTGTTCTGGGGTGGCCTCTCCTCAGTGCTGGGGACAGTTTTGGGTATCCCAATGTCCAAAGGACCTAAAGCTGCTGGAAATGGACCAAAGGAGGGGCACGAGGATGGGGAAGGGTCTGGAGGGGCTGAGGGCACTTTTGGAATGTTCTGGAGCAGAGGACACTGAGGGGGGACACCTCAGGAGCTGCAGCTCCTCCCGAGGGCAGCTCCCATCCCTGCTCTGGGCCAGGGACAGCAGCCAGGGCAGGGCTGGAGCTGGGCAGGGCAGGCTCAGGCTGGAGCTCAGGGCAAGGTTCTTCCCCCAGAGGTGCTGGCACTGCCCAGGCTCCCCAGGGAATGGGCACGGCCCCGAGGCTGCCAGAGCTCCAGGAGCCTTTGGACAGCGCTGCCAGGGATGCCCAGGGTGGGATTGGTGGGGGTCTGGGCAGGGACAGGGGCTGGATCCATGATCCCTGTGGATCCCTTCCCATGCAGGCTTTTCCTGATTCTAAGATTCAAATATAAACCGAGATGCACCAGAAGGAATTCTACCATCTCACATGATGGACACTTCAGGGAACCTCATGAAATCTCAGTATTTACACAAACAGGGAGCTGAGGATGTGCTCTAACAGAAAGCCCCTGTGTCGATGCCAGCTGTCCAAAACCTCAGCTTTAACTTCGATTTACCATTTCATAAAACTGTTTCTAAAAGCAACATTTCACTACCTGCAACAGAGGTCAACTCTGTTTTTATTTTTAAAAAAATCTCTCTCAGCCAACAAGCCAAACACCAATCCCAGTACCTTTATGGGTTGATAATCAAGCCCAGCACTGAGATGGGAATGGGCACAGTTTGACTGTGAGGTACCAGCTTGAGCACCCAACAAGTCCAACTTCACAGCTGCCTGTTGATACAAAGTCACCTTTGAGGGGAATATGGAGCAAGTTTATTAAACACACAAAGAAAAGCTCTGAAGGCAGACTATACAACTCTAGAATGACTCCTCAGAGACAGTGTTCTGGCCACGTATTTGCTTTTCAAAAGGCAAGATACACATTTCGGGTGCAGGAGCTGGACTGATTTTGTGTGGCTTCAGTCCAAACGAGGGAGGGGGGGGAAAAAACCCTTCACAAAATCTGCAACAAGCTTTTTATTGATTTTAATGAGGCTTGGAAGAAGCCACCAAATCTCAAGAGTTTTGTCAAGAAGTTTAAAAACAGGAGAAAAATGTTCCAATATAAGCATTAATAATTCCGTTTTCTTGCTGCCAGAGCTCTGCAAACCCCCCCAACACGCTCATCAGCATTCCTGCTGCAAGGCTGCTGGGCTCTGATAAGAACCTCCAATGTTATCACTTCCTAAGTCAACAACTCCTGCCAAAATAAGGGGGGAAAGCTGACTGTAAGAAGAAACGTTGCTCTGAGTTCTGCTGGCCCTCTCCAAAGCACCAATTCCTGGTGGGAGCAGTCCCAGGGCAGGGGGGCTGGTTAATGAACACATCCCAGCACAGGCCAGGGGCTGCCCCTCGGGACAGGCCTGCAGCCACCCCCTGCAGGGGCTCCCTGCTCTGCAGCACCTCAGCTGTGGGAGCTACAGGAGGGATTCAGCACCATCAGGAAAGATAAGGGGAGGAGATGGAAAAGAGACAGGACCTTTTCACTAAATCCTGAGTCAAGTGCATCCTTTGAAGATGGGTTTTGCAGCACCTTGACTGGACAGTCACACTCTTAGAGCTGGGTTGGTTTAGCACAGAATGGTTTGGGTTTGAAGGGACATTAAATCCCATCCATTCCCACCCCAGCCATGGCAGGGACACCTCCCACTGTCCCAGGCTGCTCCAAGCCCCAATGTCCAACCTGGCCTTGGGCACTGCCAGGGATCCAGGGGCAGCCACAGCTGCTCTGGGCACCCTGGGCCAGGGCCTGCCCACCCTCCCAGGAAACAATTCCTGCCCAAGATCCCATCCAGCCCTGTCCTCTGGCACTGGGAGCCATTCCCTGTGTCCTGTCCCTCCATGCCTTGTCCCCAGTCCCTCTCCAGCTCTCCTGGAGCCCCTTTAGGCCCTGCCAGGGGCTCTGAGCTTTCCCTGGAGCCTTCTCCTCTCCAGGGGAGCACCCCCAGCTCTCCCAGCCTGGCTCCAGCCCTGGGAGCAGCTCCATGACCTCCTCTGGACTCTCCAGGAGCTCCAGGTCCCTCCTGTGCTGGGCCCAGGGCTGGAGCAGCTCTGCAGGTGGGGTCTCCCCTGGGCAGGGCACAATCCCTGATTCCAGCCCAGGTGCCAGGGACATCCTGTCACTGCCCAATTCAAACATGTCACAAGTGACTCTGCCCCAGGACTGAAGGGGATGGGAACAAAACCACTTCACTTTTCCTTTGAATCATCCTCTAAGATCCTGCTCTGGTGCCTATTTTGGGAACCTGGACATTGGGTGAACACTGAGCACAAAGGTCTCGCCTCCAGTTTTTTTTTCTTGGAAGATGTTATGGGGAAGTAGAGTAGCTGCACTGTCTATCTATCATACAATGAAACATGGGTAATAATACAGCTGGGGGAGAAATTCCAAATCATGGTTTCCAAACTGTAAAACTTTCATCCCTGGCTGTACCCCAAGCCCTGGAATTCCAAGGACTACCCAATCCAACATCCAAGTCAGCCCTACTCTGAGCAGTGATGGACTACAGGAACTCCAAAATCTAAATTATCTGAGCCTGTGACAGCATTTTTCTTGACATTTATTTTAATAAAACATTGGCAAATAGCTAGGAAAAGGGCTCTGGAGAAGTTTCAATCAACATATTTGTTTAATTAGGTGATTGGAAAGTTTTCTCTACAGTTTCTTTGCTGAAAGGCTCTATCAGCCAAAGCGGGAGAGCCATGATTTGATAAGCATGGAAATGGCACAAGGGAAAAATAACTGGGAGAAAAACAAATCCAGATTTTCTCTAGCTGCCAGTTATCCTTGTAAAGATGTAAACAAACACAACCAAATGAAGCTTTTTTCCTGCTAATTGACTATTTTGAAGACGTATTTTCCCCTCCCTTTGCTGAAATACGCCATTTCCACACCGGTTGTGCCACACCATGTCTCAACCTAACATGATGCAAGTGTGCTTTTTGATGAGAAGTTCTGCATTGCTGTTTACATTTCAAACTTCCCAATACCACTGTTCCCACATACCCAAACTCTGCCATGAGGGGAACCTTCTCTTGCACGGGATTACCACACACCCCCATTTATTTCATCACCTCTGGGTTTGGCTGCTCCCTGCTCTCTTTAGCTCACAGGTTGTTGTTCTCCTCCTCTCTCCTTTTTCTCTTCTTCCTGGTGGATTGGAGCTTCCTTTCCCTGCTATTTTTACACAATTCTTAGCGTGCTCAGGAGCAGGAACACAGTGCTGCTATCAGCTGCCCACCAGCTGGGGGATGTGGTCAGCTCGTGGCTGGGCTGGAAACCACAGAGGGATGGGAGCACTGGGAATGCAGCTGCTCCCGAGGCTGGATGGGCCAAGGCTGCTCCTTCATAGGAAGATCTAAAACGTGCACATGGACAAGAAGGAATGCAGATCCTCAGGGAAGCATTTTCTGGTTTTTAGTGCCACGTGTCACAGAACCTCCAAGGTTGAAAAAGACCTTTAAGGCCATTGATCAGGCACCACTGTGTTCACCACTGCCCCATGTCCCCCAGGGCCACATTCACAGAGCTGTTAAATTCCTCCAGGGATGGGGACATCAACACTGCCCTGAGCAGCTGTGCCACGGTTGGGCAACCCTTTCCATGCAGAAATGTTCCCAAAATCCACCCTGAGCCTCCCCTGGCCCAGCCTGAGGCCGTTCCCTCTCCTCCTGTCCCTGTTCCCTGGGAGCAGAGCCCGACCCCCCCGGCTGTCCCCTCCTGTCAGGAGCTGTGCAGAGCCACAAGGGCCCCCCTGAGCCTCCTTTTCTCCAGGCTGAACAACCCCAGCTCTCTCCATCTTGTCTGTCACCCACTTCCCTGGATGAAATAACATCATTCCAGCTGGATATGAAGGTGTGCACACAGCAAATACCTGACAGGGAGAGCAGAACAGCCACAGGGAACATCCCACGTTCCCACAGCATGGATGGAACTGTCCTGCATCAGAGCATTTTGAAAAGATCTCATTCCTCTTTCTGTTCTCTCTGCTTTTATGAGTGAAGAATAAAATTAATTATAAGAGTCCAAAGCATCAAAAAAGTTTTGTCAACATCTGTCACTGCACTGACTCATCCACTAATGGCAGGTCGGCATTTGGGCTTCCTTCATCTTCCCACTCAGAAGTGGCATTAATCTGCTTTTAAAGCAGTTTGATTAAGCTGATTATCTTTGCATATTTGTTAAAGATCACTTCTTGCACTCTTCACAAATTAAATGCAGAAGCAACAGTTCAAAGTTAAAGCAAAAAAAAAAAAATCCTGAAAGGAAAGCAGAGTTTGGAATGGCAGAGGAAGGCAAAAGAAACACTTCTGGGGGTCTGATAGCAATGGGTAGTACAGAAAAAAAAATGATTTTGCATTAAGAAAGGTTCATTTTCTCAAAATTGATGTCAAGAACAAAAACCAATATTTAGCTGGGATAACAGTATTAATTATTCCAAAAAAAGAGACATTTTAGGAAAGTGCTCCCAAATAAAAGACTCTACAACATCAGTATTTTCCTTCACTGATTTCAAAATAACCCAGATCAAAAGATCACAGCAAAATCCACAACAAAATGTTACTTCTTCTTACAAAATTTCAGGCTCTCTTTTCTTTTAATTCCTCTTCATTTGGATAAAACCCTGGGATCCAAAGGCTGCAATTATTCATACAAAAAGCCAGGATACAATTTACCCATCAGAGATCTTCTGTACCACATCTATAATTTTCCTTTTATTTCAATTATTCCATATTCCTCCGTTTTATGTGCACGACAGAGGAGAAGCAGCTACCAAGGACCAACAGCTACACAGATCAGTCTGAACTGTGGAGAAACCTGCAAAGGAGGGAACTGAATCTGGATTTTAGGATGGAAGCTGACAGGACACAGCCCCAGGGGATTTGTGGAGGTACTAAGCTGGAAAGGTGACCAGGGAAGGGGATTTATGCCAACAGGTAACCAAAGAGCCATGAAATGCAGGGCAGTATCAGACCGGAGTTATGAAACAAACAGCAAGGTTAGACCAGGCAGCAGAAGTTTCCATTTGAAAAGGCACAATGGAGAAAGAAGGGAATAATTTGCTCCTCACAGTTCCCATTTTTCCATTAAGGTCCTCATAGCCCATTTGCCATGAGTCACACTCCCTCCCCTCTTTCTGCCTGTCTAGAAGGAAAGCAGCAAACAAGGAGAAGTGGCTGTTAATCAAAGTCTCCAAGGTTTTACTCATCCTCCCAAAACACTTCTCCATCCCCCTTCCCTCCTCCAGGCACATCTTGCTGCAGCTCAGACCTTCCTGTAAGTGCCTTAGCAGTGGGAAGGGGCAGCAGCTGCTCCCAGAGGAGCATCCCACACTGCCCAGGACAGCTCCTCACCTGCTGCCATTTCCTGACAGCAACACTAGACACCAACAAGGAATAAAAATGAGAAAGAAAGGTTTGAAAATAGGAAGAATCAAGAAGCAAATGTGATTTGATGGTTCCTCTGGAGTTTCAAGATACACCCCCATGAGACTTTTCTCCCAACCTGAACTTCCTCAGGACAACACACACAGTCACAGCTCTGAGCTTCTCACTTGACCTCATTTTCACCACTTTTTCTGGCACAAAATTTGAAAATCTCTTTAACCAAAACACCACTGGATGCTTTTGTCATAAGACAACTTTTTTGAAATAGCAAATACCTGTTATTAATATTCTATTAATGCTCTGAGAAATAAATGCCTAAGTTATTACAACAAGGTGTTCCTAATGGGGACTTTGGTCCCCAGAGAGGCCCAGCAATCATGGAATGGGTTTGGGTTTGAAGGGACCACCCAGTGCCACCCCAGCCATGGCAGGGACACCTCCCACTGTCCCAGGCTGCTCCAGGCCCCAATGTCCAACCTGGCCTTGGGCACTGCCAGGGATCCAGGGGCAGCCACAGCTGCTCTGGGCACCCTGGGCCAGGGCCTGCCCACCCTGCCAGGGAACAATTCCTGCCCCAGATCCCATCCAGCCCTGCCCTCTGGCACTGGGAAGCCATTCCCTGTGTCCTGTCCCTCCACACTCTGACAAAAGCCCTTCTCCAGCACTGCTGTGCCACACAGCACGGGATAGGCAGGACACAAAAGTCTCTTTGCTGTTATCAAGGCCTAGAACGAGACATCCCTTTCTCTGCTTGCACACCTTGCACAATGTAATTATGGGTAAAGCTTTAATCCATTAATTCTTCTATTGCATTGAAAAGACCTGTCCTGTCAAGGAGGCCATGGGAGATGCACACATCCACCCTCGGTGCCTTCATCGAGGAACGGAAGCCATGGGGAGGCTCCACGTTCCAGGACTCACACTGGATCACCTTACACCACTGGGAAAGTTAATATTTCAAACTAACCCACTGCTTGGTAAAATTGTGGCACACTCCAAAAATGCCTTTTTTTGATGTGGTATTAAGGTGGTTTTGCTTTAAAACTGACTCTGCTGCTATTCCTTGAAGCCATAATGGTGAGCCAGCAGAAAGGTCCCAAACTCCTCCCAGACAAAAGACCCCCTGTTCCTTATTTTACACAACACTGGCATTTCAGACCCATCATGGCATATTCCCACTCCTGATACAAGACAAAACTAACCCAGAGATCATGGAACCATCACTCTACAGGGCTGTAGATGTTGTTTGTTCCCAGAGCAGCACAGCCTGAAAAACTGCAAGACATTTCAGATTTAGAGAATTACAGGCAGCTTAAGAATCACTTCAGCTCCTGCAAAATGACATTTCTTTACAGAACTAATCAATTAGCTCGCTCATCTCTTAGCCTGCTCACTTCTTTGCAAAATATTCAAGTAGTTTCAGTTTGAATGGCAGAGTTTACAGTTCAGACACCAAGAACCCTCCCAAGGCCCCGATCCACTTTGGAATTGTCAAAGACTGCACGACTGCATTGTGTACTGAAGGGAACTGAAAGGGCTTTTAGCAGTCATTCATGCATTTCTGCCAGAATCTGTGAACCTGGGGATGAAGATCCCTTCCCTTCAAAGTGTCTTCAACTACCATGGCAGGGGACAAGGATGTTTGATCACAGCATTATTTACAGTATAAAACAGTAATTACTTCAATCCAAGAAAAGCCCTGAGTTCAGGTATTCCCTTATTAGTCTATGCAAAACAATTCTGAACAGAACAAAATAACCATATTGAAAGAGCTGCCCTAAGCTGAGACAGCTTTATTTAGCTACAAGAGACCCCTTTTGATGAAGTCACCTCCTAAATTGCACATTTCAGGAACTAATCAAGGATCAGAGTAGCTTTTCTAGGCTCACAAAAAGCTGTTTCCTAGAGAGCAGTCCACACACTTGTTCAGGCATCCCCCATGAGGCACCCAGAGCACTCACCCTCCACCAGAGGCTCCCTGTGGGCAAACACTGCAGAACTCAAATTTGGAGGAGATAAAGCCAAGTGTGCTTGTCCATGATAAGGGGACCAGCAAGAGCTGTGTCATGAAACCCCAGCAGCTCAAGGGACTGCACAGAGCTTTCTGCTGGGTGCTATTTACCCACCAAGCTCCAGGCACACCCAGGATTTACCAGAACAAGGTCCTGCCCTCCCTGCACTGGAGCAGCAACTCCTTCCAGGGAGAACAACCAGGCATTTCCATCAGCCCACTGCCAGGTCCAGCTTCTCCAAACTTTCAGCAGTTTCCAGTCAAGTTACCTACAGAGGGAGAAGATTCCCAGTGGCATTGCCCTCAACCAGGCACAGCAGGGCAGAGCTCTGGCTCCCTACAGGAATTAAGACGCACTCAGGACTCAGATGCCTTCTCCTGTTAATTCCTGCATTGAGATCCCAAGGGACAAACTGGTTTGGATAATGTACCAGCACCCTGCCTCCAGCAAACCTGCTGCTTCCTGGCCTTTCCCTGCTCAGCTGATTCACAGAACCATGGAATGGTTGGGTTGGAAGGGCCCTTAGAGCTCATCCACCCTCTGCCATGGGCAGGGACACCTTCCACTATCCCAGGGTGCTCCAAGCCCCATCCAACCTGGCCTTAGAACTCCTCAGTTCACTAAAGCAAAAAGAAAAAGCAGTAAAAGCAAATACTTTCCCTCCTGTAGTTAAATCAGCTCAGTATCTTCCAAGTATTAAGACAGTTGTTTATTCCTATCTTTTTCCACTTGTGGAAAGTCACGGTTAATTTCAGAAGCAGGAAATGTAACAGCAAAATACTACTTTCCATTCGTAAGCTGCACTTAAATAAGAGCTGGAGATGGACCTCAACTCAAACAAACAGCAGGCAAAGAAAAAGCATCTTACAGAGGGTCCTGCCCATGAAGGCACAAGGGAAAGGGACACGGAGCTGCCTGAGTACCCAGCTCCAGTGAGGAGCAGGGAAACTGCCTCTCAGCTGAGCCTCAGCAGGGATTGAAGCAGCACAGCCCTTTGATGTGGGAGGCAGGAGGCCCATGGAGGAGTCTTGCAGCTCTTGTGATCGCCTCAAGAAATGTTTTAATGGCCTTCAATTCCCGTGGCTGGTTTGGAAGATCAATTACACACATTAGCAGTATCTGGTGTGAAGTACAGAGGTCTTTAATAGAGCAGTTAATTTTGTCACACTGCACTGTGCATTCCTCTAGAGACACAACAGTGCTGCTTCAGAACCAGTTGACAGTAAGGCAAATTTTTCTACTTTTATGTATCTTTGAGCCCAATAGTCCTCCATCAACTAAACCAAGGTAGATGCTCTGCAATGTTCAAATCTCTAATGTGTCCAAGGCAAGAACGACTACAATTTCTAAAGTCATGTCTCCAGACTGCCCAGGGAGGCTGAGTTCAGTCAGGACAAGTCCCCAAAATACTTTCTCCACAACAACTTCCATAATATTGAAAGTACACAGGCACGTTCCCTTACACTGAAGTTGCACAGCCCTTCAGTGCCAGGAAGGAATTTACTTGGATTAACAGAATATGCTTATTCTAAAAAACTAAACAGCACGAAGCCAAAGTTAAATATATCTAGGCATTTTAGAGACACCAAAGAAGGGTTTGTGGTTGCTTGAGGCACGGATGTGTATCAAAACACAGAATTTCAGCTAGAATTGAAATGGAGTTTTGTAACAGACTGCAGCTCTGCTAGTGAAAAAAGGTTGAACAGAGCTCCTGTTAACAGCCACAGTGTCACTCTTCTCTTCTTTAAAGTTAAAATCCATTGAAGTCCAAGCTTCCATAGAAGGACACCAGTAGATACTTGGCTGGTGTGGAAAAGGGAATTAATTCTGTAGGGTACCTGTATCTCCTTTGGTCAATCCTGCCATCCAAACAGCAATTCCAACAGGAATGAGTTTCTCTGGGGAACAGGAAGATTTCCCTTCCTACCTGCTCACTTAAATCAGACCACACCAAGTTCTCTACAGCAGATCAGTTTTTACCAAAAAGAGATATTCCTCCAATATCCTATTCTATACTAAATGACCTTTTCAAAAGCACTACAAATTTACAGACACTTATTTAAAACCTCTCTCACTTATTTTCCCTCAAGAAACTCATTCCTTCTGGTAGATACAACAAACCCTGAGAAGGAAGAATAATAGTACAAAGAATGTAAGTAGTCATTTAAGTGTTTTATCCTTTAGAGAACATTCACTTCTTCCTTGTGTGACTCAAAACAAACCTAATTTACTAAGAAGGACTTGGTTGCAATTAAGAGATAAATCACCATTTTAAAGTAACAAAGGTTTGGGCTTTTCAGCACATTATCCAAACACAGCACATCCACATCTCTGCCACAGGCATTGCAGAAGTCAGAGCAGTTCACAGCTCATTCTGTTATTGATGCATCAGGGAAGGTAATTTTAATTCAATTCCAGATTTTAAAAAAATATGTATGTCAGGAGACTGCAGTTATCCACTTCAATTTTTGCATTTAAATCATTATCAGCCAGCAAAACTTAAACTTCTTTTAAAGAATATAAAGATTTATTATAACCATCCTTACAGTAAATTTACCATGTCTCCTTTAAATTTCATGTCAAAAACATACAAGAGCATGTATGTATTAATCCAGGAGCTTTCCTAAAGATGTGAAAAATAGCACAAGTCACATTTGTAACACTGCAGTTCTTACCTGCGACTTGCAGATCTCAAGCTTCGATTAAACACACAGAAGTGGCACTCCACAGTAAAAATAAAATCAGATAAATCAATCTATTTTTGGTCTCTATCATTCCATTTGAAGCACCCTCTGGTAACCACCTGAGTAGCAAAACCAAGCCCATACTTACTGAGCATGAACTCTGAGAAGTCTGCATTAAACCCATGAGAGTAAAATATTCACGCTGCATTTGCTTGGAGTAAAAAAGTAAATATGGCAAATTTTGTTTTTTAAAAAAGTAGCTATAACACAGATAAGGAGCAGTAACTGTTGGGCTTTGGGTCCTGCCTTACTGCCTTTCCTCTGATGAAATTAAACAGCAAAACCCCCTGACCTCAGCTGACACCCTGGGCCGTGCTGCACACAGGATGGAGCTGCTGAAAATGAACAAACACAATTCTGAGCCTCTGTTTGCTCAGGTACTCAAGGACCTCCTTTAACATCTTATGAGGTGCAATCTCTGGTCAACATCCAAACCAAGAGAGGGCAGGAATTTCTCCCCTTCCCGTAACTCTCCAGGCTGCCTGCAGTAACACTTGCCATCAGATCCAGGGGGACTGAACTTCCCAGAAAGCTTTCCTTCGGAGAGATGCCAATTCCCCACCAGATTTCTGTCACAGAAACAAGGTTGAATATCCATTTACAAAGCAAACAGAACTTACTTCTGCCCCTTTGAGTGCAAATGGGTATGTACAAAGCACCAAGATCAATAAATATGAAAAAAAAAAACCCAGAACAATTTGGAATGAGTGGAGAACAGCACACCAGGGAGTGCAAGCCCCCAGTGGCACAGTGCCATTACATCAAATTGTTCTTTGGACTCATCCAGCTGAGGTTTGAGGATCACCAGGCGTATCCTTTCTCGACAATCAATTCCAATATTAAAGCTGGAATCTGAAACCAACTTCAGAGAAATACTCGAAGGCAAAGGAAACCTCCATGCTCAGAGCAAAAACAGAACAAGGATAAGAACAATGCTCAGAACACTTAAGTGTGCCTTGCTTTTACTGTAAGCCTTTATTTCAGAAGCTTATGCAGCTGGTGTAACACAAATCTACATGTGAAGACAAATCTAGAAGCAAATGCTCAGAGCTGAGATGAAAAAGCATCTGTAATTTAGATAAATAACAGCTCGCTGCAGGAACAACCTCAGCATTCAGGTCTTGTATTTCAGAGCCTGCACAGTTTTGCTCATTTAGATTCAAATGCCAAAAAATAGCCCAACTCCTCTCCTGGATGGAAGATTACATCTTTATGCAGGAAAGCTTAGCTGGAAGCTTGGATGAGTCTGTCGAGGAAGGACAAGGATCCAAGGTATGTATGTTTATTAGAAGTACCACTTCTGTGTCATCAGCTTGGAGATGTGACATCTCTGCATCAGTTCCAGGTCCAGCTGACAGAATTGTTCCACAAGAATTCCCTGATGGGAGAGGCCTCCAAAATAAAAATGCCACCACAAACCAGCACTTACAGCCAAACTTCCATGTTCAGCCTGAAAAATTTGAAGCGGGAACTAAAGATTTCTCTTTCCCATTTGCCACTGGGCTGGGTGCTGGAAAACAGATCCTGCAAGACCAGGTAGGACAGAGTGGCCTGTCCTGGTATTTCACTATTTCAGGCAGGCAGAGCACTGGTGTGGAAGTGCTGCTGTAAGGGAAGGGATCCTTGACAGGCTGGCGTGGCTCAGGGCTGGATTTCTGGCCTAAGCTGTTACATGGAATTGCACAATGAGTAAACAAGGGAGGCAAAGCTGACTGCCCAAGCCCTGCATTAATGACCCAGCAGGTAATTTCACTCATATATGCCATGGAAATCAACTTGTAATTGCAGCCTAAAGCAGCCCCACATAAAAACCATGGAGTGAAGGGTTACACATTAGGAAATGCTGTGATCACCTGTGAAGCTTCTGCTCAGCCTCTCTTGGAATATGTATGATCCTCAATTCCCTTCTCCATCCTCTTCTTCCCATAAACCCTCACCAGTGAGTTGGGGGGGACAAAACTCCCTGAACCCAGAACTTTTCAAGCAGTTCTTTTCCATAAACCCTGCAGTCAGTGTGGAGTCCTGAGGCAGGTCAGTCCTTCTGGCACTCCTCCTTTTATGGAATCTCTTCTGCTAAGGATCCACAGCACTCACCAGAGCTCTCACACTGTTCTGTATGCTAAGGGACTTTTGAAAGGCTGGAAAACTAAGGATAGTAAGAGTTCAAGCCATCAGAAGGATCTTCTGTGCCCAGAACAGACGTCCAGAGTTCAGTTTTTTGAATACTCCCAATTTTTACAGTATTCCTGCTCTGTGTTTGGGAAATACAACTCCACTACCAAGGGTCTGAGGAGCAGAGTCAAGCACTCAGGCCTGGAATTGTGTGCTCAGCACCCAAACCATAACTCTACACACACCTGGAAAGGTTCCCAACAACTTCCCAGGCAGGACCACAACCCACAGCCAGGCAGGGACACACCTGCCTCTCCAGGATGGCACAGCCTGACTCACCAGACCACCACCTACAACTTCTTCCCAGATAAAGGCACCTCACCCAGTGCTTCTACAAGTACCAGGTAATTTAAAATCTTATTGGGCCACCTGGAAATTCTGGATTTCTTCAGGTGTCCCATCCTACTGCAGCCTCTGTTTAGAGTTACCTCAGTTATTACCAGTGGGGATGAACTACTGATGTCAGCACACTCACAGTATTCAAAAGATCAGACAGATTGTTAGACACCTGAATATCCAATCATCATTCCTCCCACAAACAGCCTAATCTTTATTTATATTAGTTTATTGGCTCAATTGCAGAGCACAGACAAACTCCCTCTTTGGGAGGGAGGCAAACCCCTGGCAAGCCTTCAGAACAGACCAGCACTCCCAGTTGGGAGCTTCACCAACAGCCATGGCCATTGGTATCAGAAAGCCCAGTTCATCTGGGCACCAGTTATTTCTGCAGCAACTTTAGAGCAGGCTGTTTTCTCCAAACCATTGACAAAAAAAAGCCACTGAATTAGCTGACAAGTCAGTCTGTGTAGCACAGCACAGGCCACCTGCCTCAGTGAAGCCCCAGTGCCATGCTTTGTCTGCCACAGCTTTAACTCTTACTTAACTTATCAAAAGGATGTCAGAAGTCTTATGCAAGTTCACCTCTAATGTACTCGTTATCCTCTTAGGAGTCACTGAATGAAATGTGAGTTAATGAATAACACAGTAGGAATTATTTCATTATCCCCATGGTGAGAGAGAGCCATCTAATTCTTGGATATGATGTCAGACTTGAGAAACAGCCAGTGGTACTTAGGCTTCCACTGCTCACTCAACTGCTACAGCACTGCCGTTCCCAGAGCAAGGCTGCAGGCTGCTCTGGCAGCTTGGGAGCAGAGCCACTCCAGGAGAAATCAGGAATTCAAGCAGCAGAAGAGAGGAACTGGAGCCTGTCACTGCTCCCACAGAAGGGAGGGGTTTCTAGCAGCCCACATTTCATGTACAGCCCTTGCACAGGTATGGGAATCAAGGCAGTATGAGCATGTCAGCTCTTCACATTTTCGTCTTTTACCACATCAGCCCCACTGCAGTCACCATTTCTCTGTGCTACTAAGACAAGCTGTCTACTAAACTCCATCAGAACCACAGGACACCCACTGAAAGGGGAGTCTGAAGCAAGGGATAGATCCTTCATCAGTCATTGGCAATCCTATCTTTTGGCATTCCAGGCTGCCTCACTTCCACTTCCAGTTCAACTAATGCTTCTCACTATACAACTTGATGCATTGTGACTGCAAGTAAATGTTCACTGTTTGTGAAAAAACACCTATCTTCTGCTAGTACAGGTAGTGAAGAGGACAACTCCAAGAAAGACCCAAATGTCCTTCAGGTCATCATTTACCTGCAATAACCAACCAGCTCTAGATTGCCTGAAGAGTTTGTATGCTTAAAAGGCCAGGCAGCTTCAGAAGGTGTTCAGAGCTGGTATTTTACTGATTTCCTCACTGTGAAGTCCATCCTCACTGCTGCAAGGACAGCTATGCCTGGCAGTGCCCTTCTGGTAGTTTGGCTCTTAGGACATGTTCCCTCCTGTCCAGAACACCCCATACTTCCTTCACATGAGGAGGAGCAGGAGGAACAGGCAGGAATAAGAAAGCAGCAGACATTTGAACAATTCACACCAATCCATTACAGAGCCTATAGTAAGTATTATTTACCAGGTGTTCCCTTCTAACAACCTGCACAATGAGGAATAAACTACTACACAAGCAAGCTAAAAATCTAAGCAAGAAGAAAAACTGGAAAGCCTGGGAGACTGAAGCTAGGAGATGGACATGTGATAGCCAGTGAAAGGCCCAACAGAGGCAGATTTCTCTGCATGGACTGCAGAAATTCTCACTCAAGGGAAAGATTTCCCCATAACCTGTTGCTTGCTCACTCCTGGACAGCCCCAGAGCACCGAGTCTGTGTAACACATCAGAAGCAAAGGACAATCGTGCCACACTCCTTATCAAACAGAAAGAAACATTATCTTGAAGCCTAGCACGTGCTGTGCTGTCACTCTCACATGAGTGTGCACATGGAGAATGTATTCATAGGCCTGGCATCACAATCACTGCAGGATTGCAATGCTGCAGAATATTTAGAACAGCTCTGTTAATATTATAGTTCAATTCCATGATACTGTTAATATATCCCAACCTGCAAATCCACCACTGTTCCACAAGCATTCAACTTTAATTCTTCAGTAACTGCTCAAAATACCAATACTTAAGATACAAATCTCATGGTAGTATCTGTAAAAGTGATAGAAAATTCAGTATGAAACTATGAAAAGCTGACTTTGGAGCAACTTTCTGCCACGTGAGAAGCCTCTGGACTGGTATGGAGCAGCACTGCCCTGTGAGGAGCATCTGTGTGCAGGAATGCCTGAGCCTTTGAGTCACAGTCAGTGCCTGCTCACCCCCGAGCTGAGCAGCAGAGCTCACAGCTGGAACAGTGCCTCAACACCCAACAATCAATGCACAGCAACACAGAGGGAGGCAGGAACCACCTTTCCTAGGTGTGATGCCACCTAAGAGGGTAATGGGATTGAACTGATGCCCTCAGTGCTGGGAGCTCCCTTTCTGCCCTGCACACTGATACTGCTGAAGTTGAGCCACGTGCTTGCATTCCCCACTGAGTCAGAGCTGTCCTTACACAACACATCCAAGCTCAGCAGGCCCTTCAGAGGCTGCAGCTGTGCTCCTTCTGCAGCTGTGCCAGGGAAACTGCCAAAGCCACGCACAGCCAAGACACGCTGGTCTCTCCTGGAAGCATCCTCAGTGCATGTCCACAGCAACTGCACACAGAAACTGCCCTGGGACCTTAAGGCAGATTCTCCTCACCAACAGCCAGATTTTGTGCCAGATATTGTCTCTTTTCAGCAGTCCCACATTCTATCCCTCAGTGGGCAGTTCTTACCTATTTTGGCCACTCACTTCAGGAGACAGACACACACACTTTCAGCTGTGTGGTCTGGTGGGAGAAGAGGGCAGCATCATCCAAGTGTCTTTAACTCCAGTTTCCAGCTAAAAAACACTTAAGACTCACTGGAAGGGAGTAAACAATGTCATACAGACTGTCTGGGGAAGCATCAGTCATTTAAAAATATAGCTGCACACTGCAGCTTGGGGTTCAAATGTGAACAAGAGCTCAGACATTCCCTCTGTTCTTCCTACACTGTTCCCACTACAGTTCTTCCTCACACCCCAAGCTTTTTCCTAGTGTTAAGCAGCTGCCTGAGTGAAAGTCAGTTATAAAGTTATTTTATCACGACCACTATTTTCTCAAAGCTTAAAAATTAAATCAAGTACTCTGCCACTGGAATTTTCATTACCAGGAAATTGCAGTAATGCTTATTGCATTAAGGTTATTGGTCTGTTCTCCCAATATGATAACTGCATCAGTTCAATGCTTTGAGTTAATTATTATTGTTTAACTGAGGTAAATGCAAACAGAAACCTAAACAGCATGGAATAAACAGTAGGAAACCAAGCTCAGCTATGTAAAGAGAAACCAAATACTTCATGATCACCTGCAAGTATTAGGGAAATTCTCACACGGTTCTCATATGTATGAGAAATTAAAAGCCCTGACAATCACAGCTTCAGAAAAACTATACAGTGAGGTAAAGACTCAGGCTTTTTTCCTGTATCTTGACTCTTGGAATAAGCTCTGAAGAAAGGTTTACTATAATATTTTAAAAAAAGAATTAGACCATAGATGGCAACATTTCCAGAATATTCTGTCAGATTGTCCCAGCAATAAGGCATAAATAAGCATAAATGATTCTCTATAGACACCACTCCACCTCCAGAGATCCTCAGGAGCTCCTTCAGCACTGATGCAATCACACCTGCAGTGCTAGTGTGCTCTCACTGGCCTGAGGGGCAGGAGCTCCACAGCCAGGGGGGAGGCAGCAGAGGCAGCCTGGCACACACTGGCTGGGCTCAAGGGCCACCAGCTGCCATGGAAGCCTCCCCAGGTTCTGCTGCTCAGGCTCACCTTGGAGCCAGTCAGACAAGGGGCTCGTGTGAAGCTGCTGCTCTGAGATGCTCAGGAAGGCTGGGAACTGCCCAGAGGAGTGAGTGCCACACAACGATGTGCTCACTGCAGAGCAGTGCTCCAGCCCCACTGAACAGACAATGCAATGAGCCATTCAAGTGTCAGTCTTCCAGAGCAGCCAGGACAAAGTGCTTTTTGTTTGTGTCTTTGAGATCCTTGACAAATCAAAGCTAGATTAAGTGTGCTGGCAGAGGGCTGCCAGTGCTCTGCAGGAACTCACACCCAGCACACCCAGCCATGCTCTGCCCTCCCTGGGAGAGCTTTGGAGGGAATCACAGCTTCCAGCTCGATGGGAAGCTCAGAGGAATCGCTCTGCTTACAGCCAAGATCAAGCATAACTCAGAGATAAGAACTGCAAGTCCTGATTCTACAGGTGAGGAGGAGTCTGTGCCTGAGCACAGTATCCATCCAAGGCTTTATTATCTCTAGCAGAGATACTGAAGTAGATACATTTGTGTTTTGTACAATTTCCATTTAACCTTGCTAATTTCCTCAGCATTCTCTTTCTTTGCAGCCCAGGGACAAACAGCGTTACTAAGTAACTCTCCAGGATGAAGTTTCAGCGCTTAGCTCTCACTGCTGAATTAAATACATAAGCATCTTAACATCCACAAATCCAACAGCCCAGTACTCCAGAACCCACAAAGACTAAGCACGTTTTATCTGTGCAAAACACATGAATGTTTATCAAGCAACATATCGAATCTTACCACAAATACTAAAAACCCAGCAATCCAACTGCTTCAGTTAAAAATTAATAAAAGCTCTGAGGAAAAGGAATGCACCTGCTTCCACTTCCTACATAAATCTCAAGTACATCTGAAGCAATACCTCAGATACAAAAGAGTTTCAGGAGCTGCATTTTTGAAGGATAATTAGAAATCACCAGTAGTGGATATCCTTTCAGCATTGAGGCCTTCCTATCAGCCCAAGGTCAACCCAAGCCCCCAGAGTGCCAGGATCCATGGAGCAGCCCTGTTACCCCCTCCTATCCCAGGGTACAGCTCTGTGCCCAGTGAAGGCTGCTCTGAGCCAGCACCATCAGCACAGGTACCCTTTTACCACAGAAACACAGCAAAGCACTACAAAAATACTTGTTAAATGCTTCACTTGCAGCAAGCCTGGTCTAGAAAGGTTCAAACACCCTTCAGAGTATCAGTGTAGTCACGCTGAGCACAGCACCAAGACTGCTTGTTAAACTCTGAACAGGCAGTGGGCTGACACAACACAGGTGGAGTGCAGATTCCTGCCTCAAATGGGTCTGCAGGGAGCTCTGTCACTCTGTCACTCGTGACAAGGAGTTAAAGCACTGGCAAGGAGGAGAGAGAACAACACTGGAATTGTGATGAACTTAACTCCCCTCTAGCAGCTCAGTAAGAGCACCAGTTCTGGGAAAGATTTGCACCAAGCTATCTCAAAGTACTAAAAAAGGATATAATTCAAGGCTACTGTGTAACACCAAACAAATCTGCTACTTCTCCACTTGAAAATTCAGTGAGGCTTCAAAGCAGGACACACCTAACTAGACAAACTAGAAGACTAATTCCTTACTTCAGAGTTGAAGCCTTCAAGACCCTTCCATCCAACCTACTTCATTTTTAAGATATTCCATATATCCAGCATATGGCAGAGCATTCACCCAGCCTATTTTGTGGAGGCATTAGTAAGGACTTTCCTCCATTCTCCCCCCAAAAGCACACCTGTAATATTGCCATCAGATACAATGTACAATGCATCACTTCAAGATAAGTGACAGACACATCTCAAATATTTCAAGAAATTTCCAGGATTTCACAAAAACTCACCAGCAGACCAACTCCTAAATCCTGGTTTAGCAGTCCCATAAGCAAAACTGAAGAATGAGAAAGGTGTACAAGACAGGCACAGCTGCTTGCTCACTCCAGGCCACATTTACTTTCCTGCTGAAGAACTCACTGGGTAGGTAGGTTTTGAGTGACACACACCTTGGTATTTAAATAACTGAGATCTAGAGATGTAGGACAGAGGTGAACAACCAGGAGTTAACTCTTCAAACAAATGCAAGTTTTAACAGGATAAATTCTTATCCTATACTTAGAGTTTAAAGGTTACAAAAAGCTCAGTGTTGGAGGAACAGATCAGCACCAGGCAACCAGGTTTTTGTAACAAGGCAAAGATGCTCTGAATTCCCTGTAGAGGCTGAGCTGTCACTCACCCAGCAGGATCTATGGATTCCCAGCTCCACGGGAAGGTTCACACTTTCTCTTTGACATTCCTACATGCAATAAACTCTCAGTTTGTTGTTTAATCTCTGAGTTTTGGTTAAAATGTTATTAAAAAAATATTCAAAGTAACCAAGTCATGATTTTTAGGGGTCACAGCCTTTCAGGAGTCACCTAACGAGCAGCAGATTCTTCAGACAAGTTTCAAGCCCTCAAATTTGTTTCAACATGTACAAACTCTGCTAAGTCAAGTCTTTCAACAACACTCACCAAAGGGTGACCCAGGGGAGAATACAATGGCACAACCTGACTAATCCCTACTCAGTCAAGGTGCTGGTTGTGTTTACTTTTGCAGGCATGATGGATGCACGGGGTTGTCCTACCAAAATTACCTTCACATGGCTGCACAAGCCCTCTCTGAACTGATCCCAGGGTATTCCTTCACCTTCCACATTTCAATTATTTACAAACAGTTAAACAGACCTTAAGAACAGCAACCCCACACAGGGACCTAAGCTCTTTCCCCTAAGTTTTCCAGAGTCAAACAGGAGGTTTGAAGCTCTAGAAAACAGGTGCTGCAACACAGTTTAAACTTTACTGTTAATCAATCCATGGAAGCTTAAAAGTTGACCTCTCACAAGCAGCAAAACCCCAGCTGGCTACGCCTGCAAGTGCACCACAAATGTGCTCCACAGCCACATCTCCAGACTCCTGAAAATCAAATGCATCAGCAATGAAACCACCAAGACTCATCTGCCTACCTGAAGAGACTGGAGTGTTCTCTGCACCTGCAGAAGTGGCTATTGCCTTCCAAACCCAGCCTGGCAATTCAGATTAGCTCTAGAAATTCTTTAATTGTCTTGGCAAGAGGCAGCATAAAAATTGTGGAATTGAATGAAGCACATAAATTAGGTTTTGAGGGTGTTTTGGCATTAGGCCTTTCCTTAAGCTATAGGCTGTAACTAGATTCTCCCTAGCCCACCTGCTCACTTCTTGCACAAAAACCTTCAGTCCTTTCTTGTCCTTTTCAGGATCCAAGTCACTTCAGGCCAATTCCTCTGGACAAGGCATTTTTTAATTGACCACTCCTTGCCTTTGTGAACCCATTTTATCTCAATATACAATATACATATATTTTATCTCAATATACATTACTAGACCCACAGCATATTGATAAAAAATATATTTTCTTAACTACTACACAACTTGGTCTGCTGGGATTGCCACATGGCAGTCAGGGTTGACAATGAGACTAAAAGCTGAATTTTGTTGGAAGAACCAGAAAAAAAACCCTAACAGTAGTTAGGAATACTTAGAAATTGAAAGGACACAAAGTAGATTAAGCCATATTGCAGACCTGGGGATCTTGAAATATATTAAAATACACGAGGCTTAGCCCTACTAGGTCTCTGCTTTGAATACCAAACAATTTGTGTCAAGGAGAGAGAAGCATGCTAGAAGGGCTGCTCAGGTAATCCCTGCCTCTGTGAGCAGTGGTCCAGCCTCGGGCACTCATAGAGTTTAGAAATCTGGACAATAACTCGAAATACTAATGTTTAGAAAAATAAGCTACAGGGCACAGCAGCTTGTAACTTATTCTTTAGGGAGCTGCCAAGTGCTTCCTCCCTGAGCCGAGCAAATCAAGGTACCTTATGCAAGAGGAAAAGTCTTCATACCTGAGTGCTGAATGGGAGCACGGCGGGCTGGGCCATGATGCAACAGCGCCATTAGTTTTAATGGGGCTGCTCTCTGGGCGTGACCCTGCCAGGAGGGGACCGGACACAAACAGCTCAGTGAGAAACCGGGCTTCACAAAGAAAGCAAGAAATAGCTCTTCTTGTCTTTGCTACACCACTCTTACACTTGTCAAATGAAGCAAAACCCCCTGTCCACAACTCCCCGGGGTGACTCCTCCACCAGACCCACCCAGCTCAGGCATCAGCAGTGGCAGTGATGAATCCAACCACCCTCCACAGGGGAGCAGAGCACCAAGCAGGCTCCCAGACTGCTTCCTACTCCCAGCTGATTCCAGCAGCAGCTTTGACACTGCTGTCTCCTCAGTGAATCACTCCAGAACTCCCACCCTTAGACCCTTGTGCTGCTCAGTTATGACCAGCCCTCCAAGAGTTCACAGGAAGAAGTGCCTGTGCAATGAAAACACTGCAGAGGAGTTGGAATGCCCCAGCAATGGAAAGCTAGACAGCTCTCCAGCCTGCCAGTCAACACTGCAGAAGGAAAGGATAATTTGCCTGGAGTAATGAGCTAAGTATAGAGCCACCAGGATTCCAGTGGCCCAATTACCTCTGCAATTCCTCTGATGCGAGTGGAACACCTTGGGAAGCAGCTGGCTCCAGCTGCAGGCAGAACCAGGGACTGAAGCTACTGCCCTGATCTTGTGCTTAACAGATCAAATTCTGCAAAAGCAGCACCGAGAGTCGACACCAACATTCCCTAACTCACTGCGGTCTTTTTGCCATCCTCAGTTTATTACCATATTTCAGCACTTTAGGGAATCCTGGTCTATTTTAGAAAACCCCTTGCCCAGTCCTCTCCCCAGGTCAGTGTTCAGCAGTCACCCTCATCAAGTGTCAGCATTCAGCCTGTCATTTGAAAGCCAAAATTCCAGTTTGACAAGTGCAAGGCATTTTGGTTCCAGTGTCTAAAGCCTGCAGGACTGAAGGAGGGAAAAGCAACATGACAGTGACCAGGCATACTGGTACCATTAGACAGCTACACAGGGAGCTACTGCTTTTTGAAATTCACTGTTAATGAATATTTATTATTCATTTACTTTAACAAGGGTTTATGTGTATTAGTTATACAGCTCTGTATCCACTGATGTCCCATGTGGTCACAGACTGCAAAAAGAAGGACCTACAATTGTCTGTACCACCAGTTTTCCAGCAAGGAGGTTTCCCTCCAAACCCCCTTGTAATGATTTCAGCACTGTAGGACACTGAACACACAGGTACAGTGTCAGTACATTGAGGCTGGAATCCTTTTCATAATGAATTTGGAATTTTGGGGCAGGTATTTGATCTCCTTCCTTACTGACAAGTCTAACTGACCAGATGGCTTTGCCAGAACACAACCCAGCACAAAGTATTAACCACTTGGCCATGGATCTCCAAACCTGAAAATTTCCATGTGGCTTCTCTGTGCAGCCCCCATTTACTCATCTGTTACGTCCAGGGATGCTCTGCAGCAGTGAAGTACACTAACCAAACACCTCCAAATCATGTGATACTCATGCTTGAGTCTGAAGGGATTAAGAGATTCCAGCCCAAAGTAAAAGAAAACAAGCAAGCTATTGTATTCTGCATTAGAACACAACTGTGCCTTGACCATAATCCACCAGCCAAACCTACAATGAAAGCTGAGCGGACCTCAAAATATTTACCTTGTTCCATCTTCCTCCTTTTTCCTCAGAGAGTTCACATTTTCCCAAAGTGCAAAAAGGTGCATTCTTTTGGAAGTTACTCAAAGAAAGGTTCACTGAACATAGACAAAGATGATAATTTAATTATAATGGCTATCCAACCAGAATATAATGCCCTGTTCACAGCAAATTCCTGCTACCAGCAGTGAGAGAAAATTAAGAATCTGAATTCTCAAATGTACTCATGACTAGTATGTTCACCAATCAGCACACAATTAAGCATTCCTGTTCTCTAATTGTAAAGATGAACACTTGTTTGATAAGGATTAGTCATTAATTTGATGAAAAGCTTATCCACTCTCAAAATACCATGCACAGTGTTCAGATGGAAAGAAAAGTTCTGCAGGCAATGGCAGTAAATTTGCAAGTTTACATTAAGTACACTTCACTTGCTTTCAAGCTTCCATTTATTAAAGGAAAATAATCAAAATAATCTAGAAATGCAATCTGCTTAGACATTTTAGTCAGGTTTCTTGGATCAAAAGTTCAACCATGCCTACACTACACTAAGTATTTGTTCTCAGAAACGAATAAAAAGGAAATAAAGAAAATTCAAATACAACAATTTTAAAAAAAAATCAAGGCTACCAGGTCAAAACACTTAAAAAGAAAGTTGCTTCTACTCTGGTTGGACCACAGCAACCTGGCTGCAGAGAGTTCAGAGAAGTGTCCTTACATGAAATTTCAAGCCAAGCCGCTCTGTGATACGGCAGGTGAGTTTTCTTACTGCCTCTAATTTTGGCTCATCTGTTTTTTGTCAGGAGACAGACAAGCATTTGAAAAGCCTGAACTCAGAGAAGAGCACAAGTCAGCTTTGACAGCAGTAACTTTAGCTGGAGAAGACACCAAAGGCTGTTGTTAAGGATGCAGTTAAAACTGAGGACAGATTCCAGCTGCAGCACATCCAGCACTAGGTCTGGAAAGGTCTCCAAGCAAAGGTCTCCAGCCCAACAAGGATGCAGCAACCAGCACAACTTCCCAGCTCATCTGTCTCTGGTTTAAGTTTCCATGATAGCAATTACACACTTGCAGATAAGCAATGGAAGAAGCAAAGCTTTCCCAGGTACACATTTAGGTCAATTATGGCTCCGAGAGGTGAGATCAGACAGCCACAGCCACTGGATTCCTCCCTGCCCTCCTTGACTTGCAAGGAGAACAGGGACAGCCATGCTGCTGGTCCCTCCTCACTACTGGATAGGATATTCCAAGGAAATGCTTTCCAATTCCAATCCTAGAAATACCAAGGAAACTTTCCACCAATTCCAGACCTAATGGCAGCCACTTCCATGAGCAGCTTTGGACTTAAACTCATTTTGAATGGACAGAGTGGTTTCATAAGAGTGACAGGACAAAGTTTAATGGTAGATCAGCTGCTAGACTGGATCCTTCTGACATCTCCTGTACAGAATTGAAGCCTTACATTCAAAAGTACCTGAGGTGACTTTACTCAGGCAGCATGTAGTGTAGGATGTATTAAGACTCCACAGCCATAGTTGCACCAGTAGGGTTCAAATAAAGCATTCTCAATCTCTGTGTCCTCAGTCGTTTTGTTACAGTTTCTTTAATCCCCCCTTCAGCTTCACTCAACTCTCCAATACTTCCAACTACTACTCCTAGCAACTGAAAAACCACAATCAGTATTCTGGTAGTCTACCCTTGACCTAGACAGTGCTAAACTCTACATGACAGGGAAGATACTCAAGGGAAGGTCTGATTTTCCATCTGTTTTCTGAAATCCTGCCACCAGCTGTACAGAAACTCCAAAAAATAAGAATCCTTCTTGCCCAGAAGAGTCAAACCTCAGAGGAACTGAGGAGTCAGACTCACAGGGCCTGGGAGTCTTATGATGCACATGAGCCCTACATGAAAGGCTGCTCTCAGGGTGAGCTGGGGAGATGCCCTGCAGCGAGTCCTGCCTTTGCTCTGCTCTCCAAGGGCACTCAGGAAGCCAACCAAGTGCATCTTGTCTTCACAGACTCCGTGTCAGCCCACACAGACAGGATTTCTGTCCTCTCCTCCCTCAGGTGTCTGTAGCAGCTTCCCCCAGGCACTTCCACAAGCAGAAAAAAGCAGCATTGGAGAAAACAAGTCTCATTTTGTCAGGAGTCTGCCCTTTCCTGGTTGATAGAGAAGTCAAAACCCTCCTTTAAAGGTACAGGGGAAAAGAAACTATTTTTATTTCTCTGTCCTTTCAGGTAACACCACAGAATTAATGCTTTGATTACAGCCCTAGTTTGCAGTCCCAAACTTGGAGAAGCAAATGAGGCCCACAAAAGGGCAACACAAAACTGTTCTACCAGTGTTTCTATAAATAATGTCTATACCAGTGCACAAATCTTTGGTATTCGAAAGAAAAACTACAAAGACTTAATTATGGCAATGCAGCAGCCTTCCTCCACAAATTCAACCTGAAGTGTATTGCCTCCCCCCATACTGATTACATGTTCCAGAAACCAAACCTCAAAGTACCAGAACAATCCAAAATACTTACAGACTATTAGACTTGTATATACAAAAGATTTCATCATACAGACACCCTACAGATTTATTTAATGCTACTTTGTTTTCAGAAATCTCAGTTAAAGAAAGATTTATACCATTTTCCCTGATGAAAACCTTTCTTAAAATAGGGTACAAGAGCCTTTGGTAGAAGCCTTAGCCACGGGCCTGGTTTGCTCACAGCAAGGGAGAAACACATCCAGGAATTCAAGTTGCTTGGACAATGATGTTCCCTTGAAAAGCAGGAAGCAGAGATGACAGTGGAAAAAGTCTTTTTCAATTTTTATTCCACTAAGGGCTAAACCAAGAAGGACCTGAGAGGTTAAATCTGGTAATCTGCTAGAGATCGGCCCAGAAAACAATAACTTCAGTTCTGAAATTAACCCAAGACAAGGTCACTCTGCAGATGATGCAGGAGTTTTTGGAATAAAATTGTATGGAGGGGAGCACAGAACACAACTTGAGATCAACACATACAGGATGGAAGAAGACAGCGAAATATCAAATTAACAGAATACAAATCTTTCCCACATGGATATTCACTGCCATCTAGGCCATGTTCTGGAAGCTCTGAGCCCCCTGGCAGCTTCCCTGCTGTCCAGTCCCAGTCCCTGTTATGGTTCTCCCTCTGAAAACACAGCCCACTCAGGGGGGTGGTCTGTTCTGGCTGCCCTTGGGAAAGCCCAGCTCTTCCCAAGTAACCAGGGACTAACACCAAGCTTCTGATTTTCATTCAGCTTCAAGCTAATTGCACAGGTGACAGGATAATTGTCCAAGCTCAGCTCATCTAGCACCAGTTCTGATGCTTCACCAGACACAGAATCAACTCTGCAGCTGACCCCTGGGTGCTGTTTGCACGCTGCAGAATCATTTGGTGAACAACCACAGAGGTCAGGGACAGCATCAGCTCCATCAGCACCTCGGATGAAGCTCTCTGCAGCAACCCCAGCCCCATTTAGCTGTGGTTTGTCAGCCCATGACAATGAATGCTGCAAGCACAGTGAGATGTGCTGAGCAAGGCAAAGGACAACTTGCTTTGCTTGTCACCTCCCAGGGCTCCTCCAAGCCTCAGTTTCTTTGATGTTCTGCCCTCCTTCAACTAATACCCAAACCGTGAAGTTGCATTTTGAAGTATTTATAATTCAGTATTTTGGTTCAATTTCTCTTTAAAAAGGGGGTTAATACTACTTAGGATCTATCTGCTTGTGTTATTGAGGATATATTTCATTACTGGCACGAATGGTTGTGTACAACTGCCTGCCCCCAAGCCAGCCCACCAATGATGCTTTACAGTTCCTCACTGCATTCCTAATCAAGAGGAAAAATAATGGATTTACTACTCCAGAATCAACTTCCACTGGAGTCTTACTCAAGGTATTCATTTTTCAGAAATTGCAATAATTCAGTACAGCAGCTTGGATAAGTTTAGTTACAATATCACTGAACAAGGAACATCCAGCTTCAAGTCTTCTGAAATCCAGCTCCCACAAGGAAGGCCAAGAACACCCTATTTAGGAAGTCTTTTGCAGAGCCTGCCCCCCTTCTTATCAGAGTTTGGTAGAGTTCCAACACCACCACAGCTATTACAATGTCATTAACTGCCTCACTCATGCATATACACACAGATTCCAACCAAACTTCCAGATGGATCTTACCATAGCTACCTTGTTGCAACTATTTTCAGCATTAATACCCATGAGGAGGAACAGCAGCTCTGAAGTATCCAGTTGCCCCAGGAAGCCCCACAGAGCACAGTTACCAGCTTAACCTGCAGCCGAGGCAGGTGTCAGAACAACTGCTGCTTTCCAGACTTCCCTGAAGATTCCAAGTCTGAGGAGTTTCAGAAGACAAACCAAAGCCAGGAATCAGCAACTGTGTCTTTAAGTGAAGCCTTTACAAACAGTGCTTCCTGCTGGACGTCCATGACTCCAGGAACAGCTTTTCCATTTCAACCCCCATTCCAGAAAGCCTCCTGTCTGCCCTCCCTCCCCAGCTCACTCTGCCTGGCCCTGCAGGCCCAAGCCTCACTTCCAGGTGCACACTGGTACTTCCTGACGGAGAACAGAGCGCTCCTGGCTCAGAGCAGCACAACCTGACACCTCCAGCAGACCGAATGTCCCAGACACCACTGCTTGCAACGAGATCGTGCTGCGTTTCTTCCCTGCTCCTACAGCCTGGTTCCTCCCTGCAGCTCTGAGCAGCAGGGATGCACTCGAGGCCTTCCTTCAGGGAAGGCACATTACCCCTGGAAAATCACCAGCCAGCTGGGGTCACCTCCCTGACACCTCTACCAGGAAATATTAAGCAGGTGAGGGGAAGAACAGGTTGGGGCTACTCACGCTCCAGTTTACCCTTGGATTTCTGTGGTATCGAGTCCATCCTGTCAGTGCTTCTCAACTGCTCAAAGCAAAGGGACAAAGTTTGGGCTGTTTTGCTAAAGCTGCCCTCCAAATAAGGCCAGTTGACACCAAAGGAGGCTGTGGTTTGTGACCTCTGCCCACCCCACAAGCAGCTGACACGTTTGCAAGCCAATGCACACAGCAATCTTGCACTGTTCACATCCAAGGTAGGAGCTGGAAAGCAGCAGGAGCTGAGGGCTCCAGCTCTTTACTGAGCATAGCAAACAGTCCCAGTAAAATGTTAGTATTTCAAATTCCTGAATTGCCACTGACTTCACTTCAAGGTCTTCACTTGGTCACCAACTTCACTTTGAGGTCTTTCATGCAAACCACTCAGTCATCCTGAAATTCTGAAGCACCACAAAGAAAAAAATACTTGCCTTTTAACAATCCAGTTATTCACAAGAGCTACAGCACAAACTGAGTCCTAAGGATGTCCCTAAAGTTTTCCTGACAGTGCTGGGAAGTTACAGCACCAATATCTAGAAGAGGGCTGAAGTTCCAAGACATGAAGCTCATTTCTCAGAGTTTAAAACCCACATGGGATCTCACAGGCAGATCTTTATACCACCAGCTACTCAGGCTGCAGACAAATGCAGAACAGTTGCACATTATTTCTGGGACAATTCAGTATCTAACAGGTTATTTGGAGAGAAACATGACATTACTTTGATTCATAGTAGCCAACGAAAGCTACTATGAAACACATGAATGTTTAAGTACCTGGACATTTCATTACGGTTCACAGGATTTGATGAGCACTGATTTGGTTGTTTGGAGTCACCTGCTCTGAAGACACCACCAATACCAACTGGAAGGGTCCTATCCTGTTGTACCAGTTATAATTCCCAGTAGGAAGCCACCAGAGCAGGAACAGCCTTTACAGCCCTTTCAGCTGTGCAGAGGGAAAGATCTCAAGCTCCATGCTGGATGCCAACCCAGTTCCTCCACAGACACAATTCCTCTTCCCTGTCCCATCAGACTTGCCAGGCTCCTGCCCATTTACTCCAGCAGCCCAAAGATCCCCTTCTCCTTAAGTTACTCCCTTTTTCCAGGTTACTTGCCAGCAAAGCACTGCACAGCCACGTTCCTCCTACTCCTGCAAGCTGACAACATACTTCTCTCCATCATCCTAGCTTGCACGTAGGAGGAATGAGATCTGAGATAAAATATTGTATCCTCTATTTCAGAAGCCTGGGCAGGCTCCATTTCTGTCTCCTCCAGCTGCAGATGGCCATTTTTATAGAAAATAAATAAATAAAATGGGAGCTTATCAAGCTGACCTATTCCACTTCTGTGGTATCATTTGTGGGTTGCATGGCTTCTTCCTTGAGCAGGTTAACATTGATATTTTAATAATTGCTAGTGCAGACAGATCATGCAATAGCTATTAAGAGTAGCCCAGACAGGCACTGATAGCACTGCCAGTGAGAGAGAACTCACCTTGGCTCTCAATTTATCATTCCTACAACCTGAAGAGGGACAAGAGCACCTTTCAGTGCAAACACCCAGAAAAACATCACTGCTGGTGCACCTTTGCCCTTCCCCAAGCTCCAAAGCAGGCACAGAACCACTTGTCACTGAAGCATTTTAGAACCTCATGCCCCGCCTTCACTTATCTGCACAAAGTTTCAACACTTAGAGCCCAGCATTTCCTGTGCTAGGAAAGAAAGCACCACTTCTATCTCCCAAACCCACTGTAATCAGTAACAGCTGAAGCAAAGCAGGTATCAGATGTCAGCCTCCTCCTCTCCAGTTTACAAGCACTCCTTCATAAAACCTCCTTCATCTCCACCAAAAAAGTTCACTTCCAAACACCACATGCTTTAGCAGCAGACAAAAGGCATCTCAGTTCTTTATCTGAAGCTCAGAGCATGACAGGTACTACAACAAACCTGTCACAGCTCCTTCCGTCACGCTGCCACCCCTTCCCGGCAGACTCACCTTTATAATATAAATAATATAAATATGCCTTTATATTCACCAGAGCCAAGCTGTGCTTCCACTCAGCACTACCTGACATGATTCACTAGCCAAGTTCTTGCCTTCTAAAAGAAAGCCTTATTGCACATGGCTACATCACACAAGAAAACAAAGAGGCGAAGCACACGGAAAAGTGCCTGTAAGACCTGAGGTCTGCAAGAGTTACGAGCTCACACCCAACCTTCCCACAGTAAGGGAAGCGTGCACAGAAAGGAAAGAAATCAGTTTCCTGTACAGTTGTGAAGAAACACCGGGTCTCATCTGCTGATCAAAAAACATTCTCTAAAAGAGCAAGAGCAGGAACAACTTTAATGCATAAACTTTACTCCGTGTCGGGGGGCCAAAGCACTTACCAGAGAAGGGCAACATCTGCTCATATCCCAGCGAAAGAACAGGACTGTTAAAAGGAACACGGGGAAGAGGCGCAATTAAAGCCCCAAAACCATATAAATAAAATGCCTTAACAAGTCCCACTTATAAAAGGAACGGGAATTTCGGCCGCGCGCACAAGGGCGGCTGAACACCGCTGACACCACAGCCCCAGCGGCCGGAGCAGCCGAGCAGGGGCCGAGCGGCTGCCACCGGCACGGGGCGATCTCCGGCCGGGCTCGGTGGGGACC
>WEIU01017922.1:219615-266869 GCA_013389925.1 Aegithalos caudatus
GCAGGGCCCGGTGCGACAGGGACAGGGGCCGGGCAGGGGACGTGGCCGCGGGGACGGTGGGAGTGGCAGGGCCCGGGTTAACCGGCGGTGTTGGGTTAACCGAGGGTGTCTGGCCAGGGGGTAGGGCCGAAGTGACAGAGCTGGGGGTGCTCCCCTGGAGAGGAGAAGGCTCCAGGGAGAGCTCAGAGCCCCTGGCAGGGCCTAAAGGGGCTCCAGGAGAGCTGGAGAGGGACTGGGGACAAGGCATGGAGGGACAGGACACAGGGAATGGCTTCCCAGTGCCAGAGGGCAGGGCTGGATGGGATCTTGGGCAGGAATTGTTCCCTGGGAGGGTGGGCAGGCCCTGGCACAGGGTGCCCAGAGCAGCTGTGGCTGCCCCTGGATCCCTGGCAGTGCCCAAGGCCAGGTTGGACATTGGGGCTTGGAGCAGCCTGGGGTAGTCCCTGCCCATGTCGAGGGTTGGAATGGGATGAACTTTAAGGTCCCTTCCAGCATAAACTATTCCATGAATCCGTGCTGCAGCATTCCCTGTGCCAGCTGTGCTGGGGTGGCTGCCTCATCCTCAGCAGTGTCACCTCCCCCTGGATGTCCCCATGGATGTGCACATCAATGGGAATTACAGGGCAGGGATCATTTCTGATGCTGGGAAAATGAGTTTCTCTGGAAAAACCTGGGAAAACAAGTTTCCCTAGTTCATTGTGTTCTTTGTCTGGATCTTCCACTGTACCTGAAATTTGTACCTGAAATCACAGGGCACAACAGATTAATCGCGGGCTTGTGGTTTAGACCTAAGTTCTTTGTGGGGGGAAAAGCTTCTGAAAGTGATCAGGAATAATTCTCTGTTGAGGTTATCCCATACTCAGATTTACTCTCTTCTCTAGCTGAACAAGCTTTTGGGCAGGGCTTCTGTCTCTTCCAGGATGTTTTTGACTTGGACTGGTGATTTTGGTGCCTTCCAGCTTGAAATGAGACACTTGGCATGTTTTTCTGTGTTACAAACACACATTTCTGTGTGCAGCTTTCAGAATGACTAAAAATTTTAATAGCCAAATTAAATATATGATGACACTGAACTGAAAGCCAGCTTGGCTTATTCTGCTGAAAGGTTCTGGTGGTTTCTTCTTCTTTTTTTTTTTTTCCAAAGAATTTGTTTATCATAAAGTATTAGTTGCTCATGTCAACATTCTGATTTTTAAGCTCCCTTGGAAAGACAGAATTATTCTTAATTTTCTAAGCTGCGGGTATTGCTGTTGCCGTGCTGTATTATTTTAATTGAGCTCTAAAATGTTAGATTACAGAATTTTTTGCCTAAATCCATAGGAGACAAATATATGGAATGAAAAATGTTATTTTTTCACTTGCTGTCTAAACCATGACCCCACTCCTGAGTCAAGAGTTGTTCAGCTTTAGAGGCACTGCTCTTGTTTTAATTGTTATTCAGCCTAGGCAATGTGACTGCAATTAAACATGCATCTGAGGAGATGTGTGACCTGCTTAATAAGAACAGAACTTCTTACTACCATTTTGCAGAACTCAAAACCCACCAAAAAAAAAATTAAAAGCTCTGTTAACCTGCAACTTTCATCTTTTGTAAGTCTGAACTTCGTTAACAGTGCCCATAAGATTCTTTCTATTGAGTTACTCTAATATTTGACTTATAGTTCATTACAGAAAGTTAATTGAAACATTTCTGAGCCCACAAATGCTGTTGAAGGTGAAGCTGTGGTTTTGTGAGCACGTGGGAATGGGCAGGAGCTGGGGAGGCTTTTGGAAGCTCAGCCTGTGTCCCTTGTCTGGCTGAGTGCTGTGAGATTCCACACACAGGCACCAAAAATCCTACTTTAAACCACAGGCAAGGCTGTGTTTAGGTTGTCCTTGCAGTTTCTGCTGTCAGGGGAGACACTGCAAGTGTTTAAAGAGGCTGCAAAGGCCAGAGTTCAGCACATCTCTTCAGCAACCCAATTTAAATACCTGATTTCCATATTAAACAGTGTCCCCAACTGTGTTTTCTTGTCCTGGAAGATATCTGTGGCCTGGAACAGGGATGAAAGGTTAACACCACAGTCCAGATTTCCTCTGAGACACATCCAGGTGTCTCCTGGGTGTTCCCTCAGGATTTAGCATTTTGGTGGGGTATAAATTGCTTGGCATAAATGTATTCCCACTGTGTGTGTGTGTGTGTGTGTGTTACACCAGGGCTGCAGCCTCTTTTGTTCTACTTTTGCCTGAGCAACTTTGTAAAGTGCATCCTGTGCTGCTTTTGTTTGCTGAGGACAGGAACAAGCCACCAGGATGCCAGCACTGCCTCTGGATGAGCTCCAGCTGACAGAAAGGGATCCCAAGACAGGGAAGCTGAGAACTTTACCAGCACTGGTGAGCTCTGTTTTTCCTGAAAGCCAAACAGACCTTCAATAAATAATTGTCACATACTGAAGCTTGTTCTGGGCTATGTGACAGGAATGACTGGAGCTGTGTCAAGAGGTTTAGGAGCAGATCAGGGCAAGGTTCTTCCCCCAGAGGTGCTGGCCCTGCCCAGGCTCCCCAGGGAATGGGCACGGCCCCGAGGCTGCCAGAGCTCCAGGAGCCTTTGGACAGCGCTGCCAGGGATGCCCAGGGTGGGATTGGTGGGGGTCTGGGCAGGGACAGGGGCTGGATCCATGATCCCTGGGGGTCCCTTCCAGCCCAGGAGATTCTGTGATCCTGTGAGGTTTGTTCAGCCTGCTTGTTAAAGAAGCTTTTCAAATGTGTTCAGATGGTTGAGATTTCATTTACCCACCATAAAAAAACCTGAAACACAAGACCCAAACTTGCTGTGTTCAACATCTGGAGTAAACTGTGTTTACAAGACCCTCTCTTGAGTCTGTGACCTCTGCCTCAATGGAAGGATGCTCAAGGAGTTTCTGCAAGCTCTGCCTCAAGTTTAGCTCTGAGCTGTAGCACTGGGATCCATCCCTTGTGCCTTCAGCTTGATGAAACCAGAAAATACAACCCACAGAAACCCTTTTCTCCCAGAAATACGGCCTGGAGAGAGCCTTTTGGGTGTATGGCAGGAGTGGGACTGTCAATGCTGCTCACTCCTGAGGAGCTTCACCCTGAGCACATGTGTGGGATGAGGCAGAGCCCAATCCTACTGCTCATTGGAATTCTCCTTTTAGGGTGGGTATATTTGGGCAAAGCCTGTTCAGTAACCCCTGGGAAAGGTAGTGAAGTGTTTCTTTCTGTCTTTGATGGTTGTGTCAGTTTGAGTTCATGGAATATTGTGCAAGAACCAGTTCAGAGGAAAAAGAGAGAGTTCAAACACATGCCAGGTAGCTCCTGCTCTTTGTTCTGAAGGTGTGGGAGGATTGTTTTGTCAGGCTGTGGTTAAGAGAAAGCAAGGAGCAACATCTGCCAAATTCTGAAAATGTTGCTCATAAAGACAGATACAAACCCACTGCCTTGAAAGGGTAGAAAATGGGAAGTTACCAGGGAATGGAATGCTTCTGTCAACAGGACAAGGAGAGTAATTGCTTCAAACTGAAATTTAGGTTAGATATTGGGGAAAAATTGTTCCCTGTGAAGGTGGGGAGGCCGTGGCCCAGGGTGCCCAGAGAAGCTGTGGCTGCCCTTGGATCCCTGGCAGTGTCCAAGGCCAGGTTGGATGGAGCCTGGGGATAGTGGAAGGTGTCCCTGCCCATGGCAGGGGTGGAACTGGATGAGCTTTAAGGTCCCATCCCATGCAAATCATTCTGTGATTCTGTAATGTCAAGTTGTATTAAAAGGTAACTTTGTGTTTCCTGGAATTCAGTCAGCAGATGGTAACTGCACGTTCCTGTCACTTGGTCTGGAGCTTTAATACAGTGGTTTTTGGCTTTCTGCAGCACCCAGAAATTAAAGCAGATCGGTCGTTCGTGCTGTACAAACCCCCTCCTGCCATCAGAGACCCTGCTCTGGTGGAGGAATTCCTGGAGCGAGCAAAATTCATTGCAGATGACCTGAACTGGCTTCTGGCTTTGCCTCATGACAAATTCTGGTGCCAGGTAATCACTGTTTTTTATCTGGAGATACAACATAAACATCCAGGTGCTTGTAAAGCCATGAGCCTTACATCATTTTCATAAAGATTTGTTTATGCTCATTATGTCACACAGGAAACATTTTAATTTCCATTACTGCACCTTAGATGCAAAGAAAGTATTTCCCTAAGGATTTTCCACTGTGAATTGGAAGAGTTGGCTTGTATTTGGTGGATATGAGAATCCTTTCATATTGCCTGTGTGTTTTAGATTGCTTTCAATGTCACTGGGCTGCTGAGGAGCACCAGCTGTGAAGGTGTGACATTCCCTGCTTCCCATTTTCCTGCCTTTCCTTGTTCCAGGTGGTATTTGATGAGACCCTGCAGAAGTGTCTGGACTCCTACCTGCGCTCCGCCCCTCGCAGGTTCGACGCGCTGTGGGATTGGCACCCGGAGGTCACTGAGCTGCACAAGTGCCTCCATCGGAGTGTCTTCCTCACCTTCCTCAGGATGTCCACCCACAAGGAGTCCAAGGTGAGTGTTCCTGCGCCTTGCAGGTGTTCCAGGCTGTGTGACTTAGGAAAAAAGAGAACTGGAGAAATGAATCATTTTTCTCCTCGCACGACATTGCTCTCCATGATTTTATCAGTTGGGTTCTCCGTGTGGAGATGATAACACTCAGAGCTGAAGTATCTGAACTATGCAGTGATTCTTTGGTTGATTGCCTGGATCTCCTTCCTGAGTAATAGCAGGTTATCCATGTGTAGTGGTTGGATATGTCATGGTAAGAGGAGAGAGAGAGCACGTTGGTCTTTGTGTGGCCACATGGAAAAGGCTCTTCAGGCCACCAGTTCCTGAGTGTTCCCTCCCTCGTCCACGTGATGCCAAAAAATTCTTGCTAATACTTGTGTCTCCTTGAACTCACCCCAGGTTTTGGACATACAGTGGAATCACTCTAAATTACTGCTATCTTGGCATAATTAGGCATTCAGCCTGGAGAACAGAAGGCTCCAGGGAGAGCTCAGAGCCCCTGCCAGGGCCTAAAGGGGCTCCAGGAGAGCTGGAGAGGGACTGGGGACAAGGCATGGAGGGACAGGACACAGGGAATGGCTTCCCAGTACCAGAGGGCAGGGCTGGATGGGATCTTGGGCAGGAGTTGTTCCCTGTGAGGGTGGGCAGGCCCTGGCCCAGGGTGCCCAGAGCAGCTGTGGCTGCCCCTGGATCCCTGGCAGTGCTCAAGGCCAGGTGGGACATTGGGGCTTGGAGCAGCCTGGGACAGTGGGAGGTGTCCCTGCCATGGCAGGGGTGACACTGGGTGGGTTTTAAGGTCCCTTCCCACCCAAACCATTGTGAGATGCTATAATTAAAAGCCATCCTCAGCATTAATTGTGTGAGTGCCACTCCCATCTGGAGCTATGGGATTTTCACCAGGCCTTTGGGCAGGGTGAGTGAGGCACCTTGTGTTTCAGCAGTCACTCCCTGGATTTCCTCATGGCTTCAGGATGTGTTGGGGCTGTGTGCATTCTCTTGCTTATCACAGTGGTGATGTTCAGGATGTTTTGGGGGAAAGGCCTGGGACAGGAGCAGGATGAAGGAATGCTGGAGCCTGCAGCTGGCACCACTTCAGGAGGGGTACCTGACACCTCTGTGCTGTCTTTCACTGCAGGATCTGATTAAGCCTCACCACTCCGAGAGGCAGGCGAGCATTTGAAACCATTTTCTGGTTGAGTGATCTGCAGGGAATGAATAGTCTGTTGTCATGCAGGAGTCAGCAGGAGTTCTGGAAAGGGAACCTGGCCAGCACTGAGCCCCATCCCTCTGCTTCAGCAGGGAGAACGTGCCCTGCCTTTCACTGGGAGTGAAAACATTTGCTGTCACAGGCAAAGCGGGCTTCTGAAAATCCAAAATCACATTTCAGCTGCCTGTTTCTCACTGTCAGACAATGGAATTTTTCTCATCTAGAATTTTGTAAGAAATGCCTTCAGTGTGAGGAGGTTTTGGCACAGTGTTCAGCAGTCAGCATGTAGAGCTGCAGTTCTGGGGTCTCTCCCTGCCTGTCCCTGATTCTGTGGTTTGTGGTGCTGGGTTCTGCTCTCCCAGGGTACAAGAACCTCAGGCTGTCCCTGTGCCTGGTTACTCATTCCTGCTCCTGAACTGAGCTGTTCTGCTGGGAACTGGCCACCTGTAGGGAGATTCTTAGTAAAAAACTTTTAGGTAGATTAATTCAGCTCCTGGTGAAGGGATCAGTGGGGTGCCTGGTGTTGCAGGGACGACAATGTGGGAATAGATGGCTCCACAGAAGCTGTTTCAAGCAGAGTTGCTGCTTTCTATGAAATAAATTCCTTAATACACCTTTGAGAGCTGTTTTTGCAGGTGTCATTATAATTCTGGAGTTACTGCAGAGCGAGATATGGATTATCTTTTAAATTCCTCTTTTTTTCCCTGTCTTTGCAGGATCATTTTATCACTCCCTCTGTGTTTGGAAAAATTATTTACAATAATTTCCTGTTCGATATCCCCAAGATTATGGATCTCTGTGTCCTTTTTGGGAAAGGAAATTGCCTCCTGCTCCAGAAGATGATTGGTCAGTAAAAGCTAAGGAACAACTTGCTACATTTAGTCTTTTGCTTGTATGACAAGTGGGGTTTATACCAGTGGAACTGCTCTGAAAATCTGTCATTTTGAGATCAGATTGTGCTTTTCTTTTTCCATATGCACTTTTCTTATTCCAAGGAAAGCTTCATGTCCTGCTTTGCTGCCCTGAGCTAGCCTCATGTTGTTAGACATAAACCCAGACTCAGTTGTTTCCTGTGCCAGTTGAATGTGTCCTCAGCCCTTGTAAGAGGAATGTGGGGCTCTGTAAAACCCTGGCAGAGATGGGAAAGGGTGAGGAGGGAGGAGGATTGGGAGATGGGCACAGTCCAGCTGTGAGTGCTGTTGTTCCCAGAGCTGGGAGCCAAGTGAAACATTCAGTGTGAGGTAACCACTGCTGTGGGAAGTGGGAGAACCTGAAACTTCAATGCAGACATTGATGTGTGCAGAGCTTCCAAACCACAAACACTTCAGAGCCTTGCTCAAGCTGTGCTTATCCCTGGATTTCTGTGTCTGTACACACGGCCTTAGTGGCAAGTGCACAGGGAGGAACATCCAGCCATGGCTGCTGGGGAGTGAGGATGGAGCATATTGATTTAGCTTCTCTATTTATCCTGTGCTCCCTTCTCAGTCCTGTGATCTTTAACATCACCTGAGCACCTGAGTGGAAGAATATCTACCCTTGGATTAAGTGAGCTCTTCCTGAATTCTAACCCACTTCATCTGCAGCTCATGAGATGAAGGTTTTCCATTTCTTTGGTAGTTATTTTTGTCTCATTTCCAAGTTCACTAACATGAGAAGTGTTGGAGATCATGTGGTGCAGACAAATTTCCAGCCAGAAAATCTTAGCTAAACCTTTGCATTTTTAATCTTTTTATCCTTTTTCAGTAGCTTCTACTGTAAATTCCTCTGTTGAGCCTCAGAGATAGAAAACAGGCATGACAAGATAGATACTTCCCTGTCAGATGTGAAGCTTAGATTATCTGGGTCTTAAAATATTCCAAAAAAGACCTAAGTAACGAAATCTCCTTTGAATTATGCTCTGGAGTGCCACACAATCATGCTGCATGCAGGTGACCAAGCATTTGCTCACCTGATTATTTCATTATGGCATGAGCAGTTCTGGTGTGTAATTCATAACTTCATAAACTTGAGGTTCTTCTCAGGGTATAAATTTACCTGAAATTTGTCTCATAGCTCTGTCCTTGCTGGAGAAGAAATTAATTTTCTTAATTTTCATAATCTGAACAGTAATTTCCAGGAAAATAGGAGCCTTGGTGCTTACTTGGTGAGGATTTATGGTATGGCATTACTCAGTGGAGTATTTTGTAAAGATAATGGAGTTCTAGTAATATAATAGCAGGTTTTACTAAAGCCTCATTACCTTTAAGAAATATTCGGCAGCACATCTCCTGGTGTGTGCTGAACTGTTATCAGTAATTAAAAGTCAACTCCAGTTGTCAAATAAAGGAACTGGGGTTGTGCAGTGATAGTATTTGCATTATTCATTGATTCAGCCCCTGGAGCGTGAATCATCTGACATCTCATTTGCTCTGCTCTGATGAGCATATTCCCATTGCTGGATCTGCAGTGGCTTTGGAGAGCTGATGGATCAGCTTTTTGGGAGCAGGGCTTGTGCATGAGCTGAGGAGTGAGGCTGGGCTGTGTCCCACGTGGTCAGTAGGTGTGGCTGGGGGGTGTCAACAATAGCACAGGTTCCACGTTCTGCTGCAAATTTGCTCATTGGCATCAATGTCTGATGTGATGGAAATGCTCTCCTTTCCCTTCTCAGGGAATATCTTCACTCAGCAGCCCAGTTACTTCAGTGACCTTGATGAAACTCTGCCCACTGTCCTCCAGGTACTGCTTTCCTGCTGGGATTTCATCTGGAAAACGTGGCATAGCTTGAAGAGTGAAAAGGGAATGTTGTAGGCAGGCAGAATGTATTTCATGGGATATCCTGAGTTGGAAGGGACCCACAAGGATCATCAAACCCAACCCCTGGCCCTGCACAGACACCCCAACAATCCCACTCATTGTCCAAACACTCCTTGAGTTCTGACCATCCTCTGGGGGAGGAATTTTCCCTAATATCCAGCCTAAACCTCCCCTGACTTTGCTGTTTCTTCCTTTCCCTGGTTTGGTAATGTGTGTCAGGGAGGTTTTGAGCCTTTATCTAAAATTATTACTTGATGACTCTTCCCTCCCACCTTCAGCTTCTGGCCTTCTCTGCTGTGTCCCACTGCTGGCTCCTGTCTGTTAACACTGCCCTGCTCTCCTGATTTTAGGTGTTCAACAATATTTTGCACAAGTGTGGTTTGCAGTGTGAAGGGGCCTCTGCTGAGCCCCAGAAACTGGAAGAGAAAGTCAGTGTGACTGCAGGGAACATGCCCCTCCAGGTAGGACTGAAGTCTCTGTACTCCTGCACCCTGGACAGACCACAGAGGATCATTCTGTTGCCAAAAGCTCCTACAGCTCGTGGTTCTGTGCCATTGTTGCACTCTTTGTCCTGGGACATGATGATAAAACCTTTCCACCATGAGCTGATTCATTTCAGTCATATCCTTTGGAACATGGATAGTTTTGAACCTGGCAACTTTTCTGCTTAACCAGATTATAAATAATGTAACAGAATATCTGACAAAAGTCATCACCTAACCCTGGCAGTGATAAGAGATGATTGTTTTTTTCCTTTAGAAATGTGTGTTTTAACAACAGTGCAATTTAACTGTAGTTAATTAAGAGGGGTTTATGTGCTGGGGGCTGCACAAAGGCAGTGAATGTGGTCCTCTACAAAACCTCAGTCTTTCAGTTTGTGTGTGGGAACAAACTATCAGTTCAAACTATGATTTATATATAAATGATGGTTTGAAACTATCATTTAGTGTGTCATTCAGTTTGTTTCAGCTTCCTTGAAGTGCAGCTTGCACTTGACCAGACTGCTGAAAACATCCCTTTGATTCCCATGTTTCTGCTGTGCAGTGCTTCATGAAAAATGCTGCATGGGGAAGAATTCCATATGTGGAGGGTGTATTGAGGACAGAGCCACTGTCCAGAACAGGATCTGATGAGGATTCTCATAATCTCACAGGATCTTTAATGAAAGCAGACAGTTAGGATTGCATTAGACATCTTTAAAGGATAGGAGTTTTAGGAGAAATGTTGTCCCTGCCCCCAAATAGGTTTATGATTCCAGGGTCTGTAACTGTGCAATCAGGAAGAGGCCTGGCCCCAATATTCTGTGTCCCTGCTGGGAAAACTTCCCTGGCTCTTCCCTCAGTAACTGCTCTTTACCCCTCAGGAGCTGAAGGACATTGTGCTGTATTTATGTGACACCTGCACAACTCTCTGGGCCTTTCTTGATGTCTTTCCCTTGGCTTCCCAGACCTTCCAAAAACATGAGTTTTGTTACAGGTATGTCTTGGAGTGCAGACAGAGCTTGTCCTGGCCATGTAAAAAACTGAATGTGCTACTGTGTCCTGTCCCATTGTTAAATGAGGAGACAGATTTCATGCAGAGGCTGCTGGCTTTTCTCTGAGAGGAATGCAGCACAATAAATGCATGGATATAGGGATGTGTGGATTTTCTGTTCTATGTGTGTCATTATCTAGGAGTGATCCTAGAGCCAGGCATCCGTGACAATTTCCAAAGTCAGCACTTGGTGTGCTCTGGAAGGATGGAGAGGGACAATTTATGGACAAAAAGAACTTCCTGCTGTAGGACCCAAGGCAAGGGAAGCAGAAAGTATTTCAGAGAAATAGCTTTTCCAGGTCTGAAAACAAATGTCTTTGATGTTATGCCCAAGTTTTATGCTAGAGAATCTCAATGAGGTTTGGCAGAAGCTGAGTGACAAGGCATGAGAGGTAACAGCCTCAGGCTAGGCCAGGGGAGGCTCAGGTTGGGAATTGGGGAACATTTCTTCATGGAAAGAGCTGTCCAGCCCTGGCACAGCTGCCCAGGGCAGTGCTGGAGGCCCCATCCCTGGAGAGATTTGACAGTCATGTGGCACTTGGGGACATGTGGTGGCCTTGGCAGTGCTGGGGAGTGGTTGGACTCCATGCTCTCAGGGGGAGTTTCCAACATGAAGGTTTCTGTGGTTCTGTGAGTGCTGGCTCTTTGCAGGCTGCAGATCTGTGTTGGAGGTTTTTCTGGGTTGAGCAGATGGTTCTGATCAGCACCAGGATGTTTCTCAAATGCTTTTGTTTCCTACCTCTTCAGAGACCTCTCTGTGATTTCCTTAGAGTGCTGCTCTTTGTCTGTAGTGTGTTTGTTTGCTTGTGTTTTGGGGCAAAAATAGCAAAATGAGGTGATGCTCATGGGTACTGCTGGTGAGGAGGGTTTAATGAAATCAGCCATTTGTTCTGCCTTTTAGCAAATGATTTTTGGAACCTCAGCTGACAGGTACAAGTTTGTTCCCTCTTTGTACAGATTAGCTTCATTTTATGAACTGGCAATTCCTGAGCTGGAATCTGCAATCAAGAAGAGGCATTATGAAGATAACAGGTGAGAATTCCAGCAAGGGCTTCCTTTGGATCCTCAGTGAGTCTTCCCAGGGCTTAGTTAAAAATTCACTTCATGCTGCTTTACCCATCCCTGAGGAGTTTGGCTTTTTTATGCTGCTTCAAAGGGCTCTGAAGCGATGACTTCTGTAATTCCAAATTTTCCTGGGCCAGTGGGATGACGAATCATTTTTAGTGCTGTGTAAGAAGGAATTTAATGGGGAGGTGCATTAAAATTGTAACAAAGTGTGAGAACATGATTGATATCTCTGTGTAGCTCAGTATCACTGTAAGGCACAGGCTGTGCTGGTACAATGCAGGTCTCGTGTGGGGGGCTGCCAGGACAATTGGGATTGAAACCAGCTTTATTTGGAGCGTGGATTTTCCTTAATGACCATGAAATGTGTCTAATATCTGGTCTTTGCAGCAAGGAAATTATTTTCCTAATGAAATTCTTCTTCTAGAGGATTAACTCTGGCATAAAGATGTGTTACAGATTCTTGTGCTGACACCAACAGTGTCTTTTGCTCTCTCTGAAGTGTTTTTGCTGATTTGTGGAGGAGGATTTCACACTCCAGAAAGAAGATGATGGAAGTTTTTCACATCCTAATAAACCAAGTCTGTCTGCAGCCCATCCTGGAGAGCAGGTATTGGCACTTGGCTCTGTGCTACTCGCCAATTACTTGATTGCTGTGTGGGAGAAATTGTTTCTCATTTACAAATTTACTGGAGAAACGAACAGAAAGTGCTATTTGTGTTGGGATTGTAGCCAAAGACTTGGCTAAGGTCAAATTCTGCTGTCCTGTGTATCAGGAATGTTCCAGATGGAGCTGCTTGGTCCAGAATCTCTGTGGTGAGCTGGGTCCAAGGAGCATTCTGACCCCAGTGTGTGGCTTGTGCAAACTTTGATCATGTGTAACCTCGAGACCTGATTGTGACCTTCCAGGACCTGGAGGGCCCAACAGTCCAGATGGAGAGAGACTGTTTATAGGGGATTGGAGTGACAGGACAAAGGGAATGGCTTCCCACAGACACAGGGCAGGGATATTGGGAAGGAATTGTTCCCTGGGAGGGTGGGCAGGCCCTGGCACAGGGTGCACAGAGAAGCTGGGCATTTCTGGAAGTGTCCAAGGCCAGCTTGGATGGGGCTTGGAGCAGCCTGGGACAGTGGAAGGTGTCCCTGCCCATGGCAGGGGGTGGAACTGGGTGGGCTTTAAGGTCCCTTCCCACCAAAAGGTGCATTGGAGCCTCAGCAGCACCCAGGGCTTTGGGCACTGAGGCTGCAATGGGAGTTTGCTTGGCAGGTGTTCTTGCACAGGTGAGCACAAACTTTCTGGAAAGTTCCCTGGTGTAATCCCAAGACATAGTGAAGGCACAATTACAAAAGCTCTACACACCCTTTTCTGCTCACTGCAAGCCTGAGGCATCAAACTATTTGTAAAGTCTGTCTGAAAACTTGTAATTCTAGGTGTGATACAGCTTTAGATCTAAGTGCTGAAATGTTTGCTGAAGCCTTAAAAACCACTTGCTTCCATTTGACTCTGCTCCTGTGAAAGCTGAATGTGGCCTGAAATCTCTTTTCAAATGGGGCTTTCCCTTGGTGTGTAAACGTGAGTGGTTTGACTGGTGGGGCCAAACCTTGGCAAACTTACCCCTGAGTGTTCACTGTGCTGTGTTTCCTGCAGCTGTGAGAATATTCAGCCATTTATTGAGGAATTTCTGCAGATCTTCACCTCGGTGCTGCAGGAAAGGAGGTGAGTCTGGCTGACAAGAGGCCCGAGGGGGGCTCAGCTCCTTCCTCTGCCATTCTTTACAGCAGAATTGCCTGAGGCAGCATTACGAGGCATTTGGGAGTCAGAAATCGTTGTAAGTTGTTGGGAGAAGTGCAGTGAGAGGATTTCAGCCTGCAGCACAGACCCTGGCACTGAGAAATGCTATTCTTCACTCCCTTTAATCCAGCCTCTCAAAGAGGAGAAGAGCAATTTAGCCATTAGCTCCCTTGACAAGTTAGGCTGTTATTACTGATCTGTGCTTTCCAGCTGGGCTGACCAGACCAGAAAAATATTAAACTCTAATGTTGGAGATGCAAAGGAAGTGGCAGAACTGGGAATTCCATCTTGTCCTCCTGCCCATGCTGGCATTCTGAGCACGTCCACATGGTAAAACAGAGATTTTCCCTGTAATGCAGCACTGGGTTCTAGCCCTCACACCTGAGGAGTGTTGCTGTGGTGTAGTGGGACCAAAATCAGGCATGGCTGGAATCCAGCACTGGGTGAGAGGTTTTCTGTTCCTACCTGAGCACTGGGGCACTCAGAGAGGCCCAGTAGTGGTAATTAATTGAGCTCCACTGATTGAACTTGCTCTGTGTTTTCAGATTTCTCCGTGACTACGATGAGCTGTTCCCCGTGGAGGATGATGTGAGCCTGCTCCAGCAGGCATCCTCTGCACTGTATCCTTGGGCTATGCACACCTGGCTGCTCTTGCATTCCTTCACACCATTGACATTTCTGCCTCTGGTTAAGCTGTGTGACTGGCAAGGAGTACTGGGAATCTTTCCCTTAACAGAAGAAAAATGAGAGGGGGGAGTTGTTGCCCAGAGAAGCTGAGGCTGCCCCTGGATCCCTGGCAGTGTCCACAGCCAGGCTGGGCAGGCCTTGGAGCAACCTGGTCTGATGGAAGCTGTCCTTGCCCATGGCAGGGGATGGGACAAGATGAGCTTTAAGGTCTCTTCCCACCCAAACCATTCAGTGGTTTTGTGAGTATTGATGTAGGCACAAATTTGGACATCGCTGACAATCCCACAGTTACTTCAAGGTGATCCCTGAACGTGTGCATGCAGGAATGTCCTTAATGCTGTGCTCTTAGAGATGAGACCAGGACAGCCTATATCCTCCAGGCAGTGGAAAGTGCCTGGGAAGGGGTAGGCAGGAAAAAAGGACAAGCTGTTAAAGATCCAGCAGCATCCAACGGAGCTTCAGCAACAGCAGAGAGCACCCCTGAGGACAGGGGGGATCCGGGGGCTGCAGCTGCCCTGGAGGATGAGGTGGGTACAGCTCTGTGCTGGGGCTGGGCTCTGCTCTTCCTGGCCTTCCTCTGTCTGTGTGGACAGGCTTGATTTGCTCAGCCTTGGGGACAACATGAGGTTTGGTGTCATTTCTGACCTTTGCTGGATCTCCAGGCAGCCTTGGGAAATGAGAACTGAAGCTGCACCTGAATCCTGAGTTATCTCTGAGCAAATTGCTTCTAGCTTCCATGGCTTGGGTTTTCCCTTGCTGGGGATTATTCAAATACTCTGCTTCATCCCTGCAGTTCATGTGCATATTTTTGAAATGCAGAGCTCGCCTGTTATTTGAGGAAGGGATTCTCCAGGGTGTCCTTGCTGACTCAGGGGCTGGCAAAAGTAGCTGCGTGCCCAAATCTGTGTCGGAAACCTTTTGTAGTTTAAACAGCTGATTTCTCTTTTGGCTCCAGTCTTGGACTTGTGTGTTTAAAGGCTGAGAGCCCAGAGTGCTGCTTTCCCTGCATTTCTGTGCACCCTGCCTGCCCTCAGCCTGCCCCTCCCCAGTGCCCAGCAGTGGTGTTTGGTGTCCGCAGTGTGCCGGCGCTGCGGCCGCGCCCGTCGCATGCGTGTCCGGCGTGGAGCTGGACTCCCTCATCTCCCAAGTGAAGGATCTGCTGCCAGACCTTGGAGAGGGATTCATCCTGGCCTGCCTGAAGGAGTATGGATACGACACAGAGCAGGTGATCAACAACATCCTGGAAGATAAGCTGGTGCCATTCCTGGATAAGCTGGACCGAAGGATGCCAAGGTGTGGGACAACTTCTGGTTGATTCTGTCTCAGTTGTTCTCACTGAAGGCTCAACACTTTTAGAGCCCTAAGAATTTGCATATTTGGGGCAGAGAACTGCAGTAAGAGCTTCTCATTGTCACCTGTCACCAGTTTCTTGCCCTCCTTGTGTCCCTGCAGAGGAGTAAGAGCTTTTCTGCTCAGTGTTGGAGTAGAGCAGGTGCTGGGTTGTGTTTTGTGACAAAGAACAAAACCGCTTGTACATGAAATAGGAATAAAATAGAAATAGAATGGATTAGAATGGAATGGAATGCTGGGCAATAGAATGCCTTCAAAAGTTATTTTGCTGTCACAGGTATGAAAATCCCAGCTGTCCTGCAGGAAAGGGCATCTTCAGAGGAGCCAGTTCAGCTGGAATTCAACCCACAGGGTCAAATATGGTTATTTAACAGGCTGCTGATTTGTGAGTGAAGATATGACAATTCAGATCCATTTTTAAGTTCTGACAAACTTGCCTGGCTTGTCCTGCTTTCCTGGATTGAACAAGGGATGCAGGGTTTATATCTGGTGGCAGGATTGAGATGTTGGAGTTGGTCTGCAGCTGAGTGTGTGTTTGTGCTGCACCAGCAGTTCCTGACAGAGCATCAGGAAGTGAATGTGCTGTTTGTTCACATTTCACGGAGTTACGGGCAGACTGTCTCACTGTTGCATTAAAGGAAAGCATCTTTATCGGAAAAATGATGTAAAAAATCTTAGTTTTGCAACAATCTTTGTGTTCCTGCAGTCAGATCTGCTGACTTTGGCACAACTGGTGCAGGACAGGCTTTAGGAAGGATTGGTTTTTCTGCAAAGCCAGCAGTTCCACAAGATAGAGCTGGATGTTTTTTCTTCCTGCCTTTTGCATCTTGAAACAAAGCTGCTGGTTCGATAGGAAATGTCGAATTCTGACCCCTGCTGATTTATAGGGGAGCACAGAAGCATTTGCAGCTGCCCAGCTGAGCTGTCTGCACCACCAAAATGAATGTCAAAAGTACAGTCTTTTGACTTATAAGTTGAACAAACATAAACCTGGAACTCTGAGAAAGATTTAACTAGGGAGATAAATATCTTGAAATCAGCAGCAACAAATTATTGGAATTTTTTCCAGCCTGTAATTCATCACACTTAGTGTTTGTCTTCAGTGAGTCACTGTGTTGAGACCAGGCAGTCTGTTGAATATTCTGTTGTCCTGCATGGTTTGATAGACTCTGAAATGAACAGAAGAATTTTCTCTTGGCTTTCTGTGAGTTACTTTAGTTTCCCCTCAAATCCAAGCTTTGGGAAGTGCTGTGCTTGTGCCAGAGCGTGGCTGGAAAGGGAAGGGGTTGTGCCCTGTGACTCAGCCAGCACCTCTTGGTGTGCTTAGGATCGCTTTGGGACTGACAAAGGATAAACCAAGGGCTTAGGGAAGGGAGAGTATTTCTCTCTCTCACTTTTTTGTTTTTGTTCTCTCTCCTTGTTTTTTAACAGGCAGCTGAAGCCAGACCCTACCCCTCTGGTCAGCTCTCGCTATAATGTTTTCCAGAATGATGAGTTTGATGTTTTCAGTAGGGATGCAGTGGATGTGTCTCGGATCCAGAAAGGCAAGAGGTGAGTGTTGGCACCCAGTCATTAACTCTGCCTGTCAGGAGGAACAAACATCTTGGAACCTGCTCATTTGTCTCACCTAAAAACCTCCCGCAGGAATGTTTTGGCAGGGGGGAAGGCTTATCAAAAATGTTTCCCACCTGTTTGTCTGGGAAAGTAAAATGAAATATTAGGAGGGAGTTGGTTTCACTTAGTGTTTTTCCTAATTGGCTTTCCTGTGTCTGCTGCTGGAGATTTCTCTGCCAAGCTCATTTGTAATGTCAGGTTCTTGTTCCTTGGGCTTAATGTTAAACTTGCACTGAACAACAAACCTTGAAAAGCACCATCTCTGAGCCTGGGATTGTGACTCACAGCTGAGAATAGCTAATGATTTGATTTAGAGCCAAGAGAAGATTCAATATCCATCTACTTCAACATCTGGTAACATTCAGTGCCTTAGACTACTTCTGTTGTTCTTGCTGCTGTAAAGCTTTCTGCAGAAGAGCACTTGGACTTGTGGAGTAGTTCAGGTTGGGAGGGACCTTTACAGGTCATTTATCAATCTGCCTGCAATGAGCAGGGATCCCCCTGCCATGAGCAGAGATTTCTACAAAACCCCACCAGTTTTCACTTTGCTTTCTGCCTAGCTGGGTGTGTGGTGTTGGCTCACACTGATGTCACCTCTGTAGCATGGTTCCCTTGTTCCAGAATCTTTTAAAATGTATCACAGAATCATGGAATGGTTTGGGCTGGAAGGAACTTTAAAGCTCATCTCATTCCACTCCCTGCCATGGGCAGGGACACCTTCCACTAGGCTTTAAATACCTCCTCTAACCAGCCAAATGTGATCTTAATGTTGGGATGTATTTACACAGCAGATAGCTAAAAGTCTGGCTGGAGTTGGAGCCACATGACCCCAGAGGTCCCAGTTAAGGTTTTTTTTTCAAAGTTGCATTAAACTCTAGGAGAAAACCACTTTTATTCCCAAGTCCAGCTCCTCAGAGCAGTGCCACAGTGCTGACCCTGTCTTGGCTGAGCAAAAAAGGAATTTCTTTTCTCTCTGGCCAAGGCCATGACTTTTGTTGTGTCCATAGCTGAGAATTCACAGACTTCTTCCCCTTTCTCCTCATGGTGGTGCATTGCTCTGTGACAGGTGCATTGTACAGGTGTGCTGGGTTATCCCTGATTCCCAGAGCCTTTCTGGTTATCCCTCTTTCCCAAAGCCTTGCACAGATGTGCTGGGTTATCCCTGATTCCCAGAGCCTTTCTGGTTATCCCTCTTTCCCAAAGCCTTGCACAGATGTGCTGGGTTATCCCTGATTCCCAAAGCCCTGCTGCAGCAGCTGGTCAAGGCCAGAGAGCACGGAGTTCAGCACAGAGCATCCAGGGGCTGGAATATCCTGCTAGGAGCTCCCTCTGCAGATCACTTGGAGAGCTTTGAAAGCTGTAAATCACACCTGAGCTGGGCTCTGGGATCTGCTCCCATGGCACTGCCCTCCAGGGCTGCCTTCTCTCCAGCACTACCAACACTCCTGGAGAAGTTCTCCTCTCTCCTGCTGTAGTTACATGACCTCTGGGGATTATCCTCTTGCTGCTGCTTTTCCTGGTGTAATTTGCCTCTCTTCATTTCACAACATTTGGGAAAACTCTGCAGGACTCCAGACATATTAGTTGTGGTTTGACTAGTTTAAAACCTGGAGATCAGCAATGCCCAAAGATGATCATATCCAACTGAATCCAAGGAAAAGCTGCAGTACCTTGTCTCCAGGATTTAATATTCAGCACTGATGGTTCATCCAGTGTTGGGGTAACAGGGCTCTCCAAGCTTCATCTGAGATCTGCTTTGGATTTGAACTGTATCAAATGTTTAATTTTTTTTTCTCCTTCTAAATACCTTTTGCTCACCAAATTCTCTTGTGTTTGGGGTGCTGTTGCTTAGCCTGGTGTCACCTTAGTGCCTGAAGAGCCAGAGCAGGTTGTTCTGGCCACTCTCAGCATCAGCAGTTTGGGGCAGGGATTGTCCTTGAGAAGGAGAGATCCAGCCAGGATGAGGAGGGAATCAAACACAGGGAAATGAATGTGCCAACACAGACTCTGCTGATCCTGAAAAGTGATGGCACTTGTCTGTGCCTGTCCAGCCCTAGCTGTCAGCTGAATCTGTCTCCTGAAGCCAGAGCATGTCCTGAGCTCCATGGGACTAGAGCTATCCCACTGTTTTTCCTGGGATTGGTGCCCAGACCATTTCATGCAGCTCCTCTGCGGTCGCCAGACCAGCCCGACAGGAAGCAATTAGCAGAGCTGGGTTCAGCCTCAGCTGAATTCCCACAGGAGGTGTTAGCCCAGCATCCCGGGATGGGTGAACTCACCACGTGCTTGGGAGGGCATTGTGCAGCCAATGCAGGCAGTGAGTCATGGCAGAGAGGGAACCAGCTGTAAACTTCCTTTGTTTTGAGATTCCAAATGAAAATTGGGGCTGCTGGATCACATCCCCTCAGTCTGTCCCTTCCTGAGTCACTGCCACTGCCTTGGACAGCTCCTTTCCCTGATAAAATCCACTGATGCTGGGTCCTCCTGGACTCAGGGGCTGCAGGTTGTCCTGGGAATGCTGGACAATGGAATCCCCCAGTGCTTTGCTGTAAATATGTACTTGGCTGGTCTGAAAAACAGGACTTCAGAGCTTATGCTTGTGCAGCTTGAGACACTCAGCAGCTGCTTTTTAATCCCTCTGTTTCTTGGTCTTCCTTTCTTTAAAATGACTATAATTTGCTTCCCTTCTAAATACAAAAACCAAGCCCTTGCAGTGTTCTGAGAGGTTGAATCTCAATCACTCTCTACTGTTTTGTTCTTTGCTTTGGGAGTTGTGTTTATTCTTATCCTCACCTGCACTGGTTATTTTTTGGCTCTCCCCATCTACATTTGTCCTTTTCCCCTCACATTTGTGCTCCATGCACCTTGGCCAAGTTTCATCTGGAACAGAATTGCATTTGGCCTCCTGTGAAAGCCTCCACTCTGTCTGAAGAGACAGTGGGGGTCTCCAATTCCTGCTCTATTTTAGGGGCCAAACAGCCCTGGTAGAAAAGACCCACCCTGGATCACTCCATCCAGCACAGGAAGGAGCTGGAGCTGCTGGAGTGGGACCAGAGGAGGCACCAGGATGAGCAGAGGGATGCAGCAGCTCTGCTCTATGGAAAGGCTGGGAGAATTAGGATTGTCCAGCCTGAAGAGAAATGATGACCTAATTGTGGCCTTCCAGGACCTGAGGGGCCTGACAAGGAAGATGGAAGAGAGACTGTTTACAAGGGTTTGGAATGACAGGGGATGGCTTCCCACTGCCAGAGTGCAGGGATAGATGGGATCTTGGGCAGGAATTGTTCCCTGGCAGGGTGGGCAGGCCCTGGCCCAGGGTGCCCAGAGCAGCTGTGGCTGCCCCTGGATCCCTGGCAGTGCCCAAGGCCAGGCTGGACACTGGGGCTTGGAGCAGCCTGGGACAGTGGGAGATATAAGGGTGGAGTAAGATGAGCTTTAAGATCCCTTCCTACCCAAACCATTCCCTAATTCTATAAACCAGCAGGCCAATAGGTGGGGTAAGGAGGCCCTGTGACATTGGGGATGGGACTTGCATTGCTTCACACTCCACTAACAGGGAAAAAGCAGCTTCAGGGGAAGGTTGTGACCCGTCCCTTTTCCTCCCGCGTTCCCGGCAGGAGGGAGAAGGACACGACCCGGAGCCTGGTGAATGACAAGCGGCTGGTGACGGAGCAGAGGCAGCGCTACAGCCAGTACAGCGTGGTGCTGGAGGAGCTGCCCCTGGAGCCCGGAGCAGCCCCGCCCTACCAGGACTACGAGGACGAGTACGACGACACCTACGATGGGAACCAAGTGGGTGCTAACGACGCCGACTCGGATGACGAGCTCATCTCCAGGAGGTGAATGTTGGGGGGAGAGAACCACGGAATTCCCTGGCTCTCACACACCTGGTGCTTTAGGCTCTGTTCCTCCACCCCTTTCTCTGTTTTCGCTGTGATGTACAAGGAGGAAGGTTTGAGTCCTCTGGATAGGGAGTGTTCCCATGGCAGACTATTCCTTGAACACAAAGTGATTGCACCCTTGAGGCAAAGAACCTCAATGAAAAGTGGCAGTACATAAATACAAACTAAATTCCTTGCCAAACAATTCCTAAACTTTAAGAATGTATTGCAAAAGAAAACAGAGTGTGCCCAGGAAGTTCTTCAGCTTCCACTTGGCCATTGCCCCAGTTAATCAGGAAATCCAAGAGGGGAATATGCCATGTGTGGAAACTTGTACTGAGCAGTGCTTCTCCTTAAAGAAACTACCTGCAGCAGGGAAAAACAGCTTGGAAAATCTGTGGAGCTGGGCAACCTAAAATAGCTGGTTAGCAAATGGCTGGTTAGCAAAGGAAAACTTCAAAATTTGGGAAGTTTTACAACCAGACTTTTCCCTGCCAATCCCCTCTGAGTGCTGACAGCAGGAATTGAGTCCCTGATGGGCTGCACAGCACTCTGCACCATGACTGACAGCTGCACACAATTAGCTTTTGGGAAGGAAAGGGTTACTGGGGATGGAGGCTGCAGAATATTTATTTTAGAAAACACGTGGTTTAAAAGCTGCTTTAACATTTCTGAAAGTGGCCTTTTGAATTCTGATGTATTATGGAGATGTCACCATTCCTAACCTCAAACCAAATAGAAGCTTTGAGGCTCTTTTGTCTCTTTTTTTCCCCTCCTAAAGTGTTGAGAAGCTTCAGTTTCAATCCTTTTTGTGTTTTTCCTGTAAGAATGTGGCACCCAGGTGTTTTCCCCTCTTCCAGGTCTCACTGCCCTTAAAAACAATTAGTGGATGTCACTGCTGAAAACTGGATCTGTTGGTTTGACATAACAAAGGCCTTTCTGGTTTTACATTTATTTCTTTGGCAGTGGAATGGTGGGTCTGAATTCCAATGGAATTTAAACACAAACACATATTTATGTTAAAGAAGAGTTACAGGCATGTGGCAAATTCTTCCTCCACCCCCAGGCCCTTTGCTCTGCATGTCCAGAGTGACTCATAAAAGCTTGATTAATTTCTCCAGGGATTTCCCCCTGTAGGAAGCTGGGGCACAGCAATGGAACTGGGGTTCCCTGGATAGCCCTGACCAGTCAGAGGATTTGGAGCACAGCTGAGCATTAATGGTTCTGTCTACATTTGTATTGTACAACAGATGCTCCCTGTATGCTGAGCTAAAGCCTAGCAAAGGATCCTCCTTAATATTGCCCATTTCCCAAAGGAAGGACTTGTTTCTGTGGAGAAATTCCTTGTGAGGTTTCAGGGTTGTTTTGTTTTAACTATTATTATTTCAGTGACAATTTCATAGTGAACATTCCCCAGTGGAGAGTGTGTGTTTGCTAATTGTCCATAGGAATGTGGCATTAACTCCTGGGTCTCCTGTTTTTTTTTGTTCAGGAAAATAAGTCCATGAAATCTGTAGAGTCTCATATTTTTAGGGACATAATGCAAACCAAAGAGGGTGTGCTGTTCAGAGTAATGTTTGTGGCTGGACTGTTTTCTTTTCTAACTATTTATGTCTTAATTCCCAGGCCATTCACAATTCCTCAGGTCTTGAGACCTAAAGGACAGGAGGAAGGACAGGAGACAGAGGAAGAGGATGAAGAGGAAGAGGAGGAAGCTGAAAAGGAAAGAACAAAGGTGACATTTAGCTGGAGTTGCATTAAGATTTACCACATTTCTTCCCTGCTTCACCTGCAGGTGATGTGGAGCAGATTTCCTATTTCAGAGAGGGAATCTTTGAGCAGCAGCAGGGACTGAGCTGCTCTTCAGTGGCTGCTGGGCTGTGATGTGTCCCCAGGGACAGCTCTCCACTGCTCCCTGGCCTAACTGCTGGAGCAGTGACACTTCCCCCGTGGGGAGCTTTAATCTGCTTTATCCCAGAGGCAGACAGTGCCAGCAGAGCACTCTGAGGGTCACTGACACTCCATTTCCATGGATGTGCTGGGAGCAGCCATGGTGTGGAAAGGTTTTCAGGCAGCTTTTGTGCCAAGTGTTGTGTTTAGAGTCCCTGACACCAATCCCACTGATCCAGAGGTAATGAACCAGGAATTGACTCTGTTCCCAACAGAATCCTCTCCTCTGCAGGCTGTGCATGGTGCTGATGATTTCCTGACCTGTTCCCTTGCCTCCTTGTAGGACCACTTTGTGCAGGACCCTGCGGTGCTGCGGGAGAGGGCTGAGGCCCGGCGCCAGGCATTCCTTGCCAGGAAAGGGTAAGCAGGGATCTCCCTCTGGCTCTGCAGCTCTTTTGCTGCTGATTGGAATTGTTGAAGGTGTTGGAATCATGGAGTGGTTTGGGTGGGAAGGGACCTTAAGGCCATCTTGTTCCACCCCCTGCCATGGCAGGGACACCTCCCACTGTCCCAGGCTGCTCCAAGCCCCAATGTCCAACCTGGCCTTGGGCACTGCCAGGGATCCAGGGGCAGCCACAACTGCTCTGGGCACCCTGGGCCAGGGCCTGCCCACCCTCACAGGGAACAATTTCTTCTTAATACCCAAACTAAATCTCCTCTTTTTCAGCATAAAGCCAATCCCCCTTGTCCTTTCTCTCCAAGCAGCAGAATCATATGCAAGACAGGATCTTGGAGAGCACAACTTCCAGAGCTCCAGCAGCAGGGATTTGGGGACAGTTTCATAGCTGTTTTCAGCTGATGGGCTCAGGGTGTGGAAGGACACAGTGGTGGTGTGGCTGATGCTGCTCCTGGGCTGCTGTGGGAGCCCTGGGATGAGCCAAGGCCCGAGGCTGAGCCCCTCACACCCCAGTGTTTGTGGGGATCTGGGATTTCATCCCCAGGAGTGCAGGGTGCCTGTTGTGATGTCCTTTCTCTGTGTCCTGCAGGCACAAGCACGACAGCTCTGCCGTGGTTGGGAATGCCAAGGGCCACGGGCAGAACCGGGAGACGGTGCAGGAGAGGAGGAAGAAAGAGGCCAACAAAAGCACAAGAGCCAACCACAACCGCCGGGCCATGGCCGACAGGAAGCGCAGCAAGGGCATGATCCCCTCCTGAGCAGCTCCAGGCAGGGCCTGCACCATCCCCAGGCCCCTGCCCAGGAGCAGGCTCCCTTTCCTCGGCATTCCCTTCGCTCAGGGGATGGATGTCGTGTGCAATACCTGGCACTGGGCTCACAGGAGCTGCATTCCCTGTGGGAGTGCTGCCCCTTCCCAGGAAGGAGCTGCCCTGACTGTGTGTGCCAGTGGCTGCACCCAATACATGGAACAGGCTGCAGCAGCCATTCCTGCCCTTTTGTACTATTTATAATTCGCAGAGTTTTATTTTCATACTGGCTCCTTGTGCACTCCCTGCCCACCTTGGAGTGGGCAGCTCTGAGAGCACAGCTTCCATGGACATGCCTTGTCCTGAACTTGAGTTACAGATTGTCCCAAGTTGGAAGGGACCCACAGGGATCACTGAGTCCCATTCCTGTCCCTGCCCAGACCCCCAACAATCCCACCCTGGGCATCCCTGGCAGCGCTGTCCAAAGGCTCCTGGAGCTCTGGCAGCCTCGGGGCCGTGCCCATTCCCTGGGGGCCTGGGCAGTGCCAGCACCTCTGGGGGAAGAACCTTGCCCTGATCTCCACCTAAACCTCCTGACACAGCTCCGTGCTGGCAGAGAAAGGTTCAGGCTATTCCCACTGCCAACAGACACACAGGGGTTCAGGTGAGTAAGACCTTTTGGATTTCTGTCCCTTGAAAACCTGTGAAAATAGATGGCACAAATAAAAGATGTAGATGTCTTGTAGATGTAGTTGGTTTTTTTTAGGCCCTTTCAGTATTGATGAAGTTCCTGGTATCTAATTAGGCTTTACTTGGTAAATTTACTGGTTAATGTGCCCTGAGTGCCATCTCCCCACCAGGCTGTATTTTCTTGCACTGCAGCAGTGCCTGTGACTGTCATCCCCACAGTGAGAAAATCAGCAGTGGGTTGTGCTCCAGAGCAATCCCAGTGCTGCAGGAGTGCCTAGTGTTGTGCAGAGGGCAGGAATGTCACTGGAGCTGCTGTGGGGCTGTTGGCAGGGAAGCAGAGAGCAACCACTGCCATGAAATGAGGGGAAGCCCTGAGTGCTCTGAGATTTTTCTTTGCCTATCAGTGCTGCCCAAACCTCCCAATGACAGGCATGGAAGCAGGAATTAGGTTTACCAACATCCCCAGATGCTGTATCCAGGGAAATCCCCTGCTGGGATAACGCTGCTCTCCTGCAGCTCCCACTCTCTGCACCGATGGCTTCAGCTCCTGGCTGCTGCCCACTGCAGTGCTGTCCCCTCATCCTGCATTCAGCATTGGTTCCTGCTGCTCAGAGCCTGCAACTCTCTCTGAGCTGCTCAGCCTGATGTGGAACAGCAGCAGAGCAGGGGAGCTGGCACTCACTTGGATGGGGTTGTCCCAGGAAAGCTTAAACCTTTCTCTTAACCACCTCCATAAAGCACAGCTGGGACTGGAACAGCTCTGGTTGGGTTTGGCTCCAAAAATGCAAGCACAAGTGTTAAAGTGCTCATTGTGTTTTCAGAGTAAATGTTTTTCCCCCCTGGCACTCGTTTGCAAACCCAACAAAGCTGCTGTGAGCACTGCTCTAATGGCCTCTGCCTCAGCCTAGGCTGAAATTCCTCCCGATTAGTGAAAATGGACTGAGGAGGGAGAGGTGGGGCTACTGGGCTGGGAAAGTGGGAAGAGGAGGAGTCACTCAGCCAGGTCCCCCTACAGCGACCTGAGAGCTGAGGAATTGAGTCATTACCCCAGGAAGTGCCCAAATATCCCTGCCCATGTAGGAAGAAGTGTTTGACAGGGCCAGGCAGGGCTGGGCTCTTCAGGGAGAAGGGAATGACTGCTCAGGGTGAGAGAAGGCTCAGGGGAGAGGAACTGGATGATCTTTAAGGTCCCTTCCCATCCAAACCATTCCATAACACCAAGCCAGCTGCTGGGGGGGAACTGAGTGATCCCTCTCCCTTTGCAGCACCTTCCCTGGGGTCAGTTGGGATGGAGGCAGGTGTGTGACACAAACCTGACATCACTTCTGCTCCTCCAGCCTTGGGAGGAGCCAGAAGGTACAGGAATAATTAGAAAAGGGCTCCACATCACCTCTGAAAGTCACAGCTGCACTCAGCCCAGCAGTGCAGAGCACAGTCCTCTGTTAGGGCAGGGCTGCAGCAGCACCTGCAGCTCTGAAGGGCCAGGCCAAGAACTCCCATCACATCTGAGCTGGGAGTGATTTTTAAGCCCCTTTTCTCTGGACAAACCAGAAGAAGCAGACAGCTTCTCACCCTTCCCAGGCAGAAGCCAAGGGGTGTCATGAGTTAGAACTTTCTAAATGCTTTCAAATCCACTTTAAGATGATGTGATTCCTGACAGTGCCTTGGAACTAAGGAACAGGGCTGTTTTTAAAGATTCTCCACCTTCCAGAGAAGGAGGAGAGACAGAAAGGCCAAAGGATGAGTGAGACAAACACACAGACACAAGACAGGACCAGGAGTTTTATTTGAACACTGTACAGCAGCAGAACTCCTCAAGTCCATCTGGCTTCACATCATGTCAATAGGTGGCTGACAGCATCTGGCTCGGAGTTGTTCCATCAGGAATCCATTCCCAGTGTCAGGAGGCTGAATCCATCCCTGCAGTGCCTCTTGCCACCCCAGGCTGGCTCCTGCTGCTGAGCTGCTCAGTTCTCATACTTGTGCTTGATGTGTTTCCACAGTTTCTGCATGCAAAAAAAAAAAAAAAAAGCACAGAGAAAAAATAATCAAGACTTTTTAGGCAGTTTCTCAGTGGCGTTGGGATAACAGCATCCAAAATGCAAATTATCCTGGCTGGGGAGGTGGTGATGGAGTCCTGTACTGGCTCTAGGGGACACAGGGATGCAGATGGGGGCTCCTGGTTTCTAATCTGAACAGGAAGGAAGCTGCAGGGATTCCCCTTCCCCTGTTCTGCTCTGCATTCGTGGTCAGAGACACTGCCTTGAATTCCCACCCAGACAGGGGAGGGCAGTTCTGCTCCTGCACTTAAGGGATGCACAGAACAATTCTATTCATGGAATTGTGTTTAGAGTTGGAAGAGATCTTAAAGTTCATCCATGGCCACCCCTGCCATGGCAGGGACACCTCCCACTGTCCCAGGCTGCTCCAAGCCCCAATGTCCAACCTGGCCTTGGGCACTGCCAGGGATCCAGGGGCAGCCACAGCTGCTCTGGGCACCCTGTGCCAGGGCCTGCTCACCCTCCCAGGGAACAATTCCTGCCCAATGTCCCATCCAGCTCTGCCCTCTGGAAAGGGGAATGAAGCCATTCCCTGTGTCCTGCTATTTCAAGCCCTTGTCCAAAGCCCTCTCATCCCCTGGAGCCTCTGTAGGCCCTGGCAGGGGCTCTGAGGTCTCCCCCAAGCCGGCCTCGGTATCCCGCAGTCATTATCCCGTCACTGTTGGACTTAGGAACCTAAGGACGACTTGACCCCTTTCACCCAAGGCTCACGCTGGGGACACCCAAGGCCACAGGCCTTATCTATTCCTCCGCCATGGGCAGATCGGCCAGGCCGGGGGACTACAGGGCACAAAAGAAGCTCCTTTTTACCCCTCCCGCCCCTTCCAAGCGTCCAGAGAAGCCCAAGGACATCCCGGAGCCCCGACCATCGAGCGCCACACCAGCCGCGGAGCCCCCTCGGGTGCGGCCGAGCCGCGCTGACCCTCAGCGAGCCCCGGGGNGGCCGGCCTGACCTTCAGCGCTAGGCCCTTGCCCGGGCAGCCACGGCGGGGCCTTACACAGCCCTTACCCCTTCGTTGAGATGCTCGAAGAGCGCGTCCGCGCCTTGGTCGAAGACGCGCTCGAAGAGCACCGCGCCCAGCACGACCGACAGCGCGAACGTGGAGGTGCGGCGGAACAGCGACCCGTACACCTGCCGCAGCAGCGCCATCTTGGCCGCGCGCTCCGCGCCTGCGCCGCGCCGCAGGGGCTGCTGGGTAGTGTAGGCGGTGCCCTGTGATTTGTACAGCCTGCCAAGCGCCCGTGGGGCATGCTGGGAGTCGTAGGCCGCGCTCTGTGTGGTTTGCGACTTGCGCATGCGCCTTTGCTGTGGGGCATTGTGGGAGTTGTAGGCGGCGCGGCGCGGGCCTGGCCAGAGGTGGGTGAGTGTGGTCGGGGGTGCTGGGGGTCCCTGAGAGCGGCCTCTGAGGGGCTCCGCTCGTCCCGTCCCTCCCGCCTTGTTCTCAGCGGCCTCCGCTGGGCAACCCCGCGGTCTCTGCCCGGCTTTGTGCGCTGAAACCGGCCCGGCCGTGGCTGGGGCCAGAGGGCAGCGGGGCGGGGGCAGAGACACCCCGGGCCTGCCCTGCCTCGTCCGGCCAAGGGTGACAGGAACAGGAAAGGTGCTGCGGTCCCTCCCTCAGCTCTCCCCTGGAAGGTGGGGGGTGGGGAGGGGATTTGGTGTGTTTTCTGCAGTTTGGGGTTGCAAAAGGTGGTTGGTGTCAGTGTTTGGGGGGTGGGAGAGGGGTGTGGGGCTCATGAATCATGGAATGGTTTGGTTGGAAGGGACATTGAAGCTCATCCCATCCCACCCCTGCCATGCCCAGGGACACCTCCCACTGTCCCAGGCTGCTCCAAGCCCCAATGTCCAACCTGGCCTTGGGCACTGCCAGGGATCCAGGGGCAGCCACAGCTGCTCTGGGCACCCTGGGCCAGGGCCAGAGGATCCTCTGACAGCTGCTCCAGAGGCCTTGGGCGGAGTGGGGCCTGGGCCCTTGTGGCAGAACAAAAGTGGGAACCTTCCCATTTTCTGCCCTCTGTTTGTGTTTTCTCTTTTAAACCTCAGTGAGGGCAGAGCAGCCCTGGGGTGACTCTAGCACAGAGGGAGAGAGGTAAATTTGGATTTAGGCAGGCAGAACAGACAGGGATGGGACAGGGGAATCCTAACACTGAAGCTGTTTCCCCACAGGGCTGTTGTTAAACAAGTGTCTACATGAAATTCCAGAGCAGACCCTCAAGTGATGCTGCTCTGTTGTTTTGTTTGTCTCACCCACTCAGAAGTAGCACAAGGTCTGGCTGCAGAGTAATTTCTCCTGATTTATTTATGTTTGTTCCCTCATGCCATGACTGTGGGGATCAGTGGGATTTTTCCTGGGTTAGGACAAGACCTCTGCTTGTTCTGGAAGGTGCCTGGCACATTCCTGTATAGTGTTATCCCTCTGGAATCCCAGAATATCCTGAGTGGGAAGGGACCCCCAGGGATCATGGATCCAGTCCCTGTCCCTGCCCAGACCCCCACCAATCCCACCCTGGGCATCCCTGGCAGCGCTGTCCAAAGGCTCCTGGAGCTCTGGCAGCCTCGGGGCCGTGCCCATTCCCTGTGGAGCCTGGGCAGTGCCAGCACCTCTGGGGGAAGAACCTTGCCCTGAGCTCCAGCCTGAGCCTGCCCTGCCCAGCTCCAGCCCTGCCCTGGCTGCTGTCCCTGCTCACCACAGAGCAGAGTTCAGAAAAACTCAATTTCTATTTTTCAAATGTAACTGCTCTGGATTATCTAAGACAATTTCCCCCAGCTGCCCATGAATTGCTGCCACCAGGATGGTTTGTGTGTGGTGAGGTTGGTGTTGATCCTGAATCAAGCTCTGGATCTCCAGCAGAATGTGTCCCTAGCTGTGGCAGGGGTTGGAATGAGATGAGCTTTTAGGTCCATTCCAACCCAACCATTCCATGATCCTATGACAGGACACAGGGAGTGGCTTAATTCCCCTGTCCAGAGGGCAGGGCTGGATGGGATCTTGGGCAGGAATTGTTCCCTGGCAGGGTGGGCAGGCCCTGGCCCAGGGTGCCCAGAGCAGCTGTGGCTGCCCCTGGATCCCTGGCAGTGCCCAAGGCCAGGTTGGACATTGGGGCTTGGAGCAGCCTGGGACAGTGCGAGGTGTCCCTGCCATGGCAGGGGTGGGATGGGATGAGCTTCAATGTCCCTTCCAATCCAAATCATTCCATGATCCTGTGATTTCCTCTGGGTGTAATGGAAAGCAGGATGTGTGTCTCTGTCATTGGGAAGGTGCTGGCAGACTCTGCTGCCATTCCAAGTCTCCCCACAGATCCGAGCCCATTTATATTGGCAGCTGAGAATCATAAGCCTGACACTTGGATTTAATTAATTCACATCTGCCTGGGTATCCAAAGTGGCTGGAATGGCCCCGAGCCCGGGCTGGGAGAAAGCAGGAAATTGAGGTCAAGCCCAGCAGCACCTCCTGGGGCTCGGTGTGGAGAGCAGCAGCTCCCGCCAGGCACAAAGGAGTCCGTGTCCCTTCCAGGGTCACCTTCCTCCCTCTGCCTGCTGAAACACCCCGAGATAAAATCTGCAGCTGATACAGAGCAGCCTGGAGTGTTCTGGCACAGCTGGAGAAGGGAAGATGTGGGATGGTGCCCAGGATATCTTGGCTGGAGTTGTCCCCAGCCCCTCGCTGTCGCCTTCGAGGTGCCTCACAGCAGGGCACTGCTCACCCAACAGGGCTCCAGCAGACAGCACCCAGCACTGCTGTTATACCTTCATACAACACAAAGCCTTGGGTTCTTGGGATTTTTTATTATTTGCATTTATTCAGGAAGACTTTTAAGCTAGCACAAAGCCTGGCTGGAAGCATTTATGGCTGCAGTGGGTCCAGGTCTGAGCTCCCTGATTCAGTTGCAAATCAGGGGCTGGAGATGCTGAGAGGAAACGGCCAGGCTGAGGCAGTTCTTTATAGAACAGCTACATTTACTTTATTTCATAATGACTAAGATGGATTTAATTAGGAACCATCTCTGTTTTCAGCTGAATAATGCTCTTTGTTTACTGCTGGAGCCGTTTGGGGAGATGGAAATAGGTTGGTGCTGCTCAGAAGCAGCTTTTTACTCCTCTGGACTCACAGAGCGCTGGGAAGTGCTGGTGTTGCAGAGAGTTGGCAGAACCCAGCAAGGTATCCATGCAGTGGAATCCTTGAAAAGATGGGAATAAGTGTTTGGTATAATCACTGAAGGGGGAAGTCTCAGGGAGAATCTGATACTCCTCTAATTGCTTTTTACAATCCATCTGTCCCCTGCAATGGGAATTACTTGGAGAATTTGGAAGCAGGCAGCCGTGGGATGTGGGATCTGGCTGTCTGGAATCTGTAGGAGCTTTCTGCCCTGGTTGTTGGGGGAGGAGGGGAAGGAGCTTCTGCAATTATTGCTGTCGGGGTGATGAAAGAGAAAGTTTGAAATACGATTTCAAAGGCTGGCTGCTGCTGGGCTTCCGCAGGCAGAATTCCCTGGGAGATCTCTGGAAACTTGTGTGGGACCACTGCAGAATCTCATTTGTTTTCCCTGTTTGCAGCATTCTCTTCTGCAGAGATGGAGTGCAGGAGCCAGCAGCTGAGACAGGGAGGTTTTGTGTCACCAGGAACTTTGGGAGACTGGAATAACATGTGGGACAGGGATTTTTCAGTATTTAAAAGCAGACCCTGCTAGTGCGCCAGACTTGTTCCCTCTGAATTCCAGCAGCCCCACTACAGTGCTGCAAAACTCAGGGATGCAAAGGATGGGGGAATTTATGGCTCCATCCTCATTAAGCAGTGCTTGGGTGTGGATTCTTATGCTGGAGGAGGACGATTTCAGAGCTCAAGCCCTGCAGAGCTGAGATGGGATCAGCCCAGGGCATGTGGGATCTGGGGTCCCAGCACACTCAGCTGGGGCATGGCCAGCCCTCACCCCCTCAGGGAAGAGCCTTTACACAAGATTTCCAGATCACTTGGAATATCTGAACATTTTACTTTCAGTGTGGAGGTTTTCAATCCAATTTTAAAAATCTCAGAAGGTCTCCCCATCAAATGCAGCTTTGCTTTAACTCGTGGTGTGAGGCCTCGGAGATTTCCAGGGGTTTGATTTGGAAGCAGCAGTTCCTGGGAGCAGGGGAGGGCAGGGAATGTGGTGCTGGTGCTCCTGCTGGGAGGGATGTCTGGCAGGAGGCTCGGCAGCCCTGCCTGAGCTGGGCACGCTGGGCTCTGAGGGATTGCCTGGTGCTCTGCTCTCCGTGCTGAGCTGGAGGAATCAGCTGGGAGGCTGTGATTGATTCTGGACCCGTTTTATTTATAAAATCTTTATTTCTTGTGTTAGTCTCTGTGCCACTTTTTAACTGCATTCGGCTGTCAAAGTGTCAAAACCTGGAGAATTGCTTTTGGAGTTTATCTCCCAGTCCATCCATCTTTGCCATTCATCAGGTGCCTTTATATCCCTCAGGAGAGAGCTTGCAGCTCCTTTAGGGTGTTTGCTGCACCTCCAGCAGGGACATTTATGGGGACAGGTGCCTGAAGGGTAAAACACAGGCTCATCTCACCTGCACTGACAGTGGCTCCAGGCCCAGGGCAGGTGGGAGCTCCCAAATTCTGTTGTGAATTTACTCAGAGCAGACACACCTTGGTGCCATAGGCTGGGGAGGATGAGGACAGCAGTCCATGATGTACAGGAAAAAACAGATGCCTCAGTGGATTGTAGGAAATCTGTCCTGTAATGTTTGTAATGCAACTTCCCACCTGCAGGACAGGTGAGATCAGCTTCTCTTTTATCTTTGAGGATAAAAAGTTTGCTGAGTTTCCTCCTTACCTTGCAGAGGTGGACACAGGGGAGTTTCCTTCCTCTTTTGTATCAGCTCGTGGAGGTTGTGGTCAGAGGTCCCCAGGACCCCCAGCTCCTCCTGTTTGCACCTTGGATGTTTTTGCTGCACCTTCCTTGGAGCCTGTGGCTCTCTGTTTTCTGTGCTCTGAACTCGGGCAAGGAGAATCCAGCAGAACTGTTGTTGCTTTGGGTGACAGAGATAAATGCAGATCAGGCCTTTTCTCCCATGTACAGGCAGCAGATCCTGCCCCAGCAGTCTGTGATGGACAGGGATATAAACTGTTGGGTCTCACCTCTTTCTCTGTTTGCCAACCCTAAGTGATTTGAGTTCTCATCCTTTGGAAGCAGGCGCTGTAAATCCTGGATCCTCCATTCCCGTGGCTGGGCGCCGAGGAGCTGCCTGGTGATTCCAGGACATGCTGATGCTGTTTTGCCAGCAGGGAGATGGGGAAGAGGTACTTCTGTGACTACTGTGACAGGTCCTTCCAGGATAACCTGCACAACAGGAAGAAACACCTCAATGGAGTGCAGCACCTCCGGGCTAAGAGGGTCTGGTACGACTTATTCCGAGGTGGGTGCTCCCAGCTGTCTGCCAGTCCCTCCCTGGGCCTGGGGAGGTGATGCATGAGGGGGGAGTGGGAAGAGAAAATCAATCTGATGGTTTATACACTCCAGTGTGCCTGTGAGTTGAGCACATGGTGCTGCTGAATCAGGCAGTCTCAGAGGTGAAACCCTCGTGCCTGGCTCTGGCCTGTCTCAGCACACAGTTCCAGGTGTGTCAGTGCCAGCCTGAGGAGTGCAGTGGGAATGGGTTAATCTGGCTGTGAAACTATTGCCTGGGTGTCCCTCTGCTTCCTTCTGGTCTCTGACATGATGGGATTTGGCTGTGCCCAGGATCTTTACCTGGGTTCATCCCTTGTCTCCCCAGATGCTGCTGCTATCCTGCAGGAAGAGCAAACCAAGAAGCCTTGTCGGAAGTTTCTGCAAACAGGTGAGGAGTTCTGAGGTGGAAAGAAGTGCCTGGGCTCCAGCAGCTCCTTCCAGAGCCAGCCCAAGGCTGGAGGGAAGGGCTTGGGCCTGTGTCTGGCATCCAGGTGTGATGGAGCCTGGGTTTGCTTGACAAGGACCTCCTGTAGGTGGTTCTCATGGAACTCTGGCTTTTCCCAGAATTATTAAAGATGGAAAAGAGCTTTAAGATCACCAAGTCCAAATGTCAGTGCAGCACCATCATGTTCATCATTAAACCATGTCCCCAGCTGCCACATCCACACACTGTTTTGGGCACTTCCAGGGGTGGTGACTGACCACTTATCTGGGAAGCCCATCCCAATGCTTTACAACGCTTTCTGTGAAGAAATATTTCCTAATATCTAATCTAGAGAATTTTGAAGCTGAATTTTCAAATCTCACTCTTTCATTCCAGGACAGTGTGATTTTGGGTCCAACTGCAGATTTTCCCACATGACAGAGCAGGACCTGGAGAAGCTGAGTGCCCAGGTTCAAGGTGAGTCCTCCAACAAGGCAATGTCCAAGGATCTCCTTGGAGGGAGAGTTGCTGCAGGGAGGTGTGAGGGGTCATGCAGGCTGTGATCCCCTGCCAGCCAAGCATGGATCCCTCCCTCCTGCTCCCCAGTGCTGTGTGAGCCTGGAAGTGCTGCAGTTTGTCATCTGCTCCCTGCTCTCGAGCTGCTGGCACAGACACAAACCTGGAGCTGAGCAGTGCTGCTACCACTTGGCAGCAAGAGCTTGGAGTGGCCTTCGTGAGCCCTCGGGGTTTTGTTCAGTCAGGGAATAAAAGCTGTCAGCAGCAGAGGGCACTGGTACATCATGTCCCCTTAAATTTATGGATTTGATTTCCCCCCACCTTGCTGCTATTACCAGGGAGCTGCTGCTTCCACCCGTGGGAAGAGCTGGTGGGAAGAGCTGTCCTGCTGTCGGGCTGTGAAAGGGGTCCTGGATCCAGAAACAGCCTCTGCTTGGGTGGCTTTGGATGGAAGTGAAGTGTGGGCAGAGGGTGGATGGCAGCTGCTCCCTGCTGGGAGTTTGCAGAGCACTTCTGAACTTTCTCCTACTGGGACTACCATTCCTGGAGCTACTTTTCTTTTAGGGAAAAGAGGTGGTAACTCTGTGTTTTCTATAGGAATCATTACTTTAGTGGTTAAAGAAAATGACAGAATCACAGACTGGGCTGGGTGGGAAGGGATTTAAAGCTCATCCCATGGGCAGGGACACCTTCCACTAGACCAGGTTACTCCAAGCCCCATCCAGCCTGGCCTTGGACACTTCCAGGGAGTGTGAGTGAGGTGTTGCTGAGAACTTGTGGAATGATTGCAATCTCCACTGGAGATCATCTAATCCTAACCATGCTGAAAGCAGAGTGAGCTCAAGCAGGGTGCTCAGGGCCACGTTCAGTTGTGGTTTGAGTATCTCAAGGCTGGAGACTCTGTGAGTGACCTGATCCACTGTTTGACTAGGTTCATAATAAAAATGTGTAATTTATTAAATATTTAAGTAGAAATTCCAGACAGAAATTCCCATATTTTGAGTTGTGCCCGTTGTCTCTGTACTGAGGAGCCCAGCACTGAGTACAGCACCCAGATGTGGCCTCACAGTGTGGAGCAGAGAAGAAGGCTTCCTTCCCCAACTTGGTGTCCCAGTGTAGCCCAGCTTGGAGCAGCTCCCATGCCCACATCCTTGCTGGAGCCAGCTGCTGTTTTGCCAAGAGTCTGGCAAAGCCAGGCTGAAGTGTTGGAAGTGTGGGATGTGAGACGGGGGCTGTGTGTGGGCTGGAGCCTCTCCTGGCCCTCAGAGGGATCCCATTTGGGGAGGGAGAGCTCAGGGGAGCCAGGGGGAGGCAGGCAGGCAGCACAGAGCTGTTCAGGCCGTGCTGAGTCAGTGGCAGCCCCCGAGGTGACTCTGAATCAATCTCTGAGCACTGCTGGCAGTGGATAAAGCCACGGTGGGGACACAGTGCTCCAGCCCTTCCCAGAGTCACCTTCCAGCCACAGCCTCACCCTGAGCCCTCTCTGCTGGGCTCCCCAGGGTGGCACTGAGTGACTCTAGCATTTCCAGGTACTGGCTGTTCCTGCAGAAGTGGGAGTTCTCTGGAGCAGAGCAGGGAAGGCTGGCAGCTCCTGTGTGCCTGGGCAGCTTTCCTTGCCAATTACACTTGTTATTGAGTATTGACTTGTGTCAAAGGGGTCGGTGGAAGTGCAGGATTGGCTGCTGAGAGCCAATTCCAGGGAGATTACTGGGAAACCTTGCATTTGTGTTCCAGAGTCAAACATTTCATTTACCAATTAGCCCTGAAGGAGGGATGGACAGGGGGTGCTTGGTTGGAGAGTTCAATCCTGCCTGCCTCTCTCGTGGTGTTGCTCGTGCATCACACAGCCTCCAGCTCTGATCAGAGAGTTTGGAGGGATTTGGTGCAGGGAAAGGCTCAGCAGGATTTGGTGGAGGAGAGGGACAGCCTGTAACAGACAGGATGGAAGGATCAGACTCTGTCTGGTGAGTCATGGGGACATTCCAGCACTCCTTCAGCTGCCAGAGCACTCGTGTCTCAGGTGCTGGGGCTGAGGGCAAGCTCGTGTGTGGCAGGGTGTGTAATTCACACAGGATCCTCCATCAGTAATGTCCCACATGCATTCCCACTCAGGCTCAGGATCTCTGAGCCATGAGCCATCCCAAGCCACAGCCAGTGGGATTGGCGCAATCTGGACCAGGCTGCCCCTCACTGACCCAGCTGGGAGATTTTGGCAGGTTTGGAGCCAGGGGTTGTCAGGGATTTGAGATGAGCCAAGAGGCTGGAAGCTCCAAAGCCTTCCCAAGCCTGCAGTGACCATGCTGGGGGTGGCCAGGTTGGTGGGAGATGCTCTCCTGATGGGCCCACAGTGCTGCTTAACCCCCCTTTCCTCAGCTCTGGTGCAGGCAAAGCCTTGTCTGACTTTTTTTTTAACCCAGCTAAACCACAATGGCACTTTTTTATCATGTAAATATTGAACCTGTCCCTGAGTCCCTGTCAGTGTTTGGCATTGGTAGCTCTGTGTCCGTGAACTCACCTTGATAACAAAGCATTTTTATCACAGCCAAGGGAAACATGACATTATCCTTAACATTTGGCCTTTGAAATGCTGGGAGTTCACCCTGTAGTTTGTGTAAGTTTTGTGGGTTAAGTAGGAAAATTTCGGGATGATTCCATGTTCTAGAACAGCTTGGAGCCTGGCCTACTTTGGCGTCAGCATCTCTGCACCCTGTAGAATATCCTCATCAAGAAGCAACAGTTTACACCTTCAGCAGGGAGGGAGCTCATATTCCCAGCTGTTCCCCCATCAAAGCATTAGCCTTCTGCATCTGCTGCATCATTCATCAGCCAGACACTTCCAGGCTGTCATTTTAAGTACAGTCGTGTCAGGAAAAGTCACTGTCAAATTGCCATCTCCTTGCTCAGAGTTATTGGCTCCCCGCTAATCCGTGTCCTGGTGCAGGCAGGATCGACCTGCCTGGGCTCTGGTGGCTGCAGCCAGCCAGGGCTGCCAGAGGAGGGCACAGCTGTGGGTGTTTGCAGGGTGTCCCTGAGGCTGAAGGGGTCTGAGGGGCCCTGCTGGGGTGCACTGGTTTGACTGGGGAGCGGGAGGAGCGCTCACACTGGGCTGTGGGGCGGTCCTTGTTTGGCTGCTCCGATTGCTGGGGCTCCTCAGCCTGGTCTCAGCCACGCTCTGCTGCTGTTCTTGTGCTCTGGAGGAGCTGGGGTTCCACATCATCCACCAGGGAGGCAGCTGAGGGATTTCATGTGCATCTCCTTGCTGGTTGGGAGCTGAAGGATTTCCTGTGCATCTCCTGGCTGTGTGACCTGCCCTGCTGGGGTTTCCATCTCTCACACAGCAATGCCTTTTTCAAGAAGAAAACCCATGGGGGGAGAAGATAAATGTGGACCCCACTCTGGCATCATTAGAGGCACTTCACAACTACAGATGCTCTTTTAATTGGCTGTAATTAGACCTTGAAGCAAACACCACAGTGAGGAGGAGGAGGAGGGGTAAGCACCTTCACACCTGTCCGGCTGCACGGCCATGTGTGGGGAGCAAGGGCTGGTAAAGGCCTTTCAGAGCTGCTTCTTGGAATAGCTTTTGGCATTCAGGGAGTATTTCCAAAGACAGGGTGTGCTTGGTGGTCCCTGGATGGGATGTGTGTGCTCCAGAGGGACATGGACATCATCAAGGTGTGCAGAGCTGGATAGTTGCCTGTCCCTGCTGCCATGTTTCTGAGCCTGAGGTTTGGAATGCTCTGGAGCAGCAGCTCCTGGAGCTGTGAGAACAGGGAGACAGCTGGATATCTTTCTAACAGGGATAGATGGGGCCTTATTTGTGCTAATCCAGAGTGGTTCCACAGCATCCAGTGAACTTTCCTGGCTGGGACCATGAGTTGTGGCTTCTCCATCCCTGGTGTGGTACCCTGGGGCTCCCTGCTCTGAACAGAGAAGCTTGGGCTGGCTGTGGTCTGTTGTCTGTTGGGCTGGAAGTTGGATGAAGAGGAAATTGCAGTGGCACAAAGAGGTGGGAGAGATTCTCTCCATGATTTTCTTCCCTGCCTCATCAAAGCTTCTCACAGACACTGCTTGTCTGTCCCCTTGCCGAGGTGGGATGTGCTCAGGAGCTGGAAAAACGTGGAACAAAGGGAAATTGGGTGCTCAAGGTTGCCAGGTGAGCCTAACCCTGAGTGTGAGCAGTGCTCAGCTCTCCAGGCTGAGCTCCTTGCCTCCTCATCCCCCCACCTGGCCAGCTGGTTGGGTTGACCCCATGTAGCTCTGCTGGGGCTTTAATCCGTGGGAACAGCTGTGGGAGACTGGAACATTCCTGTCTCCAGCCTTCTTGGTGGGTTCAGAGCAGCACCAGGACCACAGCAGGCTTTCTGTGGTGGCACTGGGCACATCATCACCCCGCCCAGCAGCAGCAGCTGAAAAGGCTGGATGACAAATTATCCATCTGGCTGCTCATTGTGTAGCACATCCCTGCCATCCTGATTTAGTATTCAACAGGCAGATGAATAATTGGTTGCCACCAGTAGGATGAAGTGATCCTTCACTCTGCCCAAGCACTATTAATTTCACACTCTGTCTGCAAAGGTATAATATTTTCCTTAAAACATGTGACATATGGTGGGTGGGTGTGGAGCTGGCTCCTGAGGGGCATGCCTGTGGGTGCCTTGGTCCCTAAATGGGATCAGGGATCCCCCAGAAGGATGGGGGGATGACACACAGCTGCCTCTGCTTCCTTTTTATTGTCACCAGGATTCGGTTTTCTGAGTTCCCTGTTCTCTTAGGTGGGAAGTTTCCACTAGGCTGGAGCTGGGATCGTTGGGACCATGTCCTCATCCCTGATGTGCTGGCAGGAGTGTGGCTGTCAGGACTCCTGCTAGGCCTGTTCAGCACCAGCTCCCTCCCTGCAGCTGGGGGGGCTGGGCAGCTGTGGGTTTGTGCCACGCTGGCTCCGTGCCCTGCACCCCAGGGGTGCCTGTGGGCACCTGCCCCACACAGAGTGATTGGAGGGCTTGAAATCTTGATTTAGTAAACAGCAGAGGATTTATGGAAGAAATACTTCTCTCTGACAGGGTGGGGCTCTGGCACAGGGTGCCCAGAGCAGCTGTGGATGCCCCAGGGTCCCTGGCAGTGCCCAAGGCCAGGTTGGATGGGGCTTGGAGCAGCCTGGGACAGTGGGAGGTGTCCCTGCCATGGCAGAGGTGGGACTGGGTGGGCTTTGAGGTGACTTCCAACCAAACCATTCCATGGTTCTAAATACAAGGACTTGTCCCCCGGTCCTCTCTGCCCTGGTTCTGCCCCTGGGCTGGTGACAGCCGTGCCTGGGCTGTGCAGGGGTTGGGGACACATCAGGCAGGAGCTCCTTAAGCAGCCCTGACAGCAGCTCTGGGATCTGTCTGCCGGCTGAACACGCACCCAAACTGCTCAGGCTCTCCGGGCTGCCAAGGCTGCATCGATCCGGACACTGTCCCTGTCATTCCCACCTAACAGGGCTGGGGTGGCACAGCTGCTGCTGCCAGTGGGAGGCACACGGCTCTGGAGATGGCTCAGGGCCAGCCAGGCTGCTCCAGGAGAGGATGAGGGGGATTTGCCCCGGGGGAGATGTCAGACTGCCCTCAGTGCCCAAAGTGCCACCGTGCTGGTTTAGCTCTTGTCCCCTGCTCTGCCTGGCTGCAGCTGTCACCAGGGGTGACTCCAAGCATCAGATGGCAGGAGGGGCTGCCACAGGCACGGTGCACACTCTCCACCCTGTGAAACTGCAGGGTAATGAGCAGCAGGTTTAATGGTGTGAAAGGACAAGGGTCTGGTGGCCCTTTCTCTCACAGCCCTCCCTCTGATCCAGCCCTCTCTGATCTCAGGCTTTCTCTCAAGCAGGGGAGAAGAGGCTGAAGGAGCTGCAGAGGGAGGGAGCAGATATCCCACCTGGCACCATCGAGGACTGGCTGGACAAGAGAGCCCAGAGGCTGAGCGCAGCTCAGAGTAACAGGTACTGGGGTGATCCAAGTGTGGATGCAGAGGGGATCCCACGGGAGGGCTGGGATAGGGCAGGGTGCAGGGGATCATGAGGAGCACGTGTGTGGATCCAGCCCTGCCTGCCCCATCAGGGATGTGTGCACAGGTGCCAGGGGGGTCACACTTTGGGAACAGGTCACAGCAGAGGGATGCCCCTTGCACAGACACACCTGGAAGGACAGAGCTGGTGCTGTGCTGGGTTATTAACGCCCAGGGTTCAGTGTCAGGAGCCTGCTTTCATCTGTTGACAGCTCCCCCATCCCTGCCTGCCGGGGAGGGTGGAACTGGCTCCTCCTCCCAGTATCCATTCGGATTGGCGCCGGCTGTTCCCTCGCTCACCTGACTGTGCCGCAGGCTTAATGGGATGACATTTGGGCAGGTGCCAAATCTCTCTGTTCTTTCTCTGTTTGTTCCCATCCTCTCTGTGTTTGGACTGGGCAGGAGCTTCCTTCTGGTGCTTGTCTGAGCTTGTTGCTCTGGGATTGTTCTGTCCCTCAGCTCGGCTGCCCTTGGCCTTGCAGAGGTGCCCACATTCCTGTCCTCTACACTTCACTTGCCCCATTTTGGTTTTCCTGCCTGTGAATCCCTGGAACCTGGGGTAGATCAGCTCTTAAAGAAGATAGCCATCACTATTCCCAGAGGAATTTCCAGACCTTCAGAACCTCTTGGTCATACCCAGAGGAATGTTCAGGCCTTCAGAACTTGGTCCCTGCTGCCTCCATACATGCACAAAACAAATTTCCAGGATTTTTGCTCTTTTTCCAGCCACCCTGTCCCTGCAGGCTCAGAAACCATCTGCTACAGAAATTAAACACCAACTATTGGAACTTCCCTTCCTCTCTCCAGCCTTGCCAATACCTCTCCCAATCATTTCTGTGCTCTTTGTGCCCTCCAGCCCCACATTTCATGGGACTGATTTTTACTGATTTCCAAAGGAAACATAGAGTGTGGATTTCCATCAGAAAAGGGTCCAAGGCCTCAAAGCTCCTGAGATGCCACAAGTTCCATGAATGTGGAAGTGGGGAGAGGAGAGATCCCATTAACACCTTTAGAAAAGAAATATTCTTGACCTTGCTGGCCACTGGAGAATCCCTGTGGGACAGCCATTGAGAATGCTCCAGCTGTAGGTAAACCTTTGATAGAGCACTTGTAACTCATGAGACCCCAGGGGAATTGAGTACCCAGTGCTGCCTATTGATCAGTCCTGCTGCTCAGGAAACAGCTCAGTAGGTGATGGCTCCACCTTGCAGCATTCCCTCTGTTCCATATCCACCGAGTGCTGGGGGAATGACGCCAGATATCCCTGCCCAGAGGGGCTGGTGTGTGTCCTCATGGTCCTGCCTCATCCTAGGCTCTGCAGAATCCCCACTGAGGGGATAAACCTTGAACCAAGTGACTTTGCTCTGTGTTAGCTGCCTGGAAAACGCTCCTGGAAAACTACTCCTGTAGCTGGCTCTGGGCCACGGCCCCGCAGGGAGAGGAGGGTGCTGCTTCTCCCCGGGGTTATGTAAAGGAGTTTGATTAGATTTCTTCTGGCATAACAATTAAAAAGATTCATCAGGATCAGAGGTAGAGGCCTGAGAAGCTGCAAGGCTGCTGTCAGGGCTTGTGTGAGAGAACAAATGAGCTTCCTGCACTTGGGAATTAATGGGAAAGGTACGTTTCCCATGAATTTAAACGTGCCCCGGTCAAGCTGCAGGCAAGGGAGAGATGGTTCTTGCTCCTGCACTTCTTTATCCCCGTGTGGTGTTTGCAGCAGCCTGGACCAGTAGAGCTGAGGAGAGGGGCAAGGACAGTGATTCCCAGGCCATGGGGTGGGGAGAAGCCTCTTCCCTTTGCTGAAGGGTCCTCTGGTGCACACCCCCTGCTGCTTTGGCAGCTCCTCCGCTTCCGAGGGGTCCTTGTCCTATGGGAAGTGCACAGCTGGCTTGGGATTTGGGCTGCTCTGAAAGAAACATCTGCTGGTTTTGTTTGTTCTCCTTCCAACTCAGCTGTGTGAGGAGTGGGGATGGAGGGGCTGGGACCAGCCCTGCTCCCAGCACCTGGCAGCTGTACCTGCTGAGCCCCTCTCAGGGGCTGTGCTGCTGCCCCCACCCCAGACCCCCTCACCTCAGTGCTCCCACCTGAGTTTTCACTGGCACACACCGTGTTAGGCTGCTTGGGTATGCTGGGAATGGTCACACAACTATTCTGGTGCTGGATTTGGGATGGGGGGTGAATGAACCTATTTGGTGATAACCAAACCCCTCCTCTGCTGGCCCCTTCTCCTTGGGGGCTACTGGAGGGGGCACAGGGAAGCCCAGCCCCCAGCATGGCCTTGTGTCAGACTGACACACTGCTTCTCACCTCATCCCTTTCCATCTCCCCTCACAGTGCTCTTCCCGAGAAACCAGCACCATTCCAGTACCCTCCGGGCTGGCCACCGGTGCAGGAGCTGCCCCCATCCCTGCAGGCCCCCCCACCCGGGGGGTGGCCAGTGCCCCCCAGCCTGCAGTGGGGCTGAGGCAGTGGCACCCCCAGAGCCTGCCTGGGGCTGCCTGCCTGCCTCTGCTCCGGGAAAGGGCCAGGATTATTTACACAGACTTTTATTTCAATAAACCCTCCTCCCGCCCGCTGCAGCCTCTGTGTGTCGTGTTCTGCTCGCCCGGCAGCCTCCCGTGGGCTGAGCTGCTCCCCTGCCTCTCTCCCTGCCTCTGGAGCACGGATCTGTGCTCAGCAGAGCTCCAGCCCTGCTCAGGGGCTGTCTGTTGTCACCTGGAGCTGACATTCCCCATTTCCCAGGCAGGATCCATCCCCTCGGATCACTGCTGCCAGCTCTGCTCCATGCTGGGCTCTGTGAGCCAGGCTGGAGAAGGACCCAGGCTTTTAGAATTGATGTTTCATTTCCTCGGGTGTTTGTGCCATGTTTGCTCCTGATAAATTCAGGGTGTGACCCTGCCTGGGTCCATGTGCTGGAGCTCCCAATGGGGACCCTGGGGAGCTTCCCTCAGCCCTGCTCCTGCTGTGCTGGAGGAGAAGGCAAGGAGGGAGAATATCCCAAGGTTTCTCCACAGTGAGAGTTGGAGTCATCTCTCCTTGCTGGTAAAGTGTGGGGTGAGGGAGGCCTTGGGTGTCTCAGGAAGGGAGCAGGGTGCTGCAGCTCCAGGGGCAAGGGGGAATCCTGTCCAGCAGCATCCCAGGAGGCAGCTCTGGCAGCAGGTTTGTCCAGGAGGGCTGTGCCCACTGCCAGAGCATTCCAGGTTTGGCTGGGCAGGGAAGAGATGGGTCCAGATTCATGAAGAGCACAGGCAGGAGCCAGCTGCCTGTGGCCAAATCCTGCCTGGATTGCTCCAGCAGGGCAGGGCTCCCACCTCGGGATGTGATGGCAAATTGTCACAGGAGTGTCAGCCCCATCCTGGGACGTGGCTCTGACAGGAGCTGGGACTGGATGTAACAGCAGCCTGGGAGCAGCCTTGGCTGAAGCCTGGATGAGCTCTAGGTCCAACTAGAGAATGTTTTTATCCTTCCAGGCAGGAGCCCTGGGCTTGCTGGAGGGCAGGAGCACAGGGCTTGGGCTCAGTCCTATCCTCACTTCCATGTGCAGGACAGGTGGATTCATAAGAGCACCCAGGTGGCTCCTCTTTGGGAATGGATGGGAGTTCCTGGAGCAAGGGAACCCTGCCCCCAAGGAAATGGCAAGTGGGGACCTCCCAGGGGCTCTGGATATTCCAGATGGGAGCTGGGCCTGCTCTCTCCAAGCTTGGATGTGCATCCCTGTGCCCCTGCCTGGCACAGGGGAAGAGTCCTGGGGAATGTAGAGAGGCTCCACTGACTGAGGGGGACAGTGGCTGCTCTGCTGGTGGCAGCCAGGACACATTCCCAGACGCCTTCTGAGGCCACCAGCACCAACAGATCAAGGAACTCCCACTCCAGTCCCTTCCATGGATTTTTTCCCAGTCAGCATCCAAATCCCTCCCTGTTCCTCATGTTGATTGGGGCTGTGCTTTGATCAGCCCCCAAACTTGTCCCTGCTCCATGTGCTCCAATGCTGGTGGGTTTTCCTGCTGATCCAGGAGGGTTTTTTACCCAACACTGCCAAACTTCAGGGCTCCTCAGATCCAGCTTAAATTAGATAGAGTTCTCTGGGCAAGCTCTGGAACCCAACTGTAAATGAAAATTCCAGTGTAAAACACAACAGCCCATAGCCTTTCCATGCTCTTCCTTGGTCCTAAGGAGTTGAGCTGCTCCAGAAGCAGGAATTCCCAATAAATACTGAAAGGCAAGAGCAGGAGCATTCCCTGCTGAGCTCCAGCCTGTCCAGGGGGAGGTGAGAGGGGCTGGCAAGGGGGAGTCATTAAAATTGGGGTTTTCCCACAAAAACTGCAGGATGTGTGGCCAGCATCACCCACAGGATGTTGTGGATTCATGGAACTGCTCCGGGGTGGAGGAGGCTGGGAATTGCAGGGTTTGTGGGGTGTGTGTTCCAGCAGGTGGCAGGAGGTGTGACAGTGCCATGGATCACGGGGGTGGGACACAGGGGAGAAGGACACCAAAGCTGCGGGAGGAGCACACCAAGGCAGGGTGGGGCTCCGGCCCCTTCCCGCAGGGATGGCTGGTACCTGAGCCCAAGGGATGCTGCAGGGATGGACTCTCTGTCCCCGGGGTGGGGTGGAGGAGCTGCTGCCCAATAGTGAAGCCCGAGCCAAAGTGCCTTTGCTGGAGCAAGAGCCGGAGTAATTTATCGGGAAGCTTTTAGGGAAATGAGCGGCTGCTGGGCCCCTGCCAAGCACAGCCCCGCTGGGCTCTGCCCGTGTCCTCTGGCAGCTCTTGCTGGGAGAGGGGATGGGAACAGGAGTGGGAATGGGGACAGGATGTGGACTGGGGTGAGGACAGGACAGAGAGAGGGATGAAAAAAAAGGGGGTTGGAATTGGGATGGAAATAGGGTTAAGGATGGGGAGAGGGGGAGGGGAGAGGGGCAGGGATGGAAATAAGCGTGGCAATGGGGGTGGGGAGTGGTCAGGGATGAGGATGGATTGGGGATGGGGAGGAGAAGGAGATGGAGGTGGGATGAGGATGTGACAGCAGTGGTCATGGGGAGAGGGGAAAGGGACAGAAAGGAATGGAAATAAGGATGGGAGTGGGACGGAGAATGGGGTTGGAGATGGAGACAGAGCTTAGGACAAGGACAGGGATGGGAATGGCACCAAGACAGGGAGGGAGCTAAGCCCATCCCACACCTCTTGCAGCACAGGAGAGAGAAACAACCATTACCAACAACTATTACCAACTTCTTCCCTTCCTATCCCAAACACTTCCCAGAGCTATGGAATCGCAGCCCTGCAACCCCCACCGGGTTTGCTGCCACTTCTGCTCCCTTGTCNCATTCCCTTTGTTTTTCCCTTTCCTGGCGGTCCCTTAATTGAATTATCCCGGAGCATCCCTGTTGCAGCAGCCGCAGTGATCCGTCGCCGCTGCGGCAGAGCAGGGACCCCGCATCCCGCCGGCTCCGGCACCGGGAGCCGCCGTTCCAAACCTGCCCCGAGAAATCCGTTCTGCCGATTCCCATTAAAATTAATTGAGCAGCTTTGAAACGCTGAGCTTGGGGGATGGCGTTATTCCTTTTATCTCATTTTTTCTTTTACGTTATTGTATTTTCTGGCAAATTAAATTGTCCTCGGTTTGGTTTCTTTTTTTTTTCCTTCTCTTATGTTTATTCACAGTGTCTATAATAGACCTGGTTAAAAATATATATATACACACACACACATGTCTCTGAGGCCACGTGGCTCCTTTGGAAATGCCAGTCCATAAAAAATCCAAACTTTCTGTGGGGAGATGGATGAAATTTCATTACGGATGCGGAGCCTCCCGCACTTTGCGAGGCAGCCGGAATGATTTCATTGCCGTGGAGCACTTCCCATTTCCATTTCTCATTTGGACGTTGGCTTCAATTTGTTTGATAAATTAAAGGAGATCAAAAAAAGGCCCCACCCAAACCCCAAATCAATAAAATGCCACCAATTCCTCCTGGCATCCCAAAAATGGAGTGTTCCCTCCGTAGTGCTGCAGGGTGGGAATTCCCATGCAAGGAAATGCATTTTCCTCATGGGAACAGCCAGGGAGGTGGGGATGTCCCAGCCCCAGTGTCCTGGGATGGGCTCCTCAGCCCCATTCCCAGTGGGAAGTGCCCCATAATGGGGGAGCAGCAGCTTTGCCTGATTCTCTCCCAGCCCCGAGCACTTCTCCTGTTTTTATTTATTCCTTTAATCACTTTGCCATTAAAAATGCATCGCTGGGGGCTCGGGGAGGACGATCCATTAGGTGGGAATGGGCTCCCACAGCACACAGGCGTGAGGCCGTGAGATTCCCAATGTCCCTCAGCTTGGGGGGCTCACTCCAGGGCCAGGCCCCGGTGGTGTAAATCAGGGGTAACAGGATGGGCCCTGCCACCTGCCTTGGGGCAGGATCCCCAGCTTGGGCCAGGAATTGGGACTCTGTGGAGCCTCCCTGAGCGCCCCAGACAGATCCTGGTTCCTGCTGGAATTACTGTTCATCCAGGTGAAAGCGCTTCTGGGAAGGGGCTTGAGCTGAGTGTCCTCCACATCGAGGCAAAGGGGAGTGAAACATTCACCAAACTCCACATAAAATATCAGGGCAGGAGACGTGGAGAGGGGGATACAACCACTGCGATCCGTGGGAAAAGGCAGGACCTCCAGCAGGATCCACAACAGGACGTGGGAGCTGCTGGGAAGGAGCCAGGTCTCGCTATCCCAGAGTTTAGGGATGCTCCAGCCCCCGGAATCCTGAGGGTTACAGCCCCACAGCCAGTGCCCACCTCCCGTTTTTGGAGGACTCAGCAGCACCCACGGGTGCTCCCAGGGCCCCACCCCATCACCCTCCACCCCAGCACTTCCAGGAGCCCCCGCAGCCCAGAGCGCTTCAGAAATCCCAGTTTTATTTCAGATCGGAAACAACCAACCAGGAAGAACAAAAAAAAAACCAAACCCAAAAAACAAAAACACCACCCCGAAACCCCCAAAAACTCCAAAGAATGAGAAACGGCCCCAAATCCGAACCAGTCCGTGCCCAGGTGGGTGCTACATACAGGCTGGGGGCTCGGGGGCGTGCGGGGCGCCCCGGCCTCGGGGTCGCTCCGGCTCTTCCCAAGGGGGGTCGGCTCAAAGTGCATCAAGCAGGAGGTCAGGAATGTCCCCGCACCGGGCAGGTGGGGAAACCGAGGCACGGCACGGGGCCGGGACGGGACGGGGGGACACGGAGGGGCTTCGAGGGGGGGTGGAATCCAGCCCTTGGCAGCCAAGTCCATGCAAACGCTCCCGGCTCTAGGAACCATCTCAGGCGCGCGTATTGCTTAGGGGATGATTTGGTTTATCCTAAATATGAGCTCTAACGCTAGATCGGAGAATCCCACGGGATCCGCCGCGGGAGGGGCCGCCGGCCCGGCGCGGGGAGGGGGCTCACGGGGCTCCATGCACGTCACATGCACTCACGGGTCGGTTTTGGTCTGGCGAGGGGGGGTCTGCGTGTCGGTGTCGGTACCAAAGTCTCCGTGCTCTGCAAACAGCAGCGACGGCAGCGCCCGGCACGGCGG